>VWPW01015999.1:55676-142491 GCA_013389825.1 Crypturellus undulatus | reverse complement strand
TCGCTCGGCGCCGCCGGAAGCGGCCGCCCGCTCGGCGCCGGGCTCGCCGCGGCCCCGGGGCGCCGCCATGGGCGCGCTGTTCCGCGGCGAGGCCATGTGCCTGGCGCAGCTCTTCCTGCAGAGCGGCTCGGCCTACGAGTGCCTCAGCGAGGTGGGCGAGCGCGGCCTGGCCGAGTTCCGCGACGTGAGTACCGGGCGGCCGCGGGGAGGCCGCGGCGGGGCGGAGTGTCCCCCCCCACCCCGGGCCACAACTTGGGGGACGAATTTGTGCTTTTGGACCGCGATATCCGATCGCGGGGGGGACACCCATTTCCCAGAGCCACTCTGATCCCCTGGACCCGGCCAGTAGGTCAACCCACCCCGGGGTGACATCTCCCTGTCCCGCAGTCCCGTCTCTGCTGTAGCTCGTGCTGCCCATTTTATAAAACATGTCTCCTCCTGGAGGATGCCGTTCGCCCCCGGGACACCGAGGGCCTGACTAATGTAAAAGGGGCTGGGTAATAATTAACTTTATTTCTGCTTCGCCTTGTCCTAATTACGTGATCCCTGCTCGGCAGCTGAGGCATTGGGATTCTTCCAGGTGTTCTTTGGAAATGTAGGTTGCAAAAGATTTGAGAGGAAAGATGGAGAAAGTGAGTGTTACGTTTAAAGGCAGCTGATACCATTCGAGGTATCCGACAGGCCTTTTTTATCACGAAAGCCACGCATTACCGATTCTGATCTTAGATGTGTGGTCAGAGGCATTGCACACCCGTAAAATGAGGAAAGCGTGTTTAAAAACAACAAAAAAGAGGACCTTTTACAGATAACGTTTCAAATTGATACTCCAGAAATCAGTAGAAGTTTGTGTTTGTTATTTTGAAGTCTGGAAGAAATCTTCCAAAGCTATAGAAATAGATCAGGAGTGACATTGGGAGTAGACCTGGTTATTTCGTTATTTGAATAAAATGGCTAAAGGCTTTAGTAAAACCCTGCTCTTCAAAGATTTTTTTCTTTTTTTAATAACTTCCTATCTGAAAAGCACAGATACACATCTGTTTGAAACAGACAAATACTCTTAAGTTTTCAAACTCTTATGTGTAGAGGTTGATTGGTTTAAGTCAGGTGTTGCTGTGTACAATATGTGAAAAATTAGCACTATGAAGGCACTGAAACAGCTGCGTTTCCATAGAGTCGACTGTTGTTTTGAATATCCAATGAACATTTTGTCCTTTCCTACAGCTCAACCCAAATGTAAGTGTATTTCAGAGAAAATTTGTAAACGAAGTAAAGAAGTGTGAGGAGATGGAAAGAATACTTGGTGAGTTTTATTTACATGGGTAACTTTTACTCTTGAGTGTTCCTTTAGTTATAAGAGCACTATTATTGTTGTGTAACTCAGCAAGTTATTCATGATTGTATTCACACAGTAGTTGATTAATAGATGAAGATTATATAGAGCATTAAAACCAAGATGCTGAATAGCTCTGTGTGACTTCAGGAAAAGTTACCATTGAAGGAAACTCATTATTGGAATCTCTTGTGATAAGCTTGTGCTGGTCATGCCACGCCATCCCAAGAGCTATCTAGGCAATCTCATTCCTCAGCGTGAGTTGCATTTGTTGTCAGGGTTGCCTAAGCCTCCTTGTTTGAACACTTCTTATTTCAGGCATGGATCAATGAACAGAATGGCAAATTTTGCCAGATGGCATGATTCGCAGAAAGTAGCATCTTGCTGCAACAAAGAGACACTATTAAATGTTAAAAGCTTCTTAAAAGTACTTGGTGGTTGGAAAATTTCAGTCAGGGAAGGTATCCTTCTTCTTCCAGCTTCCAAGAGAAAAATGCTCTTTGCATTGTATTCCTAGCACACTATAAGCTGCCACTTTTTTTTCTCTCTCTCTCTTTTTTTTGGAGGACTATCTTGTGTTGTTGTCTAAATAAATAAATAAATAAATATCCATGTCTGATGCCGTAGCCTTTATCACACCTGGAGATCAAATACGCAGCGCTTGAGAAAGTATAATGAAATGCAATTTCCTTTCTAAACCTATTCTTTTTCTTCTTCTTCTCCAGGATATCTAGTACAAGAAATTAAGAAGGCAGATATTCCTCTTCCTGAAGGAGATGTTGCTCCTCCTGCCCCCTTACTGAAACACATTTTAGAAATCCAGGTAACTTTTTGACACCACTGATGCCAAAAAGGTAGCACTAGCTTTTAGAAATGTATTTCAAATTTAGCAACTTGTTGTCATTTATGACTTAACTTATATGGGGTTTGAAGGAAGAGGAGGAAAATAAGTCTCTGCTTTCCTTTCATCCAGTTCTTTTCTTTCTGTCCAGTGTTATTTCAAAGACTACAGTGAACATTTGGTATTGACATATAATCCCCGTGAAGGGTAAAAGCTAACTCATGTGGTTTGTAGTCATCTGCTTTTATCTGCCTTTTTTTTTTTTCCTGGTTTGACTGTTTCCATACATAAAGGCAACTTCAGCCTTGTTGGTTGCTTTGGAATTTACTTAAGTCTTTTTTTTCTGCATCCAATATTTTCCTGCTTTATGGCAGTTCTACATGACCAAGGCTGTGGAGATTCTAAGGCTGGTTGCATAGCAAAATACATTGTTATTTTGTTAAGATTCCCTAAATATAATTTTGAAAGACACTTTGTGTTGTTGCAATTCTCTGTGATCATTAGTGATTATTTTGCAGCCTGTATTATTCCAAGTTCTAATTCCATGCTTGTTTTACTTAGCTTAGATGCAAATTAGGATCAGACTAGCAGATTTCGTGCATGCCAGTGGAGGATCAAGTTTACTAAATACAAAGTGGTCTTTGGCAGACTGAGGGATCAAACCTGTGGTGCTTAGGTTAATTAAAATGCAGGAAATTTTTTCCATTGCTGAGGCAAATTAACTTGCACTTAAAATTCATTCTCCCACAATTTCTAGAGCAATGTAACTGATTCTGTGCCTTTTATTTTTCCACATCCTAGGAACAGTTGCATAAGCTGGAGACAGAATTGAGAGAAGTAAATAAGAACAAAGAAAAGCTAAGGAAAAACCTTCTTGAACTGACAGAATACACATGTATGTTGGAGGTCACGCAAATGTTTGTCAGGAGAACAGCTGAGGTACTGCCTATGTCGTATGACTAGGATTATGTTCCTACGTCACATTCTTCTTGTATTCTGTTAATGTTCTACCTAAGTGCATGGGATAGTGTAGAGCTTTACGTTACTTTACCTTTCCTTATTATTTGTACTCAATGCTAAGAGATCCCAATGCTGAGATGACAATCTCTTATGCTAGGCTCTGTGTGTGTGTGTGTGTGTGTGTACGTATCAAAACATAGCCATGAACTAAGGAGTTTTAATTTCTGTTGAATCATTTAATGAAGGAAGGATTTGTGTTTTCATGCACAAATTATACTGAGAAATTTATCACATGTCTTTTGCAATAGTGTGTATAATTGCTGAGAGTGGTACACTTGTACACTTAAGTTCTCAAATTCTCCCAATTTCCTGAACTGCACAGAGGACATGGTTCTATATTTCTATTTCAATAATCTAATTAATTTTTAGGAAAAAATGACTTTTTTAGTTCATTTGTTATCCTAAAGAAGAAAACCTGATGAAGATGTTCTTTCTTTTCATTTGCTAGTATGAATCCTGTTTACATGCTAATTATGAAGAATTCCCATCTATGGAAAATGAGCCTTTAGTGGATTACAACTGTATGCACAGACTGGGTGCCAAGCTGGGGTAGGTTCAGTCTGGGCAGGGCAGGGTGACTTCATGCACTGTTTCAAAACTGCTTGTGAGTTGTCCTGGATAATAGCCTGCGTCTTCAAGTGATACGATATGGTGAAATTCCAGTGATTTCAGATGAGCCAAAGCATTTTATACTGGCTGAGAATCTGGCCCAAATGTATCTGTGACAAAATGGCATTTTTTGTAAATGTTGAGGGGATGAGTAGGACTGCACCAAAACCTCCTGTAACTACAATTTCATTAAACAAAACATGTGTGTGAAAGAAAATGTGTCAAAGTACCTATGACCTTACTACCACAAGAAGAATTAATGTCAGATGTAATTTTAGTTGTGTGCTCTAGCTAACAAGAAACTGTTTTTATTTTACATACCATTAAGTTCCAGCTTGGAGAGATGTTTCTTTCTCCAGAGATGCAGATGTTAAATCAATGTGACTAAGGGATCATTAGTGGTGATGTTTTTAAAGATTCTAACTTTTCGTGTAGAATTTGGCTTATTTTTCAAATTTGTCTTTTTCCCTAGGTTCATATCTGGGTTAGTTCACCGAGCAAAAGTTGAAGCATTTGAAAAAATGTTGTGGAGAGTCTGTAAAGGATATACTATTCTTACATGTGCAGAGCTGGATCAATGTCTGGAAGATCCAGATACAGTGAGTAAACGTTGTAACTCTCAGTTTATCAGTTAGTACTAATACTAAGACTCTCTTTGTACAACTTGGAAAAATGTCTGGTCATGTTTGCAAGGAATCCTTGAAGGGAAGTCTGAAGACTTTAAAAAATGGTAGTTCTTCCTTTTACTTGCTATGCCTATAGTCAGTAAGTTTTTATGGATCATCTTTGTGAGTGTAAAACTTTATTGTGGGCTAGTAATGACTTTATGACTAGCAATCTTGATCAAAATAGGTATCATAAATGGCTGTTTGGATATTTATTAACTAGGTCTGTATAGCGACATACATTTTAATAGTCATTTTATTTCTTCATTCAGTAGTTAAGGGAAAATGTCTGTAATGGAGTGAGTTTTCCATGAAGATTTTTCTGTGAACTTATAAATTTTTAAAAATTATTATTATTTTTTTTTATTTTAGGGTGAAACCACAAAATGGTTTGTTTTTTTAGTGTCCTATTGGGGTGAACAAATTGGCCAGAAAGTTAAGAAGATATGTGACTGGTAAGAAGTAAGACTAATATACTAATTTCTTTATACCTGGGCTTTATTCTTATTCGATTATTTCCATCCTACTCCTCTTCCCTGGAAATGTTGACTTTAAGGGAAGTTTTTCAAGTTAATTTGTGTCTTTCTTTCCCCCCTCAGTTGCATCTAGCCTTATGATTGTGTAATGTACAAATACAAATGCATGAGTCATTTATCTGCAGTCCTTATTAAGTACACCCAGAACAGCGACTCTCTCAATTGAATCTGTTCCATGGTTATTAGATGGGGTTGCAAATTTGCCCATGGCTGTCTTGTTTTGTTAATTTGGTTGTTCAATTCAAACTTCTATATTTCTGTAGCTATCACTGTCATGTCTATCCCTATCCAAATACCACAGAGGAGCGCACTGCAGTTGTTGAAGGACTAAATGTTCGTATTCAGGATCTTCATACTGTGAGTAAATTACTCTAGTATCCCCTTAGCTGCTGTTAGTGCACTGCAGAAAATTGCTCAAGATAGCATGGTATTAAACATGTTAATGTGCTTTTAAAATACCTAGGGCTTTAGAGCTGAACTTGACTATGTACATGTCCCCATTCTTACATTGCATCTGTTTATTATACTTGAATGTGCTTGTTGCCTTCTCTTTTAGGCAGCTATTAGTGTGGCCTCTTATAAATGTGACCCACCACAGGATGAATACTAAGTGCTTTTATTGTGGTTGACATGTATTGTGCTGCATTTTCATTTTTTTTTCTCCTTGCACCAAGGTACTGCATAAAACTGAGGATTACTTACGCCAAGTATTATGTAAAGCATCTGAATCCATCTATACTTGGGTTATCCAAGTGAAGAAGATGAAAGCCATTTATCATGTACTCAACCTGTGCAGTTTTGATGTCACAAATAAATGCTTAATTGCTGAGGTTTGGTGTCCATTGGCTGATCTGCAAAACTTGCGCCATGCACTGGAGGAAGGATCAGTAAGTCAATTGGACACTCACTAATGTTAAAAAAAGTTTTGTCTTGAACAAGCAATAGAAATAAGGAAAAAATAGTTATTTAAAATAGAGTAAAAGCAAGCATGTGCATGTCTAGGTCTCTGCTGACTAGTATTTCCTTATAAATAGAACCTTTAGTGTTGATGGGGAGTTTTCTTGAATAGGAACTCCTGTATTGGATGTCACTCAGTCTTTCTGCTTTTTAAGGGGGAATTTTTAGTAGGGAATCTTTGTTTTTATGGTTCTTGTCTAATGTTTCATATAGTGTAAGGATTATTGTACACAGTCTTTTTAGAGGAAAAGTGTAAGTTAATACTTTTGTTCTCTAAAGAAGAGACTGAGTGATAAATGTTAAACTTGATATTTATTATGGGGAAGTTTCGAGGTCGGTGAAACTGATGGTAAAGTGAAATATTTTCACTTTCACTAGATGAAATGTTAACTGAATTTTCATATTAATGTCTACTCCCTTTCTGTCTGTAACTAGAGGAAGAGTGGAGCTACAATTTCTTCATTCATGAACACGATCCCTACGACACAAACTCCTCCAACTTTGATACGTACCAACAAATTCACCTCAGGGTTCCAAAACATTGTTGATGCATATGGAGTTGGAAACTATGGGGAAGTTAATCCAGGTTGGTCTTCTGACAGCTGAACTGTATGAGCTGTACTGCCACTGCTGCTTGACTTAATAGAAGGTTTTTATATTTAAATACCTTGCTGAACTGGATCCTGGCCAGAGGAAAATGCTGACACCCACACGTGCCTATGAGTATCTGTTCTTAAATTCTAGTAGCTCATCAACAGTACAAATGATACTCTGAGCAGTAAGATGGGATTAATTTTTTTGAGCTATTTCAATATTTAAAAATATTGCTAGCAGTTGTGTAAAGTTCCCTTATATGATGCTTTTTTTTTTTTTTGAAAACAAAACCTCTGGTAATTGTTACTGTTCTTACTTAAATGAGGAGCTCATCACTTGAAAAATATCCAGCTTGTTGTGTAGGCCAGATAGATTAATGCCCTTACTTATGGCTTATTATAGCTACCTTGACTATGATAGTATCATGTCATTCTGTATGATTCTATACTCAGAGTTCGCATCTAACACTTAGCTGTGGCAGTGTCGTTATTAGTGGATGTACATAAGCAATATTTAAAGTACAGTAATTAAAGTACAATTTAGAGCACTCTTGTTAGTGGGGCATATATAAATTCAGGCTTTTCAGACCAATTGAAAGACTGAATGNAAAACCTCTGGTAATTGTTACTGTTCTTACTTAAACGAGGAACTCATCACTTGAAAAATATCCAGCTTGTTGTGTAGGCCAGATAGATTAATGCCCTTATTTATAGCTTATTATAGCTACCTTGACTACGATAGTATCATGTCATTCTGTATGATTCTATACTCAGAGTTCGCATCTAACACTTAGCTGTGGCAGTGTCGTTATTAGTGGATGTACATAAGCAATATTTAAAGCAAGTACAATTTATAGCACTCTTGTTAGTGGGGCATGTATAAATTCAGGCTTTTCAGACCAATTGAAAGACCGATTGAAAGACTGAATGGTAAAACTGAGCAAATTTGTTCTGGAGTGACTGAGAGTTGAGTTTCCTGAAATCTGTTTTGTTGCCATTGCAGCTCTCTATACCATCATCACTTTTCCGTTCCTGTTTGCTGTTATGTTCGGAGACTTTGGGCATGGTTTACTAATGTTCATCTTTGCACTCCTGACAATACTGTACGAAAAACACCCTCGATTAGAAAGATCACAAGATGAGGTAAAAGGAATTAAAAGTAACTCATTTCCCGTCCAGCAGGATAACTTCAACTGAATAGTTGCTATATTTCTGGAAACTATTCTTCTTTTTACATCTGTTTGATGACTTTGTCTCGGAATTCCTGTGCTTTAAATTGACATACTCTGTTTCAAGACTAATGGGGTATCTATATAATGTATATTTTTATTCAAAGGAGCTAAAATATCAAGCCGGAATGAAAGACAGGCAAAAATTGATTAATATTGGTAGACTTGTCTTCTGCTTGGCATACTTCTTGATTTGTGTGTTTTACAGAATGTATTTATAGTGACTGACTTGAGGACAAAATGGGTTTTCAAATTGCATTTCCTTTTATTGCTTTCTGAAAATAAGTTGTAGTTTGAAATTAATTTAACTTTTTATTATAGTATGGACTTGAATGCGGTGAGACCTGCCTCTATCACTAGAAATATATTTAGTTAAGCATAACTGCAAATGATCGTTTACACAGTAGATGATACTTTCTTTTTAAAAAATTTTCAGATATTGAAAACATTTTTTGAAGGACGATACGTTATTTTATTGATGGGTCTGTTTTCTGTATACACTGGCTTGATCTACAATGACTGTTTTTCGAAGTCGTTAAATATATTTGGTTCTGGATGGAATGTTTCAGCAATGTTTGAACAAAAAGTTTGGCGGTGAGTTGCATACCTCTGTTTGCTGTATCACTGAAACAAATGTACTTTCCGGAGCAGTTTTAACCCTTCACCCACCCATTCTAGTTGTCCTTTTATTGACAGCAGTTAGTAAATGCAGTTAAATCTACCAAGTCCTATTCTTAAGCTAGTAGATGCTAATGGGATGGGGGCTGATTGATGCATCTACAATAAAAATAAAGAAGGCAGTAACAGACTATTTAAAGACAAAATTAAATTGCTTATTATCCTAAATTAGGAACTCTACAGAAAAGACAATTTCACTCAAAAGCATTATTAGAATTTGATTAGATTTAATTCAGTCAGTCATGTTCATAATTTATTTCTCAGTATTGCTTTACTGGGAAAGGTCTGTGTCTTATGGAGTATCCTTTTTGCTCAGAGAGAGTACACTGCCTCCTTTGTTAATGGTTGTCTTTATGCTAATGGTCCTAGTTTGTCTCCAATTACTGTATCTCCCAAGAGAGGTTTCTGAAGATACATTGCAGACCAGTCTCCTCAATGTAACCAAGTTTCAGCCCAACATTATTAGCTCAGGATGTTTACTGTCATCTTGTATTTTTCTTTTAAAATAACATTACCATCATCTTGTATTTTTAAAGCACTTTTTAAAGTGTTTTTTACAACTATACTGCAGTGAATATTGAATGTCAAAGATTTTGAGAGAATTAAAAACACAAGACTAGTCTTGGAGAAATTAGTCATAATTAATGCTTTTGGAACTTGCAGCCCAACAGCGTGATCCTCTGCTGTAAAATTGTTAGCAATTAATTACCTAGCAAGCATTAATCTATACCAAGCTTGTCTTTAGAGCAAAACAAAAACAAAAAATCCTTATTATGTTAAGGGTTCATAGCTCTTTGGTATTTAAATATTTATAGCATGTGTTTCATTTCATCTCAAAAACAGGAAGTGGTTTAAAAGAGTAGGATGTAAAATTCTGACTTGGGTTCAAATGTGAAGAGTTTGTGAGATGTGCTAATGAAAAACTATTTGAAGTTTTAGTGGAAGCTCATCCAAATAAGGGAAGAATACTCTTTTTTGGTAGTAGAAATTTATAGAAAAGCAGACTGTGAGCTTTTTAAATGGAACCTTAGGCTCAAGGGGAAGAGTGTATAGAATCTAAAGACTTTCCTTTTACTAGCCGCTAGTGCAAAGTAAACCCGGTACCTCTGTGGTGCTTAGAAGTCCTTTTAATCTCTTCCCTTAGATATGATAGTTACTTTAATCCTTCTGATAAAGGAAAGCAGGAGTAGCATCCTGCAGAACTGAAATTATATATTGTCTCCTCGTTAAAGTACTTTCAGATTTGATTTGAGATATATATTTTTTCTTTCTCCTGCAGCCTTGAAGACCTGAAGTCTAACCAATTTTTAACATTGGATCCAAATGTTACTGGTGTGTACCATGGAGCTTATCCCTTTGGTATTGATCCGGTTAGTTTTATTTTTCAGTTATCTTTTTGTGATGATCAATTATCCGTAATTCAGATTTTTTTAGTATGTGTGTTATGAAGACATGCATGCGTGCTATGACAAACACGTCTGCTGCTTCTTTCTTCATTCAAAAAGAGCTTATTCTTTAATGAAGAAAGATTAAACTAATTTCTTGAAAGTCAATTTTTTTGAGAAGAATTATGGCCTCCTAATAGGAAAGGATAGTGTTTTAATTCTTGTACTATGCTATTCTGAGTTGCTTGTTTTGTCTTTATTTTTGTTTCAGATCTGGAATTTGGCAAGCAACCGTCTCAGTTTTCTCAACTCTTTCAAAATGAAAATGTCTGTGATTTTTGGAGTGACCCATATGACATTTGGAGTTGTACTGGGGGTCTTTAACCACTTGTAAGTACAAGAAACTAAGAGAATAACATAATTTTGATCATTTCTTTCTAAATAAAAGTTAATCTGCATGGGAAACTGGATTTTTTTTTAAGGGAAATAATTACAAAAGCTGTTCTTCAAAATGACAGTAATAGAGAGGCCTGCCTTCTTGTAAATAAGATTAGTCAGTGTTAAGCCAAATAATCTGAAGTCATTGATTAATCACAGATTTTGTTTCACTGTGGTCTTGATTTCTACTGAAATATCTGATTTAATTTTTTTCTGAATATAAAGAAATCTGTTTTGGTTCTGGATTCTAATTTCAGTCCTGCGCTTTAAAAGTGTCAGGCACTCTTATATTTTACTGAAATGACTTAAGCACCTTAAATACTTGGGCCCTGCATTTACATTGATGATGCTTTGTAAAGCTTGTATGTCATTCACTTTTTTTTTTCTTCATCTTTTAGACATTTTAAGAAGAAATATAATATTTACTTGGTTTTTCTTCCTGAACTTCTCTTCATGATGTGCATCTTTGGCTACCTTGTGTTTATGATCTTCTTTAAGTGGTTAGCTTACTCTGCACAGGACTCTACGTCTGCTCCTAGCATTTTGATTCAGTTTATTAACATGTTCCTATTTCCTGGGAGTGAAACAGAGGTCTTTTTTACTGGACAGGTTAGTAGTGTTGTAACAAGCTACAATAAAAATCTTTTTTTAACTGTTGATGTGATCATTTGATCCAATTTTCTTTCTTTCCCATTCATAAACAGGTTGTTTTACAGAAATTTTTACTTAGTCTTGCTTTACTTTCTGTTCCTGTAATGCTTTTTGGAAAACCACTTTACTTATATTGGTTGCACAGTGGACGCCAGGGCATCAGAAGATACAGGGTAAGCACTGAATGGCATCTATTTATACATTTCCTTTTTAGATGACAGTGGTGTTTTATTGGCTAACTTACATGTTTGACTAGATAGAGGAATATTTACAATACTGGGCACTTTTCAAGCTGTCATTACTGGAAATGCTAGTGAAGCCTAGGAATAATGTGGAAGTATTTTTGAGCAAAATTAGCATGTAGAGTCCTCATAGTGTTTCAGTAGGCCATTTATTTGATTTCTTATAGATGAGTTAATGTTCATTTCTGTTCTTGAAAGTGAAGCTTTGGAAGCAAATGTAACTGACTATGCGCTGGGTAACAATGTTATGTCTCAAACAATCTAGAAGAATTCAGCGGTGACTTGCATGCAGAAAAATGCCACTAACTAAATATATCTGCTTAACTTGGAAGGCTTTTGACCATAAATCCTGATAGCGCAGTGTTCCCCTATCTGTCTGTCCTTTTGAACTTGAAAGTGTTAACTTGTGTGGCAGCTTCAATTTTTATACCCTGTGGCATTGAAGTTGTAAATTCCAGTTAGCAAACAGACATGATATATTTCCATTTTGTGTAGGGTGGCTACAAGCTAATTCGAAAAGAAAGTGAAGAAGAACTTTCTCTGCTGACGCTTGCTGATGCGGAAGAGGGAAGCAGCCCTTCAGACAGTGGGCACCGAGAGGGGGATGGAGAAGAGGTAATGTTTTTTCACTTGGTCTCTAATTAGTATATCTTTAGAAGTAAATTATAGGTAGAAAATAAAGAAGGTAATCTGTGTATTGAGTCCCTGGGAGTGAACAGGAATGTCAGCTGAGCTGTTATGAAGACTCTGAAGAGTGAAAGCAATTTATGTTTCTTTTTTAAATTGCTTATTTAATGCTGTTTTAACATAATTTTTTTATAGTCAGTGTATTACTTCAAATTGTTACAGTAAACAGATACACAGTGTATCTGTAGTGGAGATCAGGAAGAGGCTTTATTTGGATCAGACTATAGATTTTCTTATAGAAGCAGGGTATTTCTTTTTGTGTGTTTGTGGTTTTACCGATTCTTGAAACTAGGACCAAACTGAACAGCTTCCTGTTCTTTAATCTTTTTTTCTCTAGATGAGAAAAAAAATCAAGTCACATATCTGAAAGTTGCATCTTGTGAGAAGGCATGTTGTCAGGGGGACTGGGAGATACGAACTGCATTCCTAGTCTTAGCTATTGCTTCAGTATAATTTCAGTATAAATCTTTACAGATGACTAATGGCACTGATTTTGTGTTAATTGAAGAACAAACAAAAATAAGTTGCCCCGTGTGCAGTGTATGTCCAGTACTTGCTTCATTGGGGTAGTTTTTAATTGTTATGAAATGAATGTATTAATGTGATTTAGAAAGAAAATTCTTGAATGTATAATAGTATTTGCAGATTAATGTTTTTATTCTTTCATACTATGTCATGATACAAGTTTATTTTTATATTTTAGTTTAATTTTGCAGATGTTTTTATGAATCAAGCAATTCATACCATTGAGTACTGCCTAGGATGCATTTCCAATACAGCCTCATATCTGAGACTCTGGGCACTAAGTCTTGCTCATGCACGTAAGTTTTTGTATCTAATTGTTAATGCCAGTTAAAATTACATTACTATTAAACCATCATTTTATTCATTTAGAATTAATACTAAATTAGTTATGAAAATTTTTTTTACAGAGTTATCAGAAGTTCTCTGGCAAATGGTGATGAGAGTGGGTCTTCGTGTGGATACAACATATGGCGTTTTACTGCTAGTCCCTGTTCTAGCGTTTTTTGCTGTGCTAACCATTTTTATTCTTTTGGTCATGGAGGGGCTTTCTGCTTTTCTCCATGCTGTACGACTCCACTGGTAAGTTTTAACTCTTCAGTTTTAAGGTGTCTTTTTAGAATAGAAGTGCAAATTGTAACAACTTCATACTATGGTGTGATTTATAACATCTTGCATTTTCGTAATGCAGAATATTAGTAGCGCAGGTAAATCTTCAAAATGTTTGATTGTACCATTGAAAGACTCCAGTCCATTTTATTCATTTGACTCAGTAGAACATTGGTATTGGTGAACAAATCAGTTACACAAGAAAGGGCAGCCACATTTTATTTTAATCACCTCATAATCTTAATATTGTGCGTGTTCTGCTTGTGAGTGTATTCAGTGAGTATTTAGTTTGAAACCTGATTAAATTTATAGTATTAGGAAAGGCAAATGTATATTCATGATGGTAGATCTGAATACCTTGTATCATGAGTATCACGATCATTATGCTGTAAATTTGCAAAACAACTGCATCTAACTTAAAAACAAATTAATAAAGGAGGTGGAAGTGAGGAATGAGCCTTTGTAGCAGAGTATCTATCTGTTTGAGTCTCTTGAGAAACACCAAATCTGCCTGTGCTTGACAGATCACATAGCTGCACAGCAAGCGTAAAGGACAAGGTTAGGAGTGGTCTTCTTCAGCTTCTTGTGTTGCACAGCTGTGTCCCTTGNAATTACATTACTATTAAACCATCGTTTTATTCATTTAGAATTAATACTAAATTAGTTATGAAAATTTTTTTTACAGAGTTATCAGAAGTTCTCTGGCAAATGGTGATGAGAGTGGGTCTTCGTGTGGATACAACATATGGCGTTTTACTGCTAGTCCCTGTTCTAGCGTTTTTTGCTGTGCTAACCATTTTTATTCTTTTGGTCATGGAGGGGCTTTCTGCTTTTCTCCATGCTGTACGACTCCACTGGTAAGTTTTAACTCTTCAGTTTTAAGATGTCTTTTTTAGAATAGAAGTGTAAATTTTAACAACCTCATACTATGGTGTGATTTATAACATCTTGCATTTTCGTAATGCAGAATATTAGTAGCGCAGGTAAATCTTCAAAATGTTTGATTGTACCATTGAAAGACTCCAGTCCATTTTATTCATTTGACTCAGTAGAACATTGGTATTGGTGAACAAATCAGTTACACAAGAAAGGGCAGCCACATTTTATTTTAATCACCTCATAATCTTAATATTGTGCGTGTTCTGCTTGTGAGTGTATTCAGTGAGTATTTAGTTTGAAACCTGATTAAATTTATAGTATTAGGAAAGGCAAATGTATATTCATGATGGTAGATCTGAATACCTTATAGAGTATCATGATCATTATGCTGTAAATTTGCAAAACAACTGCATCTAACTTAAAAACAAATTAATAAAGGAGGTGGAAGTGAGGAATGAGCCTTTGTAGCAGAGTATCTATCTGTTTGAGTCTCTTGAGAAACACCAAATCTGCCTGTGCTTGACAGATCCCATAGCTGCACAGAAAGCGTAAAGGACAAGGTTAGGAGTGGTCTTGTTCAGCTTCTTGTGTTGTACAGCTGTGTCCCTTGATAGTTGTTTTGGATTAATATATAAGTTCTGTTTTTGTCTCATTTCAGGGTGGAATTTCAGAACAAATTTTACACTGGTGGAGGATACAAGTTTACACCTTTCTCTTTTAAGCACATTTCTTTACATTTTAATAAAGATGATATGATGTAGTTTGGTTGCCGTCAGAGAGGCTTGGAATTTTCTGGAAATAATCATGCAACTGGATCTCATCTATGAATGGTTTCTTGTAGGACAAAGTGTTTTTCACTGATTGCCTTATAATGCAGCCAAATAATTGTGTAATATATACCTCCCCTACAAGTGCATAGCAGATCTGGAGCATCTTGTAAAGTATATAGGTATAAAATGTACATTTTTTTTCTTGATAAACTAATGTTGTAAATTAATTTTATTCAAAAAAAAAAAAAGTTGTTACTGCTTGTTCTAAAACCACTGTAAGCATTTTCTTGTTGAGAGGATGTTTATTTTCTTGAATTGTTATATTTTAAGTTACCTGAAAGACTTGTCATCATGCTAAATACTCATTGCTGCTCCTCTAATCCTACACTTACTAAGCAAGCTGCCCTCTGATGCAGTTTGGCAGCAACACAAGCAATGTGTGTTCTCAGTATTTATGCCAGGCGCATTACCAACTACAGTATAAACTTGTACATAGCAATACAAAATGTGCTTTCTTTTGGCCATATTTAAAACTGCACCAAAAATGTTAACTTTTTTTTTTTTAAGCATATTTGGTCTGGAATTCTTACTTAACATTTTAGAAGCCAACATGCCCTTCAGTTGTACAGGAGGTGGCTGAACTCTGGGTGGGGATGTGGGATGTTATCCCTGTTTTCCAGGCTGCTGACGAAGCGTTTTCTGGAGCGCTCTGTCCTGCTGCCTCCATTGCCTGTGGAATCGCCTCGGGAGCGCAGCTGGGGCTCCAAATCCATGGCACCCGCATGCTGGAAGCCATCGTCCTGCCTCCTGCTTCTACAGCGTGCCCGTAGCCCAAGCTGTCCCTTCAGAGTTTAACCTTTGCATGAGGAATCGGCCTTATTGACGTGTGGCTTAAGGATGTACAGTAATTTCTGATGTTGTTGAACCAAAGGCCTTTTTACTGAGGGGGACGGGGCGGGGGAAACGGAGCCTTTTGTATGTTTTTATACGTCGAAACGTCGCACACCTGCGCGGCCGCCGCAGCGGCGGTTCCCCCCGCGCCTGTTTCCTAACGGTTCCCAATAAAAACCTGGCGCTCGGTAGCGCGGCCGCCGCCGCCGCCTCGTGGTGACTGNTGCGCGCGCGGCGCCGAGGGGCCGGCCGGGCCGAGGGCGCCTCCCCGCGCCGTTACCGTGGCCACCGGGGCAGCGTCCGCGGGGCCGCCGCGATGAGCCTGGAGGACGTGCGGGTGCAGTGGCTGCGGGACCGGGTGCTCGGCCTCCTGGGCCTCACCGACCCGGCGCCTTTCGAGGAGCTGCTGAACCGCGGCGATGGCGAGGAGGCACGCATGGTCATGAGCTTCCTCAACCGTGGCGGCGGGGACGAGGACGACGACGACGACGAGGATGATGCGGCCACCGCGATGCTGCTGCTGCGAACCGAGCTGCACAGCGAAGAGGTGGCGGGTGAGGGAGGCGCCCGCCACACTGCCCCCCCGCCATTTTGCCCCCTGCTGTTTCCCCCTCCACCACTTTGCCTCTGCTGTTTCCCTCCATGTCCTTCCTCCTGTTGCCTCCAGCTCCCTTTCCCCACCCTGGGGCTCCCGTTTGCCCCATCTCCACGTCCTAACTGCAGTCCCTACCTCATCCAGCCTTCGGGCTGTGCCCCCAGCACCACCTGGGTACTCCCTTGTTCCCCCAGCTGCGGGGTGGCCATATCATCCTTCCCTTCCATGTTGTGTGTGCGCGCAGATGCCGCTGAGCAGAATGAGTTTGAAGAAGAGAAGGAGGAAGAGGAGGAAGGCCTGGATGACTTCTCTCCAGAAGAGCTGTCCCAAACGGCCTCCCCAATGACCCTGGAAGGAAGTAGGTGGTTTGGGTGGCCGAACCCTGCTCGTCACAGGCCGTGCTGCTGCAGCCGCTTGGCTGGCCTCACTGGCAGCTCCTGGGGCCGAGCTGTGCCCACAGGACCTGTGACATCGACAGCTTGTTCCCAGGAGCACAGATCGGGTTGTGAGGATGGGGTCCGAGGCAGCACAAATGGCAAATTAGTGATTTCTCCAGAGCAGCTCAGGGTGTTCCTTCAGGACGTGCATTTCTCAACTTGACTTTTCCACTTCTGAACTAACAGCAACTGACTGGAATGAACAGTCTCTCTGTATTTTAATGTAGTTTAATGAGAAAAAAAAAGATAAAGAGTTAGGATCAATCAAATACTTTAGCCCTTTAATGGCACAGCAGCCTTTAATACAAAGTGGAAAAGGTGAAAAGTGATAAAAAGGTGTCAGAAGAGGATAATGATTCTCTGAGACTCAAAGTTTCAATTCTCTCCTCTGCTGTCGGTATCCATGCAACTCTCATAAGCTTCTGAGTTATCTGTAGAAGCAAGATACCTAGTCATGTGTTTTGAGAAGGTAATTGGAAGGTGCAGAATGTGCAGAATACCAATTTATTTATTTTTAAGGGATGACTCTGAAAAGCAAGATGACCCTTCCAGAACTTTCAGATGAAGCAAGTGTGCAAGGTCACATGTCAGGTCTCTCTCTTGGGTCTGAATTGAGTGATCTGGAGCAAAAATTTGTGACTGAAAGTACAGAACAGGTACCCCAGGTAAGGCTGTGGCATTTCACTTAGTTTTTCGAGGTTATCAAAATGCTAGGTTTTGCCTGTGACTATTTTGGTAAAACTGATGGGCAAGTTAAACCGGTACAATGAAGAGCAAGAACAGAACTCAAGAACAGGACACAAGAACAGGAATTTCATTCTGAAACAACCTTTGATATTGGCTGACTTGACCTTACAAAGGAAATGTAGTTAATAAAATGTTACACTTTCAGTGAGGAAATGCAGGAGTTACTTGGATACCACCTTAGCTATTCCCAGTTACTTGTAACAGGAAAGTTGTAGTTAGAATAATTGCTAGATAAAAATATAATGGGAAGAGCATGTAAGGGACAGTGAATAGTTCTTTTACTTAATTAGGTATGGCCTAATTAATTCGGCGGTAAGTAGTGATAGTCATATTCTTTTTGATTTTCTGTTCCAGTTAACAAAACAAAAGGTTGACCGTCTGTATTTCTATGTGGCTCTTGATGAAATTCCTGAAGAATTTGTATCCAGTGATATTGTATACTTTCTGAGAGACACCAGAGGTATTTGCCCTAAATAACCACTGGCTGTGCACTTTCAGTATTTGCATTAAAAAACACTTCAGACAAGGAAAACAGGAAGGTGAAGGTTTAGGAAGATGCATGCCCAGATTAATTACCTGGGCAGGAATCCTCTCAGAGTAAAACCAGGAAACTAGGAATACTTTTTATTTCAAAATTATAGAAAGTTGGTTATCTTGCACATTTTACCAAGGTGGATGAAACGTTAGTGTTGCTACCAGATGAATTAATAAGTTTTTGTTACTATATCTGTGTAAACTGTGTTGTGGATGAAGAGCTATATCTCAAAGGCCATAAGGTGATGAGCACGACTGAAGGATCTGTCCTCCTGACTTGACTCAAATTCAGTTGCACAACAGAAGCACATGGAATAAAGATTTTATTCTGATAGTTCATATGTCATCATAAAAGCAATGACACTATTTCTACTATTTCTTTGTTAGGGAGAAAATAAAACTTTTGTGGGTTTTTTTTTTTTTTTTGTATCAAATAATTATATTTATACTAATTCTTTATATACTGTTTAGAAACAATTACTGAACCTAATGACCTGGATGAAGCCAATGAGATTCTTCCTAAAATGATAGAGTTTGGCACACTCACTGGTGACCCTCTTTTGATGTTAAAGAATGTCTTGGGACAGGTAACAGTTTTTATGTATGAAGTCTTGAGTGATTTACCTACTTAGTATTCTTCTAAATGCACAGATTGTTCATAGGAAATATTAATATTTACTGAGTGAATGTCATTTGCCAAATTGAGTTTGTGTCAGCAATCAGTTTATATTTTTGTTTCCTAAATTTCTGTGAAAAATTCCCTAGACCTGCCTGAGAGACATTTAAAAATGTGACAATACACTTATTTTTGTACTGAGGGACTTCTGTGAAAGTATGTTGAAGCTATTCCCCTGTAGAGTTTGATGTAGAGAGAATGATGCTAAAAAGGAAAGGTGATATGGAGAGAGATGCATTTAAATTAAGTTTAGAACAAGCTTAAGTGAATTAGAAGTAAGGTAACTGATTTTTTTTTTTTATGTCAATCCTCTAATTTTCTACTATCTGTTTGAATTGTAGGTGTTTTTGCCTCTTCTCTCCTATAATCAGCAGCAGGCCGACGAAGCTTTCTTGCATCCAGATAGTGAGAAAACAGATTCTGAAAAAAGGAGTTTAACTGAGGCTGAGGCTGCAAAAAGGAAAGAGCAGACTGTGGAATACTGTAATATTAAAATAATGAGGAATGAGTTCCTAATGAATATGCAAAAATTCTTAAGCCATATTCAACGGACAATACAACAAATTGAAGGCAAGTATTTTGCTGTTTCAATAAATCACAGGAGAAAGATTCACCAAGAAATGGCTTAGTTTAGAACAGAAAATATGTACAGTTTCTGGGGAAGCTCCAGTTCTGATTAAAGTTTCTCATTGCTATGACTATAATATTTTTATTGCCTTAAACATAGCAGACAGAATGGGGAAACAGATCAAATCAGTGATGAATATTCTTGCAGACAGCATGGAATAAGAAAGGAGCAAGGATAAGCATGTCTCATTGCTTGCCAGTATCCACAGGACTTAGACCATAGCAGGACATAGGAAATGAAAACCAAATCAAATTGTCACATGTTGTTTATCATGCATTCTCTAGCAAGGGCTACTGGCATAACATTAGGGAGGATGTAATGACCCACAATAGGCAGACTGATAATTTTCATTCAAGTACTAACACTGATTCTTAATAGTTTGAGAATTGGTTGAGGATTCAAAACTTAGAGATTTTCATTTATTTCCAGTTACATCTTTGTTTTCATTGTGTTAACTTTGAAGCAACTGGGCATGTTATCCTATATTCCCAAACGGTAGAGCAACTGCTTTTTTATTAAGGCAGAAGATGTAAACTGTTTCTGATATTTTACTTAAAAGATGCTGATGGAACAAGATAGTTAATATTAGGTGCATTTTCTTCCAATAGGAAAAGTTAAACTGGAATTGCCAGATGTAAATCTAGATGAAGAAGTGACTGTTCTTGCTGGAGCTCCAGAAGTGGTTGAAACCCTGGAAAGTTATGCAGTTACCTGGCAAAAATTATTATCCACAGCTGTAGGGGAACAACTGAAAAAGGTCCCACAGGTAATTTTGCCCCTAACACCATTGTGATAAAACATTACTCCCAGTGGTATTTTTTCATTTTCCCCAGGGATCTTTGGCAATGACTTGTGCTGATTTTTATTCCTCATTACTTCTAGGGTAACGGTCCACTTGCAGAAATTGATTTCTGGCGGGAAAGAAATGCTACTTTAAGTGCTCTTTCTGAACAGATTAAGCTTCCAGAAGTGAAAAAAATCTTGGCAGTACTGCAAGAAGCTGAATCTGAGCATTTTGAAAGTTTACAGAATGTCTTAACTGATCTTCGAAAACATCATGTGGAAGCTCTAGATAATGTTAGGTTTCTTTCGACTCTTGAGCGCCATTTGAAGGTATCTATCCCTAAGAAAATTTTAGGAAGCTTTGCCAATACTTACTTTGTTTTCTCTGTTACCAGAATCACAACTATGTATTTATTTATTTATTTTTAAGTAGTCAGTAAAGATATACTCTAGATTTTTATATATAATTAGAATAAGATGTGCTTATTTTGTTTGAGATAGAATTGCTCTAGTACTTGAAAGGAGAAGTAAGTGCAGAGCTATGAATGGTTTGATTTATTAAATCACAACCTCGAGGGCGTTAGATAGGATAGCTGAGTTAATGAAAATGAAGATTTCTCTGCTCTGTTTTTGAGCTAGCTTCTATTGCTAGTTACAGCTGATATCCCTTGTTAAGAACTGTTGAAGATATTTCAAACATCCACATGGAGAGCTGTTGCAAAAAAAACCAAAAAAATAATTTTATGACATCGTATAAAGAAAACAGAAAATGAAGTAAGACAGCACCTAATAAATATGCAGAACAATAGATGCAGATCTGTACACCCTTAACTCGTCTTTTTAATTTACATTCACCAGAGTGTTTGCTTGACTGGTTATCTGTTTACTAATGTCATGGATTTTCTTAACTCTCATGTATTTATAGAATAAATATTGTTTGATAGAATATACATCTGCATATTTTCATGACAGTTTATTCACAATATTTATAATACGCTTAATAGAATTTGACACATGGCACTGGGTTTAATGTTGTGCTGGATACAATTCCTGCACTGATGAATGCCCTGCGAATGGTGTGGATTATCTCACGACACTACAACAAGGATGAGAGGATGGTACCACTCATGGAACGAATTGCATGGGAAATTTCAACAAGAGTGTGCAAAGTTGTGGATTTACGTACCCTGTTTAAGTAAGTACTGGATTCTTCTTTAGTTAGACTGCACTTACTTAAAACCTTTGTTTTACAGGAAGTATTTTAAATAGTTTCATCAAATAGGTTACAATGTTTTTTAATATCTGAAATTGTTTTAGAACAACTGAAGTGTCCATTTATTTTAAAACTTGCATACATTACTGAGTCATGCCTGAAGAAATGAATGCTTGTCCTCTTTTGTCTTGAAAGGGCATAAATTAATACCAATAAATTGACTAAAATTATATTGGCAAAAAGTGGCATAAATGTCATTCAATTCTGAAAAAATTTCTAATGCTAAACCAGGGTAGGAAAATTCAAATGAGAAATCATTTTCTAGCTATGGTGTTTTGTTTTGTTCTATCTATAGTCTGTTAACTATTTGATTTGATTAATAGAGAGGATAGAACCGCTGCAAAAAATAAAGTATCGGAAGCTAAAAGTACACTTGAAGAATGGAAGAAATCTTATTTCGCTGTTCGTGCCCAAATTGAAGCATCAGGAAGAGAGCAGCGTTGGGAATTTGATCGAAAACGTTTATTTGAAAAAACGGATTATATGGCTTCAATCTGTCAAGATCTGTATGATACTTTGCAGGTAGTAACATAGACAGTAATAGAGAAGGACTGTGTATTCAATTTCTACTTTTATAGAGAGAATTCTTCTGCCTTAAGCTTGTTAAAGTGTTAATGACCTTTATTTTTTTGTATGAGTTTAATCTTTGACTTCAACAAAGTTGCATTTACGCTTCAGAGTAAGTGCTTGCAGATTCTTAGGGTTCTTGTTGAGGAACTGCATTACTATGTACACTGCTGTTATCAACGTACAGATTTGCACCAAGTGTTTCACTTATCTGCCATCTTTTTAGTTTGCTAGGTTAATGATATATCACTTTAATAAGTGTGCTATTATATAATTATATATATATTATATATAAAATGTCCATCAATTGTTCATTATATGTTATAAACGGTGTTTGTAAAGACCCTATAGTAGAAATATTATAGAAAAAGTAATATGTAACAATTGTCTTGCTGAATCTGTAGGATTTTTTTTAATCTACTTAGAATGTAAATCACAGCATGAAGTGATTGTTTGCTAGGAAAGGAAACAGTAGGAAAAATAAAGGAAATAAGAAAGGTAACAGTTATATTTCAGAAAAAAAAATAGAAAAAAAAAAAGACTTTCTGGTGTCTTTTTCCAAACAAACAGGTCATTGAAGAGTTCTATAATATATTTGGTCCTGAACTTAAAGCTGTCACAGGTGATCCAAAGCGTATTGATGATGTATTGAGAAGAGTAGATGGACTAACTAGTCCTATGGAGCAATTGACTTTTGACCCTTTTAGCATCAAATGTGCACCTCAATGGAGATTTGTCAAGGAAGAATTTAAAGAAGGAGTTTTAGTAAGTGTTACATATTGTGATTTTCTTGTATGCCTTCCTATATAGAAATTCCTCTTAGAATATCAGCATTTTCACATAAAGAAAATAAAATTTTGCAAAACAAAAGTATAAATATATAAATGAAAATGTGAAGAATTTGACCAAAATTTTAAACAAGTGTTTTGTTTTTCAAGATATTTTTGCTTATCATTCTGCTTTATTTTCTGAACTGGTGAAACGTGCTCTTTGTTCATTGACTGAATTGCTACAGCATGAGCAGAGGCTCATGCCTCTGCCTCAAGATGCCTATGCCTCAAGATGACTTCTCTGTACTCATGGGCTTACAAATTTCAATTATGTCCTTCAGAGAAGTAAAACTTCCTTTTCTGTATTCATTTAGCCCTTCCTTCCTCAGCTAGCATACTCAAAATGCACAAATTGTTGTGATGCTTTTTGCAACTTACATTCCTGCCCCCTGGAGTGTTTGGGTTAACACTCGTTTTCTGCGACTTGCTGGAAATCGAACAGTTTGTTAATAATTCATTGTACAAAGTCTCGTAAAAGCATGCTTGACCACTATTAAAGAAAAGTATTTTCATTTTGTCTTCTCTTGGTTTTTCAAGATAAACCTTTAAGTGATAGTATTTTTTGGCCTTCTTTCTTTGTCTTTGTTTAGGTTATTGAAGAAGAGGCCAAAAACTTTGTTGATGAATCTTTTAAAACCCTGCGCTCAGCAGAAGCTGCGTTTGACATGCTGTTAAACTTTAAACACATCCGCTCTCGTGAAGCCATTAATAAGCAGATGATGATGAAGTTCAATGATATTTTGGACCAATATTGTAAAGAGGTATTTTACTTAAGAATTTCTGAAGAACTACACAAAGCTCTTTACCTGGTGAAAATCGTAAATCTGTGTATCTAAACACATTTATAGTGTCATTCACCATCCAAAGGACTCAATTAAGCATAACAATTGTTCTCAGTTTTTCTCAGCTTGATCCTGGTAGAGCAAGTGAAGTGATTCTTTGCAATATTTCATTCTCTTCTAGGTTGGAAATGTTAAGCAGATCTTCTTTCAGAACTTCAAAAATCCTCCTCTGTGCAAGAACCATCCTCCAGTAGCTGGAGCCATATACTGGTCCCGATCCCTTTTTTATCGCATCAAACACACCATTATTCGATTTCAGGAAGCAGAGGAGCTGCTTACTAGTGAACGTGGAAAGGAAGTATGTTGGATCTCTTGCTTTTTGATAAGGAAGGAATACTTTCCTCATACCTTTATTCTCAGGAGCTTATGTGAGCTGAAGTTCCAAAAATGTCTTCGCAGATAGTGATATGTTATAAACCGGGAGATAATTTGGAACTTCTCACAGACTTGCAAACAGGCAGCAACAGATTTAGTGCTAGAACTCAAGAGCCTAAATCCGCTATCACCTGCATTAATTACAAGGCTTTAGTTGCCCTCCTCTAATGAAATATTAAGAAAACATAACAAGACGGATAGTGAAATTTTTATTTCTCTTGATCTTTAAAATGATTTTTACTTAATTTTTGAGGTAAAACAGATATATCTTCAAGTGGCCAAGAAGATGAAAGAGTATGAAGATCAGAAGTATAGTCAGTGGAGAGAGGGGACAGAACAGATACTTCCACAACTCTTGAAAAAAACTCTGCTGACTAAAGTTGTTTCTACTGGGCCTATAACACGCACTAACCCAGATGCTTCTGAACAGGTGAGAGATGGGAAGGTAAAACACCGGACTTCTCTGTCAGAAAGGACTGAAATTAACTTGATGGTCAGTGAGAGTTTTCTATAAGTGATATTTTAAGGAGGGACACAGTTTTTGGAAGGAAGATTTCAGTAGTTTGGAACTCATTTTTCAGCCTCCATAGGGCATTTGTTGCAGTTGCTGAATAACCCGGCAGATGGATGAATATTGTTTCTCTGTGCATTCCTATGTGCTTTAGTTCCTATTAATCCACAGTATTTTCTGCAACATCTTTGGGACTTTATAACAAAATTTGGGATTGAATTTAGGTAGAGGTAGGTTCCTAGTAAAGATCCTGCAGAACACCATTTAGATTATAATTTCCTTTACTGTGACCTTTCTCTGAACTTTCTGTTACAGCAGTATCAGAAGAAGGGTTTGCAGGACTATGTAGTCAGTGGTGATTTGGTTGGTTTCTTATAATTATCTTTTATTGAAGAGGTGGTTGTGTTTTTCTGAAATTAGGAGTTTGGTGTCTTAATTTTAAAGGTATCTGCACAAGCTCTGAATGTCAGCCATTCTGTTCGGTTTCTGCCAGCTTACCCTATCAAATGTCTCTGAGAGCTAAATTTTTCCTTGCTTTGTACCAATTAGATGTTCCCCTCATTTCTGCTTCTCTGTGTTGTAGAACTCTCTAGTAGATGAGCCTATCGCCGTGGAGAAATCTGTCCATTTCAGTGTGAATTTTTCTCCCAGAATCTATGAGATTATCAGTGAAACAAAGTACATGGAACAAATGGGGTTTCCAATCCCAGAAATGGCAAGAAATGTAGCATTACAAGAAGACAAATATCTCAAGTAAGACTAGAACTGAATACTTCCTCCCATGCAGGTTTTTGCTAGTGTTTAAAGTTGTTTGACTCTAAAGCAGCATGGCACTGAGTCATCAAAGTTTGGAAATATGAGATCTCTTAATGATGATTTTTCATGAATAGAGTTACTTAAAATGAAGGTCACTTTATATTAGTAATCTTTCCTCTGGCACTGCCTGCATCTTTCACTCCCCATATGTTATACAAATTAACGTCTATCAAAACTTGCAAGAAAAAGGAGGAAAGAATTTTTTGCAATGAAGTGTTAGTTCCATTCAGATTTCAGGTCATATTCAAGGTCTCTTTCTTCTTGTGCTGCCATGGACAGTCACTTTGTTCCATTTAGACACATAAAAATACAGATAATGATTCCAAATGAATTTTAAAGATCACCCATTGGGTTCATTTATGTGCTTCAAACTGAGGTTAGTTTTAATACTTTCTCTGGGTTGGGTCTAGAAGAGTTGGTCTAATTACTGTGGGCGCCATTTGGCAGCTTTTGTTTGTTTTCAGTGGGAAATAAACTGAATTTATAATCAATATTCATTGGTGAATTTCTTCATATTTTGGTTTATATAGAAGTTTGAATAGGATGCTGAAAGTGATCTGCACTTTGAACTTTTAGACCCTTATTTCCACACAGTCCTGATTTTTATTATTATTATGATCAGGCAATTCCTGATTTTTTTTCTGACATGTTTTTCACACTCATTAGGTACATAGATGGACTGAAAAACATGCTGGATCACTATGACCGATTAATAGGAACATTAGATGAAGCAGAAACCAAGCTTCTTGATGATCATATTCAAGAGTTGTGGAGAGTGTTCAAATCAGGACACAGAAGACTCAATTGGAATTCCTTAGGTACCTGAGATGCTATTTTAAAATGACCCTAGATACTGATTTTCCATTAAAAAAAAACTCTTTAATTCATTTTATCTTTTGCATCAGATCAGATGCATCTGATATACTCAGAATGATGTATCCTTAAATAGTATATCCTATTGCCACTACCAGAGATAAAATACTGGGTTAGATAGGGTCTGATCCAGAAGGGTGTTTCTTATGTTTTGATTATTTTTAAAGCTCAGCAAAAATGGATGTAGAAGATTAAATAACAGAGCTGGAAGGAAGCTGTCCTGTGAGAAATAATCTAAATAATCTTTCTGTAGAGTGTCATTTCAGTTTCAGAGATTTAACACATTTGGTTATGAGTGTTCGGATATGCTGGCGAGAATTTTGGTAAGAGAAAGTTTGTGATTTATTTCAAGGTATTAGTGACTTCATCGGCCGCTGTACACAAGCCATTGGGAAATTTGAATCACTTATCCATCAGATTCATAAGAATTCTGCAGACATAAATAACAAACTTCTGCTAATAGAATCAACAAATCTCTTCAAGTCTCCACCTTCAAAAAATGGTGATGAACTCCCTAGTAAGTCTTTGTATTTTATGTTTTTCAATTCTAAGCTCCATGACAGTTTGTTTTGCTCATTGCCTGCTACTTTGTAATTCTATTTGCTAAGATCAACCCTTATTAATGTTTCCAAACCTAATTGCAAAAGTATTTTGTAATGTAATACATGAAGCTATGAGCAGAACTTCAGTATCTTAAAGCTTTCAAAAAGGGAGAGAAGTGGATACCTAAGTAGATCATCTGTGTCTAGCTATGTAGACCTGTGTCTACCTTGCCGAGCTTTCCCTTGCTTTCTTTTTCCTTCTTGTGTGCATTATTTGGTACTTCAGACTGCAATCTTCACTGAGTGTCAGCACCCTTTTGGGGTTATCTGAACTGCAGTGGTTTTCTCAGAGGGAAACTACAGTACGGTGACCTGAAACTGCAATCTCCCAGGTCTCCTGATCACTTGAGTCATGACCACATTTCTTACAAAGCTTTCTGAGATGTCTGATTATATATAAAAGAAGAGAAAATACTGAAATATTAATGACTCAAGCCTTAATAAATTAGTTTTTTTTTAATATAAGATCAATTTCACATTCACAAAGTCCAACTAACTACTCAGTTTTTCAAATCCATTAGATTTTTCTCAGTTAATACTATTTTTTATCTTTTGCAGAAGTGAAAGAATTTTTTGAGTACGTTAAGTGTGAAAGAGTAAAAGATGTGGAGCACATGGTCAGAAGATATATTGCTATTGGACCATTGCTAACAAAAGTGGAAGGGTTGGTTGCCAATACAAACAGTGGCAAATCTCCCAAATTGTTTTCCTATTACGCATACTGGGAAAATAGGATTTATCAGGTGTTGATACAGTTAATTCTGAAGTAAGTTGGTTGCTTTAAAGAATGTTCTGTCTTTCATCTTTGCATTTTTTTCAGATCTTTTTATCTAAATTCATGTATACTGATATTCTGTCTGAACACCTCAGTGATCTGGAGCTTGAGGCAGATTGTACTTGTATTGGCTTTATATGCAAAGGCAACTGATTAAAAAGATAAAGGTCGAAACCTTAAGTCTGAGAAAAGGAATATTTACAAGTTGTTGGCAGAAGAGAGAATAGCTTTTCTGTGGCATATGTAGTTTGTATATGCCAGTTTTGTTCTTAAAATCAAAGCCTTGTTTTACCAAAAAAGACGATTTTGAGAACTTGACATCTGGGTGCCAAATGCACCATGATGCTGGGAATGTCAGTATGAGGAGAAACGTTTGCTGTGTTATACCGTACCTGTTCAACAGCAACTAGAGCCAAGGAGGTTTGTGTGGCAGGATGTTACAAAGACTCTGATGTGTTTTCTATGTGGGAGAAAGTGCAGGATTTGCCTTGGAGTCAACTATGGTCTCAGGGTCTTTTTGCACCAGGATATCCCCTTTTTTTCCTTCTTATGGCTTTTTCTGACCAGGGAAGCTTTTGCACTAAATCAGTCTAAGTGGGACAATTCTGCTGTTAGATACACTGCTGGGTTTCCAGCTGAAGTTGGTGTTAACTGACTTCAAATGGATCTGCTTTCGTATCTAAGTGCATAGCTGATAATTGCAATCCCTGCTGGGCATTTCCCTGGTTGGCAGTACCTGATTATAACTGTAACTCTGACGTGATTTGTTTCTCCCTTCCAGGAATTTGCAATCTTTTAATGCCTCCATTGTTGCAAATGTGCCACTGTTCCAAACAGAAACTATTTTGTCTGCTCCTGAGATAATCTTGCAACCTAATGCCAGTGAGATTGACAAAATGACTGTAGAATGTATTCGAGACTGTGTTGAAGTCACTAAGGTGATTTTTAATTAATATTTACTTGCTGCTAGAGTTTCCCTCTTGTCATGATGAGTTAATTCTGCTTTATATTTGTGCAAGTATAGAAGACAAAAGATTTATTTTGATTTATCTTGAAATTAAAATACTCAGCACGTTGACCTAATTTTACAAACTGTTCTAATTTTAAAAAATGATGAGACAAGAAAAAAATCAGCCTAACTCTTCATGTAATTTTTATTCAAGCAAAACGACTTGTCATTTTTCAGCTGTCCATTCATAAGGACATGATTTAGTTCTATAAATCAACGTACATCACAAGGAAGTATCTTTCAGCTTGCACTGCAGAGATTCCCTTCTTAGAAATTAGTAAGTTGGTGGGATAAGAAATGTCATAGTTTTCTCTGCGTTGAAGCTCTCCTCATAAGCAGCAGAACAACAGTTTGGAAAAAGTTAGGAGAGTGGCATAACTGCTGTAATCATCTAGGACAGTGGGTTTGCAGCTGAAGGAGTTACTACCCTGTTGACAAAGATGTAGCAATAGTTATCTGAGTGAGTATGGTTACGAACAACTTCTTTCCAGAAACAAAGCCAAAAGCTGAGGGAGCAGTCCTGGCCTGCACTGATGGAGAAATGATTCCGGATGCCACTTGAAATTAAAAAAAATTAGGTCAAGTGTGCTTTCAACGCTCAGATTTTCTGTTTTGCTCCACTGCAGCAACTAGCCTGTTTAATATAGTGCTTGATTGTCTGTTTTGTGCTATACTGTAGTAGTGATTTTTGAAGCAGACTGAACAATGTATGGAAATGTTTTGTTAGGATAAAATTTAATTCCCATCTCAAGTGTATGGGAAAGTATGACCTCTTTTTTGCTGCCGGAGAAAACAGCTGATTTGAGAAATCACTCACACTATTTCCTACTTAGTCTCCTAAATACTAATGAACAATTTGATGGATATCATTCTCCTTACAAAGTAATTATTTTGCACCTCTTTCTTGCAAATTCTAGCATTTTGTGCGATGGATGCATGGCACATGTATTGAATGCCCTCCTCAGCGGGTTGAGGAGGATGAAGTTATCACCTTGAATTTTTACAGCGACATCTCCCAGAACCCTCAGATAATTGAACAGGCTGTTCTCATCACTCAGAACGTCCACAAACTTCTGGCTTTTCTCAGCAATTATTTGAACCGATGGAAGAGATATCGTCTACTGTGGAAATTAGACAAAGACATAGTCATGGAGAAGTTTGCTGCCAGAAAACCTGCTTGTGTCATCTTTGATGAAAAGTTGCAGTTCTATACAAAGATAGCTCAAGATGTGACTCAACAACGATTGGTTAAAGATGTGAGGTTTATCAGGCTTCAGCTGGGATCTTTAGCCTGCACCTTGCAGGAAAGTGCTAGAGGCTGGGTGATTTCACTTGGAAAGTTGCTTAATGAGTCTGCAAAAGAGGAACTTCTGAGTCTTCAGGAGAAGATTGAGGTAGATGCTTTTAGTTCTTTGTGTCTGATAGAGCTAGAGTAGTGGCTGATCATTTGAACCACTCTTTCAATTGATGGACACTAGCTGGTGTATGCTGGTGTGCCATTCAGCAAAGAAATGAGCTGCACTCCCTGTAGCTGGGAAATGGGAGAGAATAGTGATGGCAAAAAAAAAAAAAAGATTTTTTTTTCTTTCCTGTAGTGTTTGTAGTGTTGAAAGTTTCATACTCGTAATTCTGGAGTATTGTTTAAGCTACTGCTTACAACTTCAATCCTCTTGTAGCAAAACATCTTTACTTTAGTGGTGTTTATTTTTAACTGATTTTTTTTGATATGTGATTTTTTTCGCACTGACTACAAGTGAAAATGAATCTTCATGCTCTCTACTTTGGCTTTTTGTTTGACTAATAATTATAATTCTGATGAATTCTTCTGTCAATGTTGCTTCTAAAAATTGTCTTTCCTTTTTTTAGAGATTATCACGAGATCTTAAGATACCTCCTGATTCCCTAGAAGATCTCAAATTTGTCCTTGGCACAATTGCAGAGATCAAAGACATATCCTTCAAGGTGGAACTGAAATATCTGGATATCCAGGAGAGATACCGAACTCTTGCAATGTACAATATTCCAGTGAGTGTCTTGTCTCATATTTACTATTTGGGCTAGAGGTACAGTTGTCTTACATGGGAATGAATAAATGTTTTGCTTCTAAGACATTATACAGAATCACAGAATCACTGAAGGGATGTCTGGAAAACTTCTGGTCCAACTCCTCACTGCTCAGATCGGTATATCCTTTTTACATGGGCATATTGCATTTGTTTAAATCTGATTCAGGCCAGTCAAATGCTCTTTTTAAAATTTAATATTGTGACCACGCCTTCTTCACTTTCTTGAATCATTTTTGTTTGTGTGAGATGTTACTTGTTTTGTTTTAGGTACCTAATGAAGAGCAAGAGATGGCTAACAAGATTAAAGAAAAGTGGGAGGCTCTTTTAGCTGAGGCATCGGAAGTTGATCACAGCCTTGGAAGCATAAAGAAGACATTTACAGAGGTAATATTTGTTACACCGTAAAAAATAGAAATGGAAAGGCAATCAATTTAAACATTGTTCTTTTCAGATTACACGGCAGCAAGTTGGGGACTACAGTAAAGAGTTAGCAGATTTCTTCCACAGATTCACGACAGAGGGACCTGGCGCTGTTGGGGAAGATCTTGATAGAGGTAAATAGTTTGATGTTGGTGAAGTCTTTGGACAATTCTTCAAATTTTATGCTAAATGAGGAAATTATGATTCCTTATTAAAATGCAAACTGATCAGCCAGGAATGTGACATTTTTAGTACTATAACTTATATAGATAGAAGCTATAGTACTAGAAGTTCTAGTACTATCGTCTATAGATAGACGATATACAGGTTCTGCCTTATTTGTCTGTCAAGATCTGTAGGAGTGCTCATCTAGAAAACATTCTCTCCTTTCCTAGGATTGGAACTCATGGACATTTTCGAAAAAGAATTGGAAAATCTGGAAAAAAGTCATCAGGAACTGGGCAATGCTGAGAAACTTTTTGACTTGCCAATCACACTATATCCTGAGTTAATTAAAACGCAAAATGATATGAGAGGTCTAAAGCAGATCTATGAAATTTATAAATTACAAAGAGTAAGTATTGCACTGTGTGTATACAGATAGAAACACACATACACTTACATGCACGCACATACACAGAGAGAAGAAGAGACAGAGAGACAAGAGGAAGAGAGTGTGCTGTCCTCTTGTTCTTATCATCTCTGCTTCTAAACCTTTGCATGAAATCAGCTCTCATCTTTAGTTAACTATCACCATGATGTAGATTTAATGAAGATAGTAGAAGAGTAAAACTGCACTGAAATAGTGGGCCAAGCATATACTATTATCTGATAGGAACAAATCCAGATTGTCTTGGGTGGTGTCTTAGTGCACAAGAAGCCCTCATGATTTCAGGGGGACAGTGTGTTCTGGTCACAATAGGTATCTCAGACCTTAATTGATCTTAAAGAGCTATTTAGTAGTTTTAGTAGTTTTTTTCTTTTCAAAATTCAGATACCTTAACTTTAAGGGCCAGACTGATCTCCTGTGATGTGTATTATGGATGTGCTTTCTGTTCTATAAAACTGGTTGCATTTGGCTATGAATCTGTCTTGGACATGAGCCTGTTTCTGTAAAATGTTAAAATGTAAAATCTGCATCCAGACTAGATCTAAAAGAGAATGTGATTTTTTTTTTTTTTTTCTCCTTATGACTTTGCTCCCAGGAAGCTAAAGAGGAATGGTCTCAGACACTCTGGATAAACCTCAACGTCCAGGTTCTTCAGGAAGGAATTGAAGGATTTCTTAAAAGCCTTCGAAAGCTGCCCAAACAAGTCCGCAGCATGCCATCGGCCTTTCACTTGGAAGCAAAAATGAAGGCGTTTCGAGACTCCATTCCTTTATTGCTTGATTTAAAAAATGAAGCTTTAAGAGACAGGTTTGATTTGATTTATTTAAATCCATTATTCTGTATACAAGGAGATTTTGTTTGTTTTGTTAGAACTTTTAATTTCAGGTACTGGGATCTTGCTTCACTTTCTGTTTAATAAACTTGTGTGATATCTTGTAAGGAAGATTAGGATACCTGGTGTATTCAAAATTCTAATTCTTGTTAAGTAGTAGAATGTAAAAATATTATTTAATGATTATGTATTACGCTACATCTTATATATATATTATATTCCATCACCTTTACCGTGTCATAGTGCCAGGTATCATTTCTGATCTGCCCGTTTAACACCCAGGCATTGGCAAGAGCTTATGGAGAGAACAGGAACAAGTTTTGAAATGACGACAGAAACATTCACTTTGGAGAACATGTTTGCTATGGAGCTTCACAGACATTCAGATGTTATCAGTGAAATAGTTGGAACTGCTGTTAAGGAGCTTAGCATTGAGAAGGTAATTTTAGAAGTCATTAAAACTAAAAAGGCATAGATGACAGCAGTCTTAGTTTTTATGTGAGGTGTTTATTGGCATGATAATAAAGTCTATCATCTTCAGGGATCTTCTGTAATGTAACTGATGGTAACTAGATCAATAGCTTGGTTAATAAGCTATAACATGGCACATTAGCTATTTTGACTTTGGCAGCATATTGGATTTCTGTCATTACAGGAAGTGAGATTCTTGTACAAAAACAGATCTGAAGAAGAATCATAATGTTTTGGCATAGACACTTTATAAACCAGAGTTAGAAAATATGTGCAAAAATTACACTGAAGCAACTGACTCTTTATGCTTGGATTATAGTTCTCTACCTCTTGAAGACTGAACTGCTCATCTTTTTATGCTGTTATGCAGGGTGTAAAGGAAATAGTAGAAACATGGGAACACATGAAATTCGCTGTACAAAAATACTTCAAAGGCACTCAGGAACGAGGCTTTATTCTGGGATCTGTGGATGAAATCATACAGATTCTTGATGACAACACTGTCAATCTTCAGAGCATTTCAGGCAGTCGATTTGTGGGCCCTTTCCTGTCGACTGTTCATCACTGGGAAAAAACTCTGTCATTGATTGGTGAAGTAATTGAGGTAGGGCAGAAAGTGTTTGACTAAATAATTAATGTTTGTTATTTATAATCAGGGCTTTCCATTGTGTTTTTTCTTTGATGGTAACATGTGACTTTCCTAGGTCTGGATGGTGGTTCAGAGAAAATGGATGTATCTGGAGAGCATCTTTATTGGTGGGGATATAAGATCGCAACTTCCAGATGAAGCAAAAAAATTTGACAGCATAGATGCAATGTTTAGAAAGGCAAGTAACTGACTTGACTTATGATCAAAATAATATTTTAGTGTATTCTGTTTTCAATTCCATTATTATCTGTAGCCTTCTGCTCAGAAACGTTATTTGTAACGCCACTGATGATGATGATGTGTTACAATGAATTGGAGCTTAGGAATCCAGGAACTCTGAAATGTTACACTTCATTTCTGCCATATACAAATAATTTATCCTAGCTTAGCTAAGCTGAGCAAAGTCATGATCTGTAGCTGACAGTATTGGGCAGTAGGATCCCCCTTTACCTTTCATTAGGTATACCTTCTATCCCAGCTACAAAATTGAAATAATGCTGTGATTCTGAAATGCATTGTGTTTTTCACTTGAATACCACTGTATGCTGAAGCAAAATTAAGTATGTGCTTATGTTTGCTGTCTAGGTATAGAGACTTGTCTCGCACTTGTGTTATAGCAGTATCTCCAATTCATGCTGACAGCATACCATATCCATATGTTCCTATAGCATAGCAAAAATGGACAACGATATTTCAGCTACCTCAGATTCACTTCTGTGAGAACTTAGATTGCTCCTGTATTTTGTAACTTGCTAAATATAATTTCCGTATAATCCATTGCTCTTCAGTATGTTCTAAACTTTCTTTTCTCCCCATATAGATAATGGATGACACTGTAAAAGAACCAATAATAAAAAACTCATGTGAAGCCCCAAATCGACTGTCAGACCTCCATCATATAAATGATGGGCTAGAAAAATGTCAGAAAAGCTTGAATGATTATTTGGATTCAAAGCGAAATGCATTCCCAAGATTTTTCTTTATATCTGATGAGGAGTTGCTTAGTATCCTTGGTAGCAGTGACCCACTCTGTGTCCAGGAACACATGATAAAGGTAGTATGTTCAACTTTCCACAGTGCCCTGTGCTTTTAGATGTTTTACAGTTTAACAGACAATACTGTATATTGTGTTGAGGGTGTGCTAATATTTTTTGCATATAAAGAATATCTTCTGAATAACCAAATCAAATCCAGTCTATAGTCTGTCTTGTCTCTTGTGCAGGCTAGTATCAGTCATAGTAGAAGGTTCAACATGCTCTGCAATGATTAGTCATGATGTAACCTTCTTGTAGTTCTTGACAGATTTTTATTGTCTGGGAAAAAAAATGTAATTGAGTCAGATTATCTGCTTGTTTATTCTGCCGTTTGGTTTATGAGCATTCATCAGCATTTGTATTTGATTACTTAAAATTGAATCTATTTCTCTTTAGAGTCCATGGAAATTTCCTTTCAACTTTAAATGGGGGTTAGCTACACTTACATTTTAGAAGCTCAGATGCCAGTTAGTTTCTCTCTTGATGCATTTCAGATGTATGATAACATAGCTTCCCTGAGGTTTCGGGATGGTGATAGTGGGGAGAAGATTGCAACAGCCATGATTTCAGCGGAGGGAGAGGTGATGGAGTTCCGCAAGGCTATAGCTGCGGAAGGCAGAGTGGAGAGCTGGATGACGGCAGTGCTGGTAGAAATGAGGCGGACTAACAGGCTCCTGACTAAAGAAGCCATTTTTCGATACTGTGAAGACAGAAGCAGGTGAAACAATTAGAGTGTCAAGATAACATAAATAACCTTATATGGTATTATGAGCCTGTGGCAATTTAGAAATATAGATACTTCATTTTTTTCATTTATACACAGTTTAGCCTCTGCTTCTGTGGGTGGGGAAGTATGGATACATGCATATAGAACTTTATATATCATTTCCTAGGTCTTGAATATTCAGTTTTAGTGATGGTGCACAGTTTGTTTTTCTCATGATCAATTGCACTCTCCTTCACATATGGAATAGGTACCTTTTCCATGGGTATGATCTTACCTTATGATCTTACCTTGACAGAATTCTGTGCATTCTGCCTATACTGTAGTTGCTGTAGAAATAAAACGATGGCTTCTTGTAAACAGAAACTCGAACTCCCTCATTATATTTATTCCTCACAGGGTTGAATGGATGTTACTCTACCAAGGCATGATGGTGCTGGCTGCTAACCAGGTGTGGTGGACCTGGGAGGTGGAAGATGTCTTTCGGAAAGTGAAAAAGGGCGAAAAACAGGCAATGAAACTTTATGCTAAAAAAATGCATCAGCAAATTGATGACCTGGTTACCTGCATTACAAAGCCCCTGAGTAAAAATGACAGGAAAAAATATAACACTGTTCTTATTATTGATGTTCATGCCAGAGACATTGTTGATACATTTGTAAGAGACAGGTAAACCCATCAACCTATTTTGAAAATACCAGATCTGTAATTTGTATACCCATCCTTTTACTTAATTACGAGTACGCCTCTCTTGTGCAGCATTCTGCAGGCTCAGGAGTTTGAGTGGGAAAGCCAGCTACGCTTTTACTGGGATCGAGAGCCGGATGAACTGAATGTACGGCAGTGCACGGGCACGTTTTCCTATGGTTATGAGTATATGGGTTTGAATGGACGACTCGTCATCACCCCACTTACGGATCGCATTTATCTTACGCTCACACAGGTACATATGTTCAAGGAGATTTTTCTAGCATGCCCTTTAATATAGGCTTCGGTGCAGTCACAGAATTATTTCATTGCCGCTTTGCTATCCCTTAGGAGACAATCTGAACGTTATTATATTTGGAATAAGTTGCAATATCCTTCTAAAGATCAGGTGCAGTATTCTCAAAGATAATATAAAGTACATTTACAGGTCAAAATATAAGACTTTTTGTACCCGAAGTTGTGTTACCGATGTTTGTTAACAACCTAATACAAATATAATCCAAGCCTTGTTTTATTTTTTGGTTTGTTTCCAAAGGCTTTATCCATGTATTTGGGAGGAGCACCAGCAGGGCCAGCAGGTACAGGGAAAACAGAAACAACGAAAGATCTGGCCAAAGCCCTGGGCTTACTGTGTGTAGTGACAAACTGTGGCGAAGGCATGGATTTCAAAGTAAGAGTTAAAACATTGTTTTCTCTGATAATAGAATCTGCAATCTGCTTTTGATGTAAGTAGTTTTTGGAAGAGCCTAAGACAGGTTACTAGCTCCTTTATAAAAGCTCACTGTCTATAAATATCCAGTGTTCTACCCACTTGTTAACAGTTTTAGGGTACTCCAGTGTTTGCTGATGCTGAGCGTTTTATATATGAGTTGTTGAGACTTTTCTCCTGTTTTTTAGGCTGTTGGTAAAATTTTCTCTGGTCTTGCCCAGTGTGGAGCATGGGGATGTTTTGATGAATTCAATCGTATTGATGCTTCTGTACTTTCAGTCATTTCTTCTCAGATTCAGACTATTCGAAATGCTTTAATGAATCATCTGAAAACATTTCAGGTAAACATTAACAGTCAAGAATAAGTATGAAAACTGGTCTTGTGTCTGAGGCTTAAGATTCAAGGATAAATTCCCTCACTAGGTCAAAGAATTGTTTCTTCTGTAACACATTTGTGCTGAACATTTCAAACTGTTACAGTTTGAAATGGTCTCTGTTTCAGACATATTAAACCTTTATTTTTCAGTTCCTTGCTAGGCTCTTTCTTTCTAAATAAGGGTATTAGTAATCTTATAACAGTAAAAGGGATAATAGTAATTAGGAATAAAAGTAAGTTAACTTGATATAGGCTGTGAGACTTTCTTACCGATATTTATAAGATTTGGGATTCTCAGGCAGAAAATGTAACTGAGAAGTGTGAAATGTCTTAATGATTATATGTAGGATGCAAATAGTCAGGTGAATGTATCCAGGTGGATATTTAAAGCTAATATTTCTGAGTATTTTAGCCTAAGTGGATTCTATAATAATATTCTTTTTCTCTTTTTTGTGAATATTGCTATTTCTTTTGATTCCAAATACACATTGTTCTAACATTTCCTTATGATTTTAGTTTGAAGGACAGGAAATTACTCTTGATAACCGAATGGGCATTTTTATTACTATGAATCCTGGCTATGCTGGTCGGACTGAGCTCCCTGAATCTGTAAAAGCTTTGTTCAGGCCTGTGGTTGTTATTGTACCAGATCTCCAGCAAATCTGTGAAATAATGCTCTTTTCTGAAGGGTTCCTTATGGCAAAGGTAAGAAAAGTGTGTTGCTGTCCTTATGAATATATACACATGAGTATACATGGTCAGTGTTCGGTTGCGACTTACATGCTTGTATTCTCTGACTTAACTCTCAAATAGACCCTTGCCAAAAAGATGACAGTGCTATACAAACTGGCTAGAGAACAACTTTCTAAACAACATCATTATGATTTTGGACTGCGGGCCCTCAAGTCGGTGTTGGTGATGGCTGGAGAGCTGAAAAGAGGATCAGCTGACCTCAATGAGGTAGACTGGTGACTTAGTTGCTCTGGGCAGATCATCATTTTCATTAGGAAGACAGTGCGATTACAAATCTGATATAGTGAAGACAATGTGTTTACAAATCTGATATAGTTTGTATGCTTTAGAAATATTGGCACTTGTGGTACTTGTCACTGTTTTTTTGTTGAGTTTCCTCATGCCCTCCATGACCAAGTTAGCATCAGAACTCAAATCAAAGTAAGGAAAACAATTAAAAATGAGATGTTTTACTCCTTGGTGTGTATTTTATATGTGATCTTGATCTTAAATGCAGCATGCAAATAGGCAGTTGAACAAATCTGGTTCAATAGCCAAAGCTACGTTTCTTCAACATTTTACACTAAGCAGGTGCTCCAGGCATGCAGTTGTTAATTTTGTAGCTCAGAAAGGGCAACATATTTATAACTGAAGCTTTTTTTTCATCACATGTTGATTGTTATGGCTTACACCTATTTTTTTTTATTTCCGTATTGGCAGTCATGATACTCAGTTGCCTAGGGGAATTCTTGCTCAAGTTTATGCTTAAAAAATGGGGAAAAACAGAAGAAACTCTACTGTAAAGCCATGTACAGATTTGTAGGTTGGTGGGAATTTAGTTGGCTGTTTTAACACCAGATCAGGCAAGCAGTGATGTAGACCCCTCCTGCCATTCTCATTTGGCATTTTGGTCTTAGAATAGAAAAAGTCTGTATATTTTTATATAGCTTCTTATCAGCCTAATCCTTATTAAAAGGTCTTTAAAAATGCCAAGAAAGCATTCCCAAAACTGTGCTAATGTAATTGGGCAATAACTTTTCAGAGATGTGTGAAACTATTACATGTTGGAATTGGTTAGCTATTTGATAGAGACTGATTCTGCTATGTTTTGTTTAGGATGTCGTACTGATGAGAGCTCTACGAGATATGAATCTTCCTAAATTTGTGTTTGAAGATGTACCTCTCTTCCTTGGCCTAATCTCTGACCTGTTTCCTGGCCTGGATTGTCCTCGAGTCCGCTACCCTAACTTTAATGATGCTGTAGAACAAGTGCTAGAAGAAGAGGGCTATGTTGTTTTACCAGTCCAGGTAAAAAAAAAAAAAAAAAGTTAATTGCTTGAGTTTTTGTCATAAACATTAAGGTGGATCTGCATTGCTGCACTCTGGAATGACTCCTACAGATCAGGAGAGCGTAGCTGGTAGAGCTTAGGTGCTGATCTGATCCATAGATGATTTACAGACAGCAGTCTGTTGAATCAGTATTTTTTTCCAGGTGGATAAAGTAGTTCAGATGTACGAGACAATGCTAACTCGTCACACTACAATGGTGGTTGGACCTACCGGAGGTGGCAAGACAGTTGTCATTAATGCTTTGTGCCATGCTCAAACCAAGTGAGTACAGAATTTGATACATGGAAATCTGGTTGTAAAATGGCACGGTCTGTAGACTGCCATGCATAGTTATGGGAGAATCTATAGCTGACTACAAGACTTGGGTTAACATGAGGTAGTGTGGAAAAGCAATCTTAATACTGCTTTTATTTCTGTGCCTGTAGGCTGGGGTTACTGACAAAGCTTTACACACTGAACCCTAAAGCTATGAGTGTGATTGAGCTGTATGGGATCCTTGACCCTACCACACGAGACTGGACAGATGGAGTCCTGTCAAACATCTTCCGGGATATCAACAAACCTACTGACAAGAAAGAGCGAAGGTACATAGCTAGGAATCATCATGATAATCTTTAGAAACTCTTCAGTTTTGTGTTGATATTTTACTGTTTTACTGTATCCCTACTTACTGTAGGGATTTGTCTGTCTTCCCTTGTGAGTTTCCAGCCTTAGTGAGATGAATGAGAACTGTTCAAGTATCAAAAAAGCGTAGAAGACTTCAAAACATGGGGACTGGCACAAACACTTTTGGAGGAGGATCTATATTCTGAAATAAATGTTAGTAAAAATGGAGAATATCAGTCATTGTGTCCCTTGACTTCTCTGTCCACAGGTACATTCTGTTTGATGGCGATGTGGATGCTCTCTGGGTGGAAAATATGAATTCTGTGATGGATGACAACAAATTATTGACCTTAGCAAATGGGGAGCGGATTAGGCTCCAGGCACATTGTGCTCTGTTGTTTGAGGTAAGTGATGACTGTATAATCTAATACACAGGAAAGGTTAGAGCCAGCTTGATCTGCAAAGACTGGAAAGCAATTGTTGTGGCTGTTTTTCATTGTTAAAGTGTATGATTATTCTATATGATTATTTCATAGGTTGGAGATTTACAGTATGCATCTCCTGCCACAGTATCCCGCTGTGGAATGGTCTATGTAGATCCTAAAAATCTGAGATACCAGCCGTACTGGCAAAAGTGGACCCAAGAAAGAGGAAACGAGGTAGGAATTTTCGCACTTGATCAGAGTATCTGCATTAAATAATGAACTGTGGACAGATGTTAAAAAATCTTTGTAAAGACAGTCTGATTTTATGAATTCCCTAGGAATTCTCGTGTTCATTTGTTATGAAGGCCCCTGTCACTGAGTTCCATTACATATGTAAATACAAACTAACTCTCCTTTGATTTTTATAATGGAATCTGAGAAGTGAAGATTCCTAAGAATTAGGAATCTAATTAAGATTTTTAATTTAGCCTAAGACATTAGCTAATCCACAAGGAGTTAACAGAGAGATTACTTAGTCCTTGTTGCATACATGTAGATTTAAAACTAGTTCGCAGAAAACTGAATTAAGAACATTTAGTTGTTATGATGTGATGATTGTAGGTCAACACCTCCCGAAGAGTCACATTTCTTCCTGTAACTATCCTCTCTTTGACAGAAGTGAGATCTCCAAGAACAGTCACAATTGGTTAATGAGATAGCGATGGGAAACATTGCTGCTGTAAAACAGCTTTCAATGTTTGTATGTGCTGAATTATTGTCCCTTTCTTCCCGCAGCAAGAGAGAAATGAATTGAATCATCTTTTCCAAAAATATGTGCCCTACCTTATTGATATGATCATAGAGGGAGTTGTGGATGGCAGACAAGGAGAAAGGCTGAAGACCATTGTTCCTCAAACAGATTTAAATATGGTGAGGAATGCAAAATAATGGTTGAAAATGTGAAACTAAATCATGGAGAGAGTAAAAATCTGCCAAAGAGGATGCAATAATAGAGCCCCTACTGAAATGTCAGTTTCCTAGTGATGAGCAGCAGGAGACAGTAGAAAGAATCGGTTCCTTACAGTGCTCTTATGTGGTCATTAATACTCATATTAATAGATAGCACTTGTAAGGACAAAAGATCATGAAACAGCTGAAAGATGTTAAGAGTTTTCATGCTATTGATTGTCAATTCTGTTTGCACATCTTGTCTTACAACAGGTAGTGCAGTTGACTATGATGTTGGAAGCTCTAGTCGTGACACAATATGATGAGCCTGATATTCTGGAGTGTTTTTTCTTGGAAGCTTTATATTGCTCCCTAGGTGCTGCTCTTCTTGACGCTGGAAGAATTAAGTTTGATGAAGCAGTTAAACGTATTTCTTGTATGTCTACTGTTCATGATGATAACATCATGGCTAAGCCTGGGGAGTTGCCAGGTAGGATTTTCTCATAATTTAGTCCGATTCCCTTTGATTAGATTAATAAAGGTTTTGTTTCCATGAAGGCAGAGCGTTGTTCTTCCTTCCAGCTAGCTATCCTGGCTGCAAAAGATGTTTGATGATCCCTGTAGAACTATTACTGAAAACCATGCAAAGACATTGATGCTAGATGACTCTCAATTGCTGGTCTATTCTTAAACAATATTTTCCTGTGTGAAGCTGAGGAGAGAGAGACAGTGATAACCAGTGGGAGAGTGCTTCAAAGAGGGGTGATATGATCTGTGTACTGGACTAGGAAAACTGATTTCTTAACCTGTTGAATAACAAGTAAATGGAACACAGTTGTACCACTTGGTCCCAAATCTTACTTTTTATTTTCCTCTCTGTCAGACTATTTTCTCAAGAAATATTTCAGTGTCATAGAAAATTTCCAATTGCTAAATGTTTGCAGGTCAGCTGCCAACTTTGTATGACTTCCATTTTGATGTCATTAAAAAAAGGTGGATACCTTGGATGCAACTTGTTCCTGAATATATTCATAAACCTCAAAAGAAATTTCTTGACATTCTAGGTAAGATATAATATAATGATGATGTACTTTTATAATGTGCTGCTACTGAGTGGTGGGACTTAGAATGAGACATCTACTTATCATGAAGGTCATTTGATCAGGTTCAGCTTCTTGTGACAACACAATTCAGTTTCTTCAATGATCTTGCCATGGTAGTTCAGAAGGAGTAGAGTTCAGTTTTGTAACACTGTGTAATAAATAAGTGAAGAAAGAATTAAAAACTTTGTGGTGTTTAGGAATGGCATTGTCCATTCCTGAAAAAAAACCTTAATAACCAAATCTTTTTAGGAATGGACAATGCCATTTCCAAGCCAGAAGAAAAGTTTCCTCTATCAAAAACACTATAAGAAGTCTCACATCACTGGTTTAATATGCTTAGTAGATTTAAAAAAAAAAAAAAAACCTCTAAGATTGTTTTCTGTTTTTACTTCAGGTACTCCCTAATGGTGACAAATGCTTTTCATAGTTAATGACAAATTAATATATGTTATTTTATAGTATTACTTCATCAAGCACAGGTTAACTTCACTGACAGAGAGATATGATCTCTAAAGTTGTTCCTAAGTGCAGATTATTCCTAAAAAACAAAATTCATTTCTGTAGAGTACCAGGAAAATGTTTATGATCCAAATAAATCCTGATTATATCTTTGAAATAGGACTTAAACAGAGCTTAACTGGTTCATGACCTTCCTACATGGAGGATAATTTCCTTTCTGGTATATATGTAGGAGAAAAGATCCCTGTGCTAAAATCCCAAACAAGATATGGTCGAGCAATTAAAATTTTCCTTCAACATTGTTAGTAAGTTGATATTTCTCACTATACATCACTATACGTTTCTGGAACTGCACATTAATATCTCATCTCTGATCCAGCACTGTTCTATAAATATAAATCCCTCAGCTGTACTGCATTTTAATTTGACCTGCTATCATACCCATGTTTTTGTTTTTTTCAGTGCCTACGGTGGATACCACACGCACTACTTGGTTGCTAGAACAGATGGTAAAAATAAGACGCCCAGTTGTTCTTGTAGGTGAATCGGGTACTTCAAAAACTGCAACTACACAAAACTTCCTAAACCATCTGAACAAAGACCTTAACGTACGTATGAGACATTTCATGTTGTTTGTAAAGCTGCATTTTCATTCTTTGTCTTTTTGTTAAATTTGCATTTTGAAGCCGGAGTCTGTGGGTAGAAGTGCTGATTTTGATGGAGCCTCACATAGGTCCAGAGATCAACTGCAAGCTCAGACCAAAAGCCTGTGAGAGATTTGAGAATGTTTCAGGATGGAAAACATTTTGTTCTGTTCTACCACATAGACAATCAATTTTATAAAGTAAATATATGTGCTAAGAAAAAGAATTTGACTTTTTTTCATCATCTGTAATTCAAGTTAAAAACTAGACCAGAGCAATGTTTCTTCTACTAGGAAGGAAAAAAATAGTAAAATTCTATTTTTATTCATTTCCTATGCTCTGCAGGTGCTGCTAGTAATTAACTTCTCTTCTCGCACAACATCAATGGACATTCAGAGAAACCTAGAGGCAAATGTAGAGAAACGGGCTAAGGACACTTACGGCCCCCCTATGGGAAAGCGTCTCCTCGTTTTCATGGACGATATGAATATGCCAAGAGTAAGCTGCCAGGGTATTTGCAAGTTAATATAGCAATGTGTGGGATGGTGCTGATGTGGCTCCTTCATAGAGAGGTGCATCTAATAACAAGTCAGGGAGATTCGTGTCAAATGCAGAACTATGTTTTAGTTTAGGGTCTTCAGAAGAAATTGTTTGCAGTAGGGATTATTTCTGTCTGTTATGATATGAATTCTGTATATTAGAACTGTCTACTTTTGGAGACTTCCTTTTGAATCGTTTGTTTATGCCATTAAAATCATGTGTTTGAGGCCTGATACTGGCTGAAATGGGTCTCCTGTAGAAAATATCTTTTCCCCTTTATCAACTACACGGAAGAGTATTTATTTACTTTGGAGAAGAGGTACTTTTCCCATATGAAACATTGGCACGAATGCTTTCAATCAGCTAGAGCTTTACAAATTCTCACTTAGACCTTCTAAAGTCCTACCAAGTATGGAGCTCAATATTTCCACATATATAGCAGTCATTGTCAAACTGGTGCACTGCTCTCTAAACATCTTGGCTCTTTTGCATTATAAAGGTTGATGAGTACGGCACACAGCAACCCATTGCCTTGTTGAAGCTGCTGCTAGAAAAAGGTTTCTTGTATGACCGCGGGAAGGAGATGACCTGTAAAATTCTTCGAGACCTGGGCTTTGTTGCTGCCATGGGGAAAGCTGGAGGAGGTCGGAATGAGATCGACCCTCGATTCATATCACTCTTTAGTGTTTTTAATGTACCTTTTCCTTCTGAGCAATCACTGAATTTGATCTATGCCTCCATCCTGAAAGGCCACACAAAGGTAATTTTATTGTATTTAAAAGGCTGCTTAAATGGCTTACTGTTTTTAAATAGACATTTATTTCCATATTATGAAAAGACCTAAAGTCCTCTTTATCACCTTTCCCTCTTCTTATTTAGAACCTGGTACCCCTCCTTTCCACTTCCCTTCTTAAGAGATATGTTTTCACAGAGCTGATAAATTCATGAATAATATGTAAACTTTCAAGCTAGGAGATTATTTTTAAGACCATAGGTTGAAATCTATGAACCATTTGGTTATGGTTCAACAGCCAGATCCCCAAGTTCAGCAAATTCTTTCTTGAATGAGAATGAAAATTCAATATAAAGCAGTAAAGTGCATAACTAAGCCAACTAAACTGCAGTGTTATACAAGGGAAGAGCAATTTATTTATTCTGTCATGGACATGCTATAGAAATTCCAGTCTCTGAGCATGACCATATCATCTTCAGCACAGTACAAGGTCAGGACCTTTCCCAAAACATTTAACTGTATCCATACTACACATTAATGTGAATTTCTAAAAATGTTTGTCCTCAGTTCTTTGAAGAATATCAAGCAGAGGTAGAAGTTGTAAAGCAGAGTATGTTTGAGGGCATTCAGTTCTTATGGACAATCTCATGAAAACACCTATTTTTTCTCATGTTTGCAGATGTTCAATGAGTCTATAGCAGCCATCGCTGACAAGATGACAGTGTGTACTTTGGAGCTTTATAAAATGATTGTCCATGACCTGCCCCCTACTCCTTCCAAATTCCATTATATTTTCAATCTGCGGGATCTTTCCAGGGTCTATAACGGGCTTGTTCTTACAACTCCAGAGAGGTAAGAGTAGAAAAATGTCTTTAGTGGCCCTATGTCCATTTACACGGGAAGAGTCTGGGTGAAGATAAGATGAAAAACAGTCACAGTTGGTCACTTTTTACAGACCCATCACCATATACAGGAAAAATGTTCTTTCTTACATATGGTATCTAGAGGTAAAAATGTAAACAAATTAATTACTCTTTCTTATGAAAAAAAAAAAGAAAAAAAAAGCAAGAACAAAAAGATGGAAAAAGATAATCCAGACTTTGATCAATTTTATTAACAACATGGCCTTAGGGATCTTATTGACTCATCTGGTGCAGTCTGATATTTTGATGTTAATGCAGGTTCCAAACAGTTGCCCAGATGGTGAGAGTCTGGAGAAATGAGTGTCTGAGGGTTTTCCATGACAGGCTGATTAATGAAGCAGACAAGGCATTGGTGAGTAATTTCTTTCCTTTTTAGTAGTCACTGACTATATTACTAATTTACAACAGCAACATTTTGAACTGGTACACTTATGTCCTTGCAGTCAGACTACAGACACTACAGACTTTTCTGACCGTTCTTTTGCTCCATTAATTTAAAATAATGGTCCATGGAAGTTTTTTTTTTCCCTAAAATAAAATAACTGTAGGTAAGTGAGCAGATCTGTAGAGGATCAAAAAGTGTCACTGGATTCACTGGTCCGAGAGATATTGGTTAGCAGTGCCACAGGTGACATAAATGAATGTGAGAGCAGTGCAGGTGGAAACTGAGGAAATTGCCTCCTCCTCAAGTCAGGACCTTCCTTTGGAAAGGATTGTGTCAGGATGTGACTATATAGTGAAGTGTGTTGTGGGGGAGGAGAGGGTAAGAGCTGAGCTCTTAAACAATGCATTCAGTTTTGGCAATTATGCAGACTGGAAAATGATCCAAATTGCATCTTAAGAGAGAAGCAAGACAGTTTTATACCTTGAAAATTAGAAGAGGATTTGAACAAAGTCTATGTTTATGTAAGCATCTTGCTTAGATGGAAGGAGAGTTCACTGGTCTCCTGCTTAAAATTTTCTCCTCAAACATAAGAGACATTTCCAGCTCAATATTCCCTCAGAATAACTCAGAATAATTATACTGCAACTTTTATGTATTTGCACATTCATTCATACCTTTGAGATTTGGGGTTTTGGCAGCCAGACATAAATATGAATGCCGAGAAGAAAGGTTGATTAATATTTATGCTAAAATACAATAATCTTTTTTTTTTTTTTTTTTTAATAAACTTATTATTTTTTGCCTTAAACTTCTGCACTCCTCTGTCTTGAATGGTTCCTGAATTGTTTATTAGGTCGTTTTAGATTATACACAGGATATATTACAACATTATGAACTTTGGGCTTTTTAGTGACATCTGTGTGCCCTTGAAATCAGTTGATACTTGAGCAAGAATTTGCATCATCACCCCTCTAAATGTTCTTGTATTCAGAATCACCTGCTCTCTTGGCTTGCCTGACTCTCTTTCATATACCCGAAGGTACAAGGCCATATAAAGCACCTGATCGAAGAGAATTTCCCAGATGACTTGGAGCAGGCCATGAGGGATCCTATTCTTTTTGGAGATTTCAGAACAGCGCTGAGTGAAGGAGAGCCTCGTATTTATGAAGATATTCAAGACTATGATGCAGCAAAAGCTCTCTTTCAGGTAATGTGCTTCAGCCTGGAACTTTGCCTGTTTCTAAGTCTGTGCATGAGAAAGCAGCAGGAGCCTGCCTCAAACTATAAGGAAATCTATTCTTCTTTCCTGTGGACATAGAATTTTCATTGTTACTCTTTTGAGGTCTGTGGTAATGAACACAGAGCATCAACTACAGCCTCCACAGTGCTTTCCAGTGATTTATATTCCGTGGAGTTCTTTTATGCAGTGTGGCTCTAAATAGATTGTTACTTTAGTAATATTACTCTTTCTCTGGTCTCCTAGTAACTTGCTGTCCCACCTTTCTCTGCAGGAGATTTTAGAAGAATATAATGAAGTTAATATTAAAATGAACCTAGTTCTTTTTGATGATGCTCTGGAGCACTTAATCCGTGTGCATCGCATCATACGGATGGACCATGGCCATGCCCTGCTCATAGGAGTAGGAGGCTCAGGCAAGCAGTCCCTTACAAGACTGGCTGCATATACAGCTGGATGTGAGGTTAGTGACCCTGCACCTTCACAAAAAAAATTATTGGTACCAAGATTAAACTGGGGTGGCAGAGGAAGGGGAAAGACAGTCAATGAAGCTACAATCAGAATGGCATCTCTTCCCTGTAAAGAGAGAAATACAGTGGGATGGTTGCTAGGAGGGCTAGGAGGACAAATTTGTTGTCAGGACTTGGATCTGGGGATGGAAAACAAAGATGGATTTGGAAGTGAAAAATTAATAGTCCTTAACTCCTGCTTGTGTTACTTACCTGTAATACAGCAGCATTCCAATGCTTCTTGAGGAACCTTACTGTGATTGATACAGTAATATATTCAGTTAGTAATTGTTCTTCCAAAGATACTTTCAGTTTCTTACAGAAGTTGATCACTTGGGAAGGAAGAAAAAGAAAAAAAATAAAAGGAAAAGGAACACAAGACATTTTTGGAAGTAGAATCCTGCATGGTTGTACATATATAATTATTTTTAAAAAATGCAGTGCATAATTTTTTGGTATTACATATTTATTGGTGATAAAGGAATCAAACCAAAACCACTGATCAAAATCTAATGGATGCTGAGTTCCAGATATACTACTGTATCTTGGGTCCATGCATGTCTTATGAGTGTATGTTTGCATCCTTAGGTATTCGAGATCATCTTGAGTCGAGGATATGGGGAAAATAACTTCCGAGAAGATTTGAAAAAATTGTATCTAAAACTGGGCATTGACAACAAGTCCATGATCTTCTTGTTTACGGATTCCCATGTAGCAGAAGAGAGTTTCCTGGAACTCATCAACAACATGCTAACTTCAGGTAAATGTAAATAATATCCTTCCTGCCTCTGGATCTTTCCAACTCTCTCTCTCATTCTATTTCCATTCTGTTTATATATGTTAGATAACTTACACAGTATTAACCATGTGATTGAGTGAAGTAAAATATGAATTGATGATTTATCGTCTTTAAAGACATTAAGGTGTTTTTTGCAGAGTTGAAAGTACTTTGTGTTTTTGTGACATTTTGTTGTTGATGTCTGAACAAAAATTAAATAATTATTCCTTTAAATTCCCATACACTGTCCTAAGTACTTCCTTTCTGTTTTCCATGAAGGAGGAGAAAAGTATAGAGGTTCTAAATTACCGAGAACCCAGAATCATTTTTGCTGACCCTAGGGTTAGAATTCCTGACTCTCTGGTTTCTGATCATCTCTGTCCCCAGCCATATGGTTTTGTGTTACAGTCAGCGTAGTTCTCACAGCATTGTTCTGTCCTTATGTTGCAGGAATGGTGCCAGCCCTGTTTCCAGATGATGAAAAAGACACCATATTAAGTCAGATTGGAGATGAAGCTACTAAAGCTGGAATGAGCCCAGCTAAAGAGAGTGTCTGGCAATATTTTGTAAATAAATGTGCATCCAACCTCCATATTGTCCTGGGAATGTCCCCAGTTGGGGACACTCTGAGAATGTGGTGCAGGAATTTTCCAGGTATCAGTCATATACCATGCTTAGTCCTTTCCCTGTATGATACAGTATGATACAGGTTTGCAGGCAAAAGAAGGTCTCTGCTAGATACAGACAGATGTTTGGCAACTAAAGCCAAGCAGAGTAGGTTTCATGATTAACATTTGTAGTGTGTGATTTTTTCCTGCAATTAATTGCTACATATCAGTAGGAATTATTGATTAACGTTTACCAGATTAGTTAATTTTCCGGTTGAACGGCAAGAAATCAATTGGTCATTCTCATTGAACTGGAAATGTGCAGATGGCCTGTGCCTACAGCCTCTCTTTTGTAGTTAACAGAAACGTATGTGTTACTACATCATTATAAAACTAAGATGATGGTAAGAGAAACATTTTTTTTTCTGTATCCAAAGCCAGGGTTAAAGAAGGGCAGGATGAGAGGGTTTTGTACTGTGAGCAAAAGCACTTGATCCTTTTGGGTGCTGCTCCGAAACGGGTAGCTGGAAGTAGCTCTGGAGGAATCAACAGATTCCTGAAAAAGCAATGGTGGTGGGAATCCCACCCTAAGCATGGTGCTGTCTTGTTGCAGTTTTTTACTGCATCCTGTACAATAGTACATCCTAAAGAATGGTACTGTGGGGTTAGTTGCAAAGCTGATTATTTACTATTAAAATTGAGATACTGATTTTGTGGTAAATCTCGTTGCTTAGCAGGAATCAACAAAGACAAATTCTATAAATCCTTGATGCAAATAAAGTTAAGCAAAGGCCTGTCTTCCAGGTTACATGCTGATGTTACAAAGGAATTGTTCTGATAATATTCTTTTATTTTAAGGTCTTGTCAACAACACTGGTATTGACTGGTTCTTGCGCTGGCCTCCCCAGGCCTTGTATGCAGTTGCAAAATCCTTTGTCGGTATGTAAAATCCATCATCTTTAACCCCTTAATTCTTGGGATAGTCCAAGAAACACATTGTTTGAAGGCACTGGAGGTCTCATGATTTTCTTTCTCACTGGGCTGCTACCTTAATTTTAAACTGGTAATGCAAAAATATGTTTTTCTGATGGAAATTTCTTACTCAGATTTTAAAGTTTTCTAAAATTCAAGCTCCCAAGATTGGAGTGTGAGTGTGGAGTGTCTGCCTTAAACTGCTTTTTGTCCTGAAAAGCAGACTTGCACTTGGATGTACATAAAAGCCAGAAGATAATTGACAAACTCTTGGAAAACTTTGGATTTTTTTAAAATTATTATTTCTACTGCCGAATTTTAGGAGCTAGCCCACGTGTCCCATCAGATAGCTCGGAGATGGTGATTCAGCACATAGTCATGGTACATGAATCTGTAGGCGATTTCAGCAAGAAGTTTCTGCAGAAACTGAGACGGAGCAACTATGTCACACCAAAGAATTACCTTGATTTTATCCATACATATTCAAGATTGCTTGAGGAGAAAAATGAGTTCATTTTAGGTAAGCCAGTGTAGATGCTTTCTCCTTTTTTAATAAGATTTAAATATTGTAGACAGAAAAAACCCTTATGGTGAAAATCCTATGTATTAACCACATAATGCAAAAGTATTTTTTAAAATTCTATCTCAAGTGCTGTGCTGGATTATGGTTTTGACACTGGACCAATATCGTTGCATATGTGAATGTTCTGGCTTTACATCAAATAGTGGGATTTTCCCAAATTCTTCCGTAGAACCTGCACCAGAATCTCCAGACTAGACACTTCTGCTTGGGGAGAGCCTGATTAGATTTTAATAGACCAGTTGTCCAACTCAATGTTTGATATTGTTCCTCAAGCAACAGTTCTCATTTATATATCTGTGGGTAATAAAATATGTAAAGAGGATTAAACAGGATTAAACTATGTAAAATGAAAAGGAAGCCCTGGCACAGGGGTCAGATGGCATTTACACCATCTTGGGTGGGGAGAGTTAGGAAAAGAAAAATCTCTTCCACCCATTTTTTCGTAACCTAGGATGTCTCCTACAAAATACAGTTATAAGCATATCTGCTTGCTGTGAGACTGTCTATTACTGTGTGACAGTAACAATGAATCACTAATACTTTTCTCCTTTTTTCTTTTTTTTTTTAACCTAGCGCAATGTAAACGGCTGGAGGGGGGCTTAGATAAACTGAAAGAAGCCAGTATACAGCTGGTTGAACTGAACAAGAAACTGGCAGAGCAAAAGATTGTACTAGCAGAAAAGTCAGCTGCCTGTGAGGCTTTGTTACAAGAGATTTCAACAAACACAGCAGTAGGCAAGTACTTCACAACTCCTGAGGTGTCCTGCAGGGTAAGCAAGGTGCATGTGCACTGTGTTGGGTTAAGAGATGCTCTTATAAGCTCCAGTTGCTCCAAGACAGCAACTTTTTGTTCTGTCTCTGCTGATCCAGTGTCCTACTACAAGAACAGGTCTCATATCATACCCAGACTGCCTTTTTTTGCAAGGCAAAATTACCTCTAGTACATTATACTCATGATCCAACTCAGAATTGTGTTCTCCTGCCTTTCTCTTCCCTTCCATTACTAAGGCATTAGGAAGAAAAGGATTTTACTGATTCTGTAAATAACTTAGAAGAAAGGCGCAGGGGAGGAATAGGATAAAAAGTGGCTACGTGCGCTTATATGTGGAACATTAGCACTGTTCCTAACCAAAAAGTGATGAGAAGAGCCCTGTAAACATTAGCAAGTTATCAAGAAAAAGGTGATGAGTTGATGGTGACTTCTGATTTTGAGCCAGGAATAAATCTGTAAGTTCTGGATACAAATGTGAACAATCCATTCATGGATCTGCCTTTGCAATTCCTAGCTGAGGAGAAGAAAAAAATGGCTGAAGAAAAAGCTGTGGAAATTGAGGATCAGAATAAGATTATTGGTGTGGAGAAGAAGGAGGCTGAGACAGCCTTGGCTGAGGCCTTGCCTATTTTAGAAGCTGCCAAACTGGAGCTGCAGAAGCTTGACAAATCTGACGTTACTGAGATCAGGTGATTCATTCGGATCTGCAGTAGCGTAAACTTGGAAATTTACTGTGGGACACTTGTTTGCAGGGGCTGAGCCTGAGCCTCTCCCTCCCCACCTGTGTGGTGTGTGGATAAGGGTCAGGGCATGTGTTGTCCATGTGCAGAGGTCACAACAAAATCTCCCAGTCTGAGACTTCCCACAAGCCTGTTAATGCCAGTTGTACATTTGATGTTTTCCTGGGAAATATCTATCCTGTGCCTGATGTATTGGGCACTGCTGTGGGTTTTGTCTAAACCATAGTTGTTAAATACCTCCATTCCTCCTCATTTTTCATTCTGCGTGAATAGGAAGACACAACACTTACTTTTCAGGAATGTTTTGATAGCATAAAAATGTATTTCTTTGCTGAATTAATTCCTGTGTTTTTATTATACATCTTGTGTTTGGGGACAGATGTAAAGGTACATCTAGTCCTAAGCTGTCCGGGAAACAGCAACAGCTCTCCCTTCCCTGCCCCAGTGGACAGATGCCTCACTAGCTCAGGGCTTTAGGCCCTCCATAATTGAAATACTTTAGTCTCTTATTGATCAAATTGTCCAAATAGAATAAATATTTTTATCCCTTGTCTAGTTAGTCTTCCTTTGTCTGTCCTGGATTATCTTTTTCACTTAGTGCAGGACAATCTTGCTGAATTGCAGTGACTGTCTTAACAGGAAGCCAATGTGTCTGGCATCTTGTGCTTTGTCTGCTCCATTGTCTCCTTCCTCTATTTTCTAGATCATTTGCGAAACCCCCTAAGCAGGTGCAGACTGTCTGTGAATGTATTCTCATAATGAGAGGGTACAAAGAATTAAACTGGAAGACAGCCAAAGGAATGATGTCTGAGGCTAATTTCCTGCGATCCCTAATGGAGATAGATTTTGATGGAATTACTCAGGGCCAAGTGAAAGCTGTACGAGGTAAATTACTGACCTGCGTATGTGGAAGGAATGTAGCATCTTCTTAATGTGACTGCCCATGTCATCAGAAGTCCTTGCAGCATTGCAGGGAATATGGGATTTACTTGGTGCAAAGGAACAGCTGCTGTCCACGGTGCTGCAGGTGTTGCAATTTTGGGGTGACTGTATTTTTTAGAACAGAGAGATCTTTTGCCATTTGCTACATCCAGTTTACACCCTAGTCTTAACTAGGGCTGCAGGCACTTCTGCTTAGAGAGATCAAGAAATAAACAGAACAGCAGAGCAGAACTGTTATCTGCTTTTAGCCACTTAGAAGCATTACAACCTCTTCATGTGGTGGCAATTAAGATGTGGTATGTACATAGTAGAAAGAAGACAGGCTACATCTAAAGGTCATGGGCCGAGCCTTGCTTATGCTCCCATGGGGGTAATCCAGAGTAATTCCATTAAGAAGGCAATTTGGCCTTTTTAACAAAGCAGCATCACTGCTGCTTTTGGGATATGCTAAACAACTTGTGATTGCACTCGCTTCTTGGGTAAAGAACTTGAAATATCACCAGCAATGTTGTGCTTGTAGCCCCCTAACTTCATTTTAAGGTTAAAGTCTCTTTAATTTTCTGACAAATGTTTCTTAGTACTGATCACAGCATTGCTCCGCGGCTGCAGAACTAGAGTGGTACTTCAGACGGTGCTGGTGGGGAAAGCTATTTCTCTGCAGATTTCTGCACTGAAATTCAACTCACTTGCAGTATTTTTGTGTTTCCCCAGCTCTGTTAAAGAATCTCAATACTACCTTTGAGGAGATGGAAGTCGTCAGCAGAGCAGGGCTGGGAATGTTGAAGTTTGTGGAAGCAGTGATGAGTTACTGTGATGTGGCTAAAGAAGTCAGGCCAAAGAGAGAAAAGGTAGAGTGTGTGGATTTGAACTAAGAGGAGATGAAGCAAGACCAATGAGAAAAATAACACTTGATAGTTTCATTGATTGTCCCATTTCTTTTCTTCTAAGTGCTTAAAAAGAGTTTAGTAAAACCAGTGAGGGTCAAGGGTGAGCAGGTACAAGGCGAACTGCTGTGTTTGTCTCCTGAGGCTGTAACAGGGCCTCCCATTTGGGCCAGGGTGTGAAGCAGGAGGGGAGATCTGTTCAGGTGGAGTTTTGCAATCTCACATGATCAGCAATCAGCTTGCATGTGTCTGCTTAAAGCAAACTAGCAAAATGCATGGCATTTGAGCAGAGGAGAGCTCAGTACTGCCCAGCATCCATGACCCTGCCTTATGTACAGGTCTTATTAATAACGTTTTTATAAAGACTAGGAACTTACCTCTAATAGCCATGGAGATCTCCAATCTAGCAGATCATGGGAAACTTTCTATCAAGGAAAGATTCTTATATATATATGTGACTATTAAGAAACTATATTTGTTAAATGATAGGTCTAACAATTTTGAAGGCCTTAATATCACTGTTGCTGATGGACCAAGCTCCCATGCAGTCATGGGATGACAATCCTGCTTATCTCTGATGTCAGCTGAACTGCTCATTTATTTAATATATCTGGCTGGTACAAAGCCCTAGTTTAGGAGGTTTGTATGCTTTGGAACTACTGGTTCCAACATATTGAATATGTTTGGGACAGGGAAAGTTGGCTGAGAAACACTGCTGGTTATTTTGGCTTACACTGCTTATTACCATAGTACCTTGAAATATATGAAATAGCCAAAAGAAATCTAGGAATTTAAGATTCATCTCCAAAACCTTTTCTTCCCCTGATTCTCTTTATGATTTCTTCATTATGTAGGTGGCTAGACTAGAACGGAACTATTTCTTAAGTAAACGGGAACTGGAAAAGATACAGGCAGAACTGGCTAAAATTCAGGCTGAGCTGAAAGCTTTGGGGAAGAAATATGAAGAAGCAATAGCAGAAAAGCAACAGTTACAAGAAGAAGCAGAGATTATGCAGAGAAGATTAAATGCTGCTGACAAGCTCATCTCTGGCTTGGGATCTGAAAACGAGAGGTAAGTCTAGATCCAGAGAGAACTTTTTTTGACCTTAGGGATTGGATCCTGTGACAGAGTTAAAGTCTAAAGACACGGTTTTGGAAATATCTCTTCATGTGACATCTGTTTTTGCAAAGCAGCTAATATCCATTAGTGCTTGGAAAAAAAAAAAAAAAGTGATTCTTAAAGCAGAAGGAAGAGGTGAACTGAGATTAAAAGGAAGAAGGTCCAGATCAACTCTGTCATAATGACTGTCATAATGATGACAGAGCAACTAAGTAAGTTTGAAGTTCTATCTTAACATGCAGCTAAAGTGGAAGCAGTTGGAAATTCTGCCCATAACCCACTCTTCTCTGGTACAGACAGATCCAAGATTCCTGTATTTTTCTATCAGGTGGACAAAAGATTTGGAGGAATTCAAAATACGGAAAGTGAAGTTGCTTGGAGACTGTCTGCTCTGTGCTGCCTTTCTGAGCTACGAAGGAGCATTCAACTGGGAATTCCGTAATGAAATGGTCTATCAAGTGTGGCAAGAAGATATCCTGTCACGAGAGATTCCGCTCAGTCAACCTTTTAGATTAGAAAGCCTCCTGACTAATGAGGTTGAAGTTAGCAGGTATGTCAAGTCAAGAAGTCCAGTGACTGCTGTATGTGCAACTGTGAAGTGGGAGTTTGGATCTAGATTTATAGGATAGAGTTGGTATTGTGCATCGTGGTGCTATTTCAGAGACCATTTTACTTTCATCTTCCAAAGATGACAAGGAGACAAATCATTTTTCTTCCAATTAACTGGGAATATTTGTTATAATAAACCTTTGCTCTCCAAAGATATTCACTGAACCTAAACACATATAATATCTTTTTAGTTTTTTTTTTTTTTTTCCTCACTCCTATGGAGCTATATACAGTATGTGTTCAACCCAGAGCACAGTGGCAGTCTTTTTGTAGACATCATTGATTTTTGGAATTAAAGCTATTCTCAATTAGTCCACATTTCTGCTACTGCAACATTACTCACCACAGTGGTGTTTTGGATAGTGTAGTTATAAATGACTCAAAAACAAGTCAGTCCTTGTTTTGAGACTGTTTCACAATCACGTGTGGCTTTTGCTTCCTCGTATTTCTAATAGAGTACTCAGTGGATTGCAGATTTTTTCTGACAAATGAAATGTGTTGCTCTCCCACCAAGTTTTGTCTCCAGCCTGCTCTTTGATCCATCCCCTTCCCAGGTGGGTTTCCCAAGGATTGCCTCCAGATGAGCTCTCCATCCAAAATGGCATTCTGACAACATACGCAAGTCGCTTCCCACTTTGTATTGACCCACAGCAGCAGGCATTAAATTGGATTAAGAAGAAAGAAGAAAAGAATAGCCTGAGGGTAAAGATGGAGGATTATTTTGTTCCTTTGCTGGTTACTTTGAAAGCTGAATAAATATCTGTCACCTTGAACAGACAGCCAGTTACATATTGAAAAATGCAATGACTATAGGTAGTTAAGTATCACTGTCTACATGACTTTCAGTTTCCTGAGAATGTTGTTTTGCATAAGAACTTGGCTAGTCTCAGTACCTACAAAAACAGTGTAAGCAAAAGGCAGGTATTTAGCTAGTGTTTTTTCTCAGCTCCAGGATACAGTTTTCCTGTTGGACAATAACACAGAGGCATAATTGGAAGTTTGAAGAATAGTTCTCTATGTAGCAATTTTTCTCGACTCATTGAAAGTGTGTGCACCTTCATTATTTTATATGAGGGCAGTTTATATCATCTGTAAGGGGAAAGGCAGATCTGCATCAACAAGCACCAACTTAGTGCTGGCAGCTATTATAAATTTATATTTTTCAGGAAGTTGCATATCAGCTCTTTTTTCATATCTTTGCATTATTCTCTTGCAGATGGCTTCCTTCAATGACCCAGATTTCCTTAAGCAATTAGAATTGTCTATAAAGTACGGGAGCCCTTTCTTGTTCCATGATGTCGATGAATACATCGATCCAGTGATAGACAACGTCTTAGAGAAGAATATCAAAGTTGCACAGGGCCGAACATTCATTGTCCTGGGTGATAAAGAAGTTGACTATGACAGTAATTTTAGATTGTACTTGAACACCAAATTAGCTAACCCAAAGTATTCTCCCTCTGTGTTTGGCAAAGCCATGGTTATCAATTATACAGGTAAGCAAAAACGTGCTTTTAGTAACAAACTAGCAATTGTACAAGCTTAGGGCCTTGGTGTTTATCTGAAACAATAATGGAACCGTAAAAAGTTCCAACTCTCCTTTTTAATTAGAAAACTGATTTAATGCAAAATTCTTCTCATTTCTCCCTTTTTAACTGAAGTAGAGCCAATTGTCTCTTCTTGCACTGCTCACGTTGGAAGGCATCNTAGCAATTGTACAAGCTTAGGGCCTTGGTGTTTATCTGAAACAATAATGGAACCGTAAAAAGTTCCGACTCTCCTTTTTAATTAGAAGCTGATCTAATGCAAAATTCTTCTCATTTCTCTCTTTTTAACTGAAGTAGAGCCAAGTGTCTCTTCTTGCACTGCTCACATTAGAAGGCATCGGTAGAACCAAAATGTAGTTATTAACCAAGTCACTCTGTTGCACAGCTGTAGTTTTGTAGTCTTGTTTTTCAAGATGAAAAGTGTTGTCCAAAAGCTGTGCTTGTTTTTAAAAACTCTGTGCTGTCTACATATTCTATCTGTAGTTACACTAAAAGGCCTGGAGGATCAGTTGCTCAGTGTCATCATGGGTTTTGAGAGAAGAGAATTGGAAGAACAGAGAGAATCTCTCATACAGGAGACGAGCGAGAACAGAAACTTGCTGAAAGACCTTGAAGACTCTCTCCTTCGGGAACTGGCGACTTCCACAGGAAACATGTTGGATAACGTGGACTTGGTGCAAACCCTGGAAGAGACAAAATCCAAAGCTACAGAGGTAATGGCTCTGGGATTTTAGGAAGGATGGCTGCTTGTAAAACGCCTTCTTTCGTTTTCATTCTGCTTCATCTTATTAGGACCAAAGTAGTATTTCTTTACACTTGTGAAACAGAAAGCAGGTGATATATTTCTTTCAGATCTGAGACAGTAATTGTCCCATATTGTATCAGATCTGCAATGAAAAATGAATATATCTGTTACTCAGTATATAGAATCTACATCTTTGGATTTTTTTTCTGCCCTTAGTTGGGTAAAGTCACTGCTGACTGATCATGTGTTGGTGCTAGTCTGGCTTTGGGCAGAAAGTTGGACTCGAGATCTCCTGAGGCCCTTACCACGCTATTTCTGTGATTCTTGGTAAATTCTTCCCTTTTCATAAATATACAGAGCGGGACTTACTGCAACTTTTGATGATTATAATACAGACTTCTTCCTTTTGAGATGTCTGACTAGATGCCCTATATAGTCCACAGAGAGGGACATGCACTACTAGAGCATGATTCTTCTGACTTAGTTCAGATATCTGCATTCCCATAAGATAAATTGTGCCTCAGCAGATGATCTTTCAGGTTCTGAGGGGCCTTGCAGTATCCAGGACTAGCATGGATCTCCACAGAGTATTTCCTTTGCTCTATGAGATGTTCTTCTACTACAGCATTTAAAGATCATTTGCATTTTTACTTAATTGTGGTATTTTTTTAGTAAATGTTCTCATATGTGTGAACATTACTAGTCCTTAGTAACCGGCATTCTGATTTTCATTGAATTTTAATGCGTGTTGGTACTTGCAATCAAAATGTTCACAATTGTTGTTTCAGTGCACTTAGCAAGAGAATAGCTCTGTTTATTGTTATATAATATCTATGCCATGGATGAGTGCAGTAATTACATGTGGATAAGACCAATGACAGACAGTGTCTGACTAGGTGACTGAAAAACTCAACCTGGCTGAGACGACAGCGGTGGATATCGATCAGCTTCGGGATGGCTACAGACCAGCTGCCAAGAGGGGAGCCATTTTATTCTTCGTTTTGTCCGAAATGGCACTTGTGAACATCATGTATCAGTACTCGTTAGTCTCCTTTTTGGAGGTTTTTGGACTCTCTCTTCGGAAATCCATGCCTAGTTCTATTCTTCAGAAGAGGTTAAAAAACATCATGGATACGTTAACTTTCAACATCTATAACTACGGCTGTACAGGTTGGTGTGGTTTGGTGATGGGCTGTGTTGGGCAAATGCTTGTTAAAGACAACTCAGTATGAGTTTCAAGCAGCAAATCCTAGCAGTGGATCTCACATCCCTGGATATTGCTCCCAGATGCCACTTAGACTCCAGAATTGTTGTTGATCCATCCTTCTGTAAGGCTTCATCCAAAACCCTGTCTTTGATCAACCTGGTATTTGTGGGGTGATCTAGATGCAGGTTTTGTGTCTGGATTTAAAATCTGTTCTAGTTCTGCATTTTATCAGCAGATTTTTAAAAATGTTGTCCTTTTAATGTAGGCTTGTTTGAGAAGCACAAGTTACTCTTCTCCTTCAATATGACTGTCAAGATAGAACAGGCTGATGGCAGAGTTCCACAAGAAGAACTTGACTTCTTTTTAAAAGGTACCTTGAATATTTGTATATGAATATATAGCTCTATTCAGCTATAGCTGAAAGATCTTTTGAAGATAGATTTACATAAGATATCATCTGTAAGAAAAGTCTAGAGAAAACTGTAAGAGAAACCATCTAGAGAAGCCCACTGAAGCTATCTGAGCTATATTGGCTTACAGAAATGGCAGATTTTGCTATTTGCATTTGTTCTCACTTTGCTGAACCACGAAGGGACTAATCTTTCACTGACCATATCCCATTAGCTGTGAACAATTAGGATAAATTAGGATGTTACCTCTGAAAATACTCCTTACTGATTTTCTGAATGGTTTTAGAAACAGTTGCAAAAATAAAATTTCAGCTTTTCCCAGCCACATCCTCTTTTCTTCAGCACAACAACTTTATCTTACTGTGCTTCCAGGAACAAATTTCTAAGCGGTTCCTTCTGTGCAGTGCGACTGTCTGTGTGGTCATGTAGTGGAAGATTCATGACATGAACATTTACTCTGTTTTCTCAATGTGACTAGGCAATATTTCCCTGGAGAAGAGTGCACGAAAGAAACCATGTGCTTGGCTTCCAGATCAAGGCTGGGAAGACCTAATTCACCTGTCTGAACTATTTCCTGAGAAGTTTGAATCTCTTCCAGATGATGTGGAAAAAAATCCAGATGTGTGGAAAGATGTATGTGCTTTTCTGCAATCCTGTTTTCTCCCCTTGTTTTTCTTCTGGAATTAAATGCTCAAGGATGATGCAATGCACCATATCACACCACAGGAGGCAGGTGACCACGGGCTTTTTCTGTCAAGGCCCTGTTTTTCTTCTTGCCCTCAGTTAGTCAAGCTTAATCCTGGCTTATTTAAAGAAGAATGAGGTCTCTTATTTAAAAAACAACTCCCCCCGACCCTGCATTCTGTTTTCCAAACAAATGCCTTAGGTTGTCCTGTTGAAGACAGTGGGATTTTTACTGCTGATTTCAACAGATCTTATTTTACTTTATGCTAAATTGTTCTTTGATCTTCTTGTGGCAGTGAATTGTGCAGTCTAGTTACAAAGGCCTTCCCTTATTCTGCCTTCAGTTTCATTGCTTGTCTTCGTGCTTTAAAGAAATCCTTCTGTATGCAATCTGTGAATGCTCTTCTGTTTGAAATGCTATTTTCTGTATCTTAAGAGAACAGCTTGTCACAAAGCGAAAGTATGAATGTTTTTCTGGCCTTTTTTTCTTTTTTTTATACTGAACAACTTTTGTCATTCCCTTATTACAATCCTTTAAAAATCATTATAGCTGATTTTTTTCCTTATTCTCCTCCTGTCTCTTGGTTTTAGCCCCTTGCTAATGGAATTGCTTTTGTCTGCCTTTCCTAGTAATTTCACTGATAGATCCATTTGATTAATTTGCATTGTCTCCCGTCTCTTCGCCAGTGGTACGATATCGATGCTCTGGAGCAGACGCCATTCCCCATGCACTACCAGAACAGTCTCACAAACTTCCAGAAGCTCCTGCTTCTGCGCTGTTTCCGAGTGGACCGGGTATATCGGGCAGTAACAGACTATGTTACTCTGACAATGAGTGAGAAGTAAGTTACTCCATCGTTCCAAATCAGAATCCCTCTGTTCAGGTACTTCACACAAAACTGGAGTTGTAATCAGTTACATAATTATGCAATTTGTCTAATAGATCACAGTATTCTCTGTGTATTATTTCTATATACATATACATTCTGCAGTGAACTTTGATGTGAAGTGGCTGCTTCTGTATAAATCAGCAAAGCAGTTTCCTGTGCTTCCTTTTGCTGCTTCTTGCAGGTACGTGCAGCCCCCCGTGATCAGCTTTGAGGCCATCTTTGAGCAGAGCAGTCCTTACTCGCCCATCGTTTTTATCTTGAGTCCTGGCTCGGATCCTGCCAGTGACCTCATGAAGCTGGCCGAGAGGAGCGGCTTTGGCGGGAACAGGCTCAAATTCCTCGCCATGGGACAAGGCCAAGAAAAGGTAATGTCAGTGGGAGGGCAGGAACTTGCTGTTTGCAGGAAGTTAGTGGGTGATTGCAAATCATAATCTTAACATTATGGGTCTGTCCAAATTTCCTTTCCAAAGACCTGCTCCATTCCACATGGAATTACTTGGTGGTTTAGACCTGGCATACAATTTGCCAGGCTGGGAATATTGTTCTTCTGTAACTTGCAAGGGGCATTTGGCTGGTTCTGCAGTTTGGAAAAAGATGGATTCAGAATGATTTTGTCATTTTTGTTAAAAAAGTTGAGTTGAAAGGATATTTCTCTGTAGCCTTTCAGAGTTTAATCAGTGGCCCTGTCTCTGTCTGTGGACATGGTCCATATTGGATGTCATGTGTCTACCAAAAAGACACCCTCTCCTTGCTGTCCACTTCACAGACACTAAGGCAGGGATCTGCAGAGCTCAGCAGCTGGCTNCTGTCTCTGTCTGTGGACATGGTCCATATTGGATGTCATGTGTCTACCAAAAAGACACCCTCTCCTCTCCTTGCTGTCCACTTCCCTTTTTGTTACAGACACTAAGGCAAGGATCTGCAGACTGGCTGGCTGGCTCAGCTGGCTGAGTTTGCTGTGATTTCAGTTGGTGCAGAATTGTTACCTTCCTTTAGAGCATCAGCTCTAAAGCTCTGATCACCACCTTCTTCCAGTCCATGAAATCATTGAATGCTTTGCATGATTTTCAGAAGGAATTTCATGAATTTCAGAAGGAATTAATGAAATAAAAGGAGTATTTTAGAGCAACTTCTTGTGGTAATGCAACAGATCTGTGCTTAATGCAGAGTGTTCAAGCAATGCGAAAGCCAAGTGTGTTTGTTAGCAAGAAGAAATTCATGGCACTAACCCATCGGAGTCGTTCTGCTTTTGGGATAAAGGGAAAGCTCCTCACAGGCAATTCTTTCCCTCTCCTAAGGTTGCTCTGCAGATGCTGGAGAACGTGGTGGCTCGTGGCCTGTGGTTAATGTTGCAGAACTGTCACCTCCTGGTGCGGTGGCTTATTGACCTGGAGAAGGCCCTGGAGAAGATCACGAAGCCTCACCCAGACTTCCGCCTCTGGTTGACGACGGACCCCACCAAGGGCTTCCCCATCGGAATCCTGCAGAAGTCACTAAAGGTTGGGAGCGGGGGAGGACGTGTCCTGCCTCTCTCACTCAGCAAAACAGACTGGTCTGCGGAGGAGCAGCACTTGAATGCAGCAGACTTGGTCTCTCTAGGAGCTTTTTGCTTTTCCAAGTGAAACCCTCTTTTCATCATCCTGTTTATAGGATGGTGATTTTTCTTTAGGTGAAAACCACTCGGTAGCATTTCTCTGAAGCGCTTAGTTCAGAGCAAGGGATTGTCAGCAAACCTGGAGATGAGACAAGTGCTCCTTAGCCACAAATGGCACCGCTAGTGGGGAGTAGCTGAGAGACAGAAATAGCCCTGCCAGTCCTGAGGCCGAAGTGCAGAGCCGAGGTCTGTGTCTGGCCTGGCAATAGTGTCACTAGAGCAGATGCTGTAATAGGATGATGGTTTCCAGCTGCTACTTCAGGCTGCAGCACTTATCACAAGCAAGCTGAGCTGATTATTTTGAAGGCACAAGGCAGGCTGCTGTCCTAATGCTCTTTCTGTGGTGGCTTTACTCCTGTACACGTAACCCTTCTCTGTGACACATCCGAAGGCAATGGCATGATCCATCCATCCAGTACGTCCCCAGGGCCTTGGCGACAGCTCTGCAGTGTTCCCCCTTGGCAGTGGGGAGCAGAAAGCACGAACAGAGCTTTGATTAAAGGCTGCAAATACCCTCTTGCCTGAGCAGCGAGGACAAGGGCTTGTAGAGCAGTGAGGCAGCAGGAAGCTGGCTGTGCCTTAAAAGCCACGCTGAAGCCTTCAGCCATCCTACCGTAACGCTGTGTGTGAATTACCAAAACGGGCAGTCAGGCTACTGACGGTATTTCAACAAATTAGATCTTTAAGTATGATAAATATTGATAATGTTTGCCCGCTTTCATGACTGCTTCTAAATGGATACCAAATTTCTCTTTACGTGTAGGTGTTTACCCTGATACAATAAACAGGTGTGTGTCCTAATTTTACATAAGAGAAGTTCCCTTATGGGTCTGAATTTATAAAGCTGATTAGGTTTTTAAAGCTTGCATTATATAACTCCGCGAGAAAGCCCAGTCTGTTTACAATATGTATCCTTGAGGCTATTCAGTAATTAATGACTTCCTTGATTACTTTGATTTAGGTTGTAACAGAACCACCTAATGGTCTGAAACTGAATATGAGAGCGACCTACTTCAAAATCCCCCCAGAAGCCATAGAGCAGTGCCCACATCCTGCTTTTAAATCCTTAGTCTATGTCTTGGCATTTTTCCATGCTGTGGTTCAGGAGAGAAGGAAGTTTGGGAAGATTGGCTGGAATGTGCCATATGACTTCAATGAATCTGATTTCCAGGTAAGAAGCTAATGCTAACAGCTCTTATGTTCTTGAGATGACAGATTACTTTTGAAAACTCCCAGCTTTAATTCTCTCTCACATTAGTATTTCCCCCTTTTTTTTTCCTGCTGCTGTGATCACCATAAAGCCTCTAATGAATCAGATTGTCAGTTCTTCCTGTTAATATTACTTCCCTCACATTTTTTAAATTGATTTATACCAAACTTTTTTAATTATTTGAGAAAAATGCTTGTTAGTTTTCAAATAAGAACCTTGTAACTAATGGATATTTATAGCTAATTTGTGAATCTTCTGTTATGTCATGTTCTAATATATTTATTAGGTCTGCATGGAAATTCTCAACACATATTTGACAAAAGCTTTCCAGCAAAATGATGAGAAAATCCCCTGGAGTAGTCTCAAGTATCTTATTGGTGAGGTGAGTGCCCAGAATCTCATTAAGGAACATGGTGGATAAAAGAATCAGGAATAATGGAGATTCCCTTCTGCATGGGCCACGTGCAGGAAAGCTGCCTCAGAATCTCTCCAGGGCTGTCTCGAAACCCCTGTGTAGTCCTGAGCAAGTCACTTCATCTCATTGTCTGGGGGAAATTGGGCCATTTGTGTAACTGCACAACAGGAGAGTTGAGGTTCTTAATTAATTTTGGAGCGAGAGAGCTCAGGGGATCATCTGATGAAAGGTAGGGAATGGGAGAGTTGCACCGAGCTGTTAGCACAGGGGGTTGTTGTACAAACAGACCTGGATACAAAGCCCTGGGGATGGTGCTGTGTAGTAGCCACGAGTCTGAGGTAGCTGCAGCTACAGGAAATGGTTATTTTGCAGTGCTTAATCCAGCTCTTTGTGAGCTGGTCTCCTAAGGAAGTTACTGTCACACATAAATCACCAAGGCTGGTTCATAGGAGTGCCCCGGAGCAGCTCTCTGCGCTCCCCAGGATCCCGTACAATCCTCTTGGGAGGTGGCTGGAGTNGGTTCTTAATTAATTTTGGAGTGAGAGAGCTCAGGGGATCATCTGATGAAAGGTAGGGAATGGGAGAGTTGCACCGAGCTGTTAGCACAGGGGGTTGTTGTACAAACAGACCTGGATACAAAGCCCTGGGGATGGTGCTGTGTAGTAGCCACGATTCTGAGGTAGCTGCGGTCCCCATACGGTCCCCTTGGGAGGCGGCTGGAGTTGTGGTTGGTCCCTTACAGGATGCTCTGTTACGCCAAGCAGTTCTGCAACAGCAAAGCTGCCACTTGGGCCTTAACTGCATTGGCTACCCCAAAAGCCAATGGTTTAATATTGCTTTAACTAATTTCTAGGTCATGTATGGTGGGCGAGCAATCGATAGCTTTGATCGCCGCATTCTGACTGTCTACATGGATGAGTACCTGGGCGACTTCATATTTGACACATTCCAGGTGTTTCACTTTTATAAAAATGATGAGGTTGATTATAAAATTCCAGAAGGGACTGTAAAAGATGACTTTGTTGGTAAGAAATGTTTTTCCTGCCGCATTTATCTAGCACTAAAACACTATACTGTCTATTTAGAGTATAAATTTTCTCTTTATCAACATGTATTGCTGCATATGAACAGCTGAGAGAAACAGAAATGTCAGCCTGTGTGTGTGTGTGTGTTGCAGTGTTATATAAGTGATGATGGCACTTTCCCTTTGCCTGAGCAGCCCTTGGTAACAGCATGCGACTTCAGCAGCCACCTCCTCATATTTCTGTAACTGAAATCTCTAATGAAACACCTATAATGTATGCTGGTTTTTTTTAAATGTGATGTAAACAGATTGTGTGTTTGTGTGTGTNAAACAGAGCGTCAAACGCGAGCGAGACACAGCCCAGGGTGACCGGGCGCTGCAGGGGCTACGGCAGCTGCTCCTGTTACCTGAATGACCAGGGGGTGACACTGAAACGCTCTAAGGATTGAATAAGCATTTCTAGCATTAAATACATACGCGCACACACACACATATACATATATATATATATGTATATGTGTGTGTGTGCGCGTATGTATTTAATGCTAGAAATGCTTATTCAATCCTTAGAGCGTTTCAGTGTCACCCCCTGGTCATTCAGGTAACAGGAGCAGCTGCCGTAGCCCCTGCAGCGCCCGGTCACCCTGGGCTGTGTCTCGCTCGCGTTTGACGCTCTGTTTTTGTATCGTAGAGGAGATAGAGTCGCTGCCCCTCGCTAATACCCCGGAGGTCTTTGGGCTTCATTCAAACGCCGAGATTGGGTATTACACGCAGGCAGCTCGCGACATGTGGGCTCATCTCCTGGAGCTGCAGCCTCAGACAGGTGCGACTGCGCCGTGGAGCAGGAGCGCACGGGGCGGTGCTGAGCGCCGAGCCCCGCGACGGGGACAGCAGCCAGGCTGGGGCCCCCGGCGCTGCCTGAGCGCGGGATGGAGCCGGGCCTGGCTGGCGCCCGGAGCAGGGTTTGTGTGCGGTTGTATCGGTGCCTGGACCTGCGGCTCAAGAGCTGGCAGCGCCGAGCCCGACACCCAGCAGGGCGCAGGAGGCGGGAGGGCTGCCAGCAGCGTCGTCCTGCTGGGAAGTGGTGCAGAACCCACGTGGGAGCCGCCGGCAGCGCTGCAGGGCGTGGGCAGAGGGCTGGGTGCCAAAAACGGAGTCAGCCCCCTAGTTCTCCTGCAGAATTAGGAATAGGGATAAATTATTTGACTTTAGTCTTACTAAGCCATTTCTGTTTCAGGTGAATCTGGGACTGGAATTAGTAGAGATGAATATATTGGGAATGTTGCTAAGGATATACAAAACAAGATACCGCAAGTGTTTGATCTTGACCAGATCCGGAAGGTTTTTGGAATAGATATATCCCCTACTACGGTGGTGCTGCTGCAGGAACTGGAACGTTTTAATAAACTGATCATTCGGATGGCGAAATCTTTGGCTGAGCTGCAGCGTGTGAGTAGGAGCTCTGCCGCAGCGGCCCACGGCTTCCATGGGAAACGAGTTCCGTCTTGGCACTCGTGCTCTCCCTGTCTTTCCAGGCCCTGGCGGGGGAAGTTGGGATGAGCAGTGAACTGGACGACGTGGCTCGGGCTCTCTTTAATGGACAGATTCCTGGTATCTGGCGGCGGCTGGCCCCGGACACGCTGAAAACACTTGGAAACTGGATGATTTTCTTTAGAAATAGGTATCAGCAGTACAGCACCTGGGTGAGTGAGACCCTTTAGGCTGATTTTTGCTTCGTTAATCTGGGTTATGTGCTGCACAGAGCAGTGCTGGGGCGCAGAGGTCAGTGAACGCTCTCTGCTTTAAGTAAGTTTATTTGAACCAACTCTGGTCACCATCGCGTGCTGGAGGATGCACCAGAGACGAGCCGGTGTCTTGTGACCGCAGGTGAACGAGGGCGAGCCCAAGGTCATGTGGCTCTCGGGCCTGCACATCCCCGAGTCCTACCTGACCGCGCTCGTGCAGGCCACCTGCCGCAGGAACGGCTGGCCCCTCGACCGCTCCACGCTCTACACCGAGGTGACGGCCTACACCGCGGCAGAGGACGTCACCGAGAGCTCTGGGCAAGGTAGCTGCTTTTTTTTTTTTCCCTGATACTTTCAAAAGAACAAAGTAATTGGTCAAAGACAAAGCGAGTGAGAGCGCGCGCTGCCTTAGCCTGCTGCCTAACAGCCTGCTTGGCCCCACGGGTGGGTTTGTTTAGACTGCGTCTCCCCAGACAACATATTTGGTGGCGCATTTAACAGTCTGCACGGCTTTGCGTTGGGAATCTGCTCGGGTTGGGCTCCTCTTTGCTGCTCATCTACTCTATTCACTATCATTTTCTTTCTTAAGTTAATTATTTGTTTTCTTTAATGTTGAGGACATTGCAGGTCCTAATATATTTATAAAGATATGCTTTTACAATGAATAATATATTTAAGCCAAAATAGATGGACAGTGATGGCTCACATTGTATAAACAAATCTATACACTATCTAGGCCCTGCAATGCTCTCGTTATTGACTAAAACAAACTCTGGGTAAAAGGCCAGCTGAGCAGCTCTGCTGTGCTAGATCTGGTTGGAAATAGAAGAGGAAAAAAAAACCCTGTTTGTGCAAATTATAACTTCAATTTGGAGGAAAAAAAAGTCACCTCTGGGCTTTCCTTGGTTACTTATTTACTAGCGATCTAGCAAAAGATCTTGGCATTGTGCGAGCTCAGCTCTGTGCCCACTCTCCTGGTTCAATCGTGCTGACAAAAGGTGAAGTTCCTACGGGATTTAAAAAGCTCCCTTGGAGCTTTGCTGTTATTGAGGACGTCACGCACTGTGGGGAGGAGAACTGCAGGGAAAACGGCTTTTATTCCTAAAAATGTTTATCATGTGTATTGCATGTGTATTGCACATGGCAATTGAGCCAATTTTCATTTGAAAACAAGACTTCTTTTTCCCCCCAGTGCCAGAGATCATTGCTGAATCAAAGAAAACAAAATTCTACAGAAAAACAGACCTGTTTTCCTGTTTGAAACCACGTAGTGAGTTTTGCTGCGGCTCTGCAGTATCCAGGCGTAGCTATTCAAGGACAGCAGCTGTCTGAAGGAACTGACTTCTTCAGTAGTTTGTGTTAAACAAGATGCTGTTTCTGCTGTTCCAGGCTGTTTTGTTTCTGGGCTGTACCTGGAGGGAGCAGACTGGGACATGGAGAACAACTGCCTTACGAAGAGCAAGCCCAAAGTCCTTGTGGTAGAATTACCCATCCTGAAGATAATTCCCATTGAAGCACACAGGCTCAAACTCCAGGTACGTCTCCTTTGGGGACACACGGCAGATTAATTTTCTATCTCAATAGCCGGTAGGCCTTTACTTCCTACAGGAAGTATACATTCTCTTGCAGGAAGTATTTTATTACTCTTTGCTAATACATAAACTGTGCAGCTTAACACTTTTACATTAACTGTTTTTTTTTTTCAGTGCTAGAGGTTTTCTTATTTATTATTCTTCCTCCATGTAATGTGAAATAAGCATCTTGGGAAGCTCTTCTAAACCTTTTACTCCTTCCTTTATTTCCTATTTCCAGTTAGTAACATAAATGACGTTCAGATTGTCCTTTTTTTAAAAAGTTTGTAAGAAATCCATGTATTAATTAAGAATTAAGAAATCCACGTATTCATCATCTCTAAGAGCCCTAGCTTGGGAATTTGAGCTCTCGGTTTCACGCAGCACTGACTCGGTGTCCCCTCTCCCTGCGCGTTCCAGAACACGTTCCGCACGCCGGTGTACACGACCGCCCTGCGCCGCAACGCCATGGGGGTCGGCCTGGTGTTCGAAGCTGATCTCTCCACCACGAAGCACCTTTCCCACTGGGTGCTTCAGGGCGTCTGCCTCATGCTGAACGCAGACTGACAGGGCACAGGGGGGTTCCCACACGGAAGCTGCTGCTGGGAAAAGGATTGAGGGCAGCAGGGAGAAAAAACAGTCAAATAAGGCAGGGATTCAGCATGCTGGGCTGAGGAGTTTCTCTTATGAAGGAAAGAAATAGCACTTAGTTTAGAAGGGTATGTTATGACCAGGCTGTTCCACATTGTGATTAGTAGTAATAAATAAATTTGAAAAATGTTTTTGATCATTTGCACTTTCTTTTAGAAACAGGACGGCTGTAGGAACAGGAAGGAGGCAGTGAGTTAGTCTCATATACACACACACACAGACTGAGGTTTGCCTGTATGGTTGTAAGAAGTGTTTTTAATTGCCCAAAGCATCACTTCTGCTGTGCTTAGAAGAGATGCCTTCCATCATCCTTGAACAAGTGGCAGAATAGTTTAGACATACAAGAGATCACCATAAAAATATGGCAACAAAAAAAGGTCAAAACCACTGCTGGTTAATGCAATACACTTAAAAAATGGAAAACCACAGAACCGCAAACATTCTTTAACCAACCATGTCCTAGAATGCAACCTTTCCCTCGCCCTCCTCACCACTGCTGAAACGAGCCCTACCCCAGAAGCGGCAGGGAGCAAGACCAGAGCATTTCGTGTTTCCTGGGCTTGGAGTCAGCGCGAGGGGCCGTGTGGATCCCCACGCAGCCCTGCTTGCAGCTCTCGTGCTGCGTGGGGCCAGGAGCAGCACCCCAGCGAGTGGACAGGGGCACCCAGAGCTGCGGAGCAGGCGCAAGGGGCAGCGAGGAGGCGGGCGGCAGCCTTGGGGGCTCCCCGCTTCTCCAGCCGCTGGCACGGCTCCTGCTCCCACGCTGCACAGGGGGCAAAGCAGAGGGGAGGGGCGATGCAGACCCAGATTCAACAGAAAAATGGTGCTCCTTCTCCACAACGTCAGACTCGCAGCACGCTCATTAAATAGGCCTTTCTTCCCTACATACGCACCATAACCAGGTGGTCTAACAGGCCTTGGGGCTGGCAGTTGTTTAGTGAAAAGGCCAACAGGAATAGGGCAAATGGAGGACATGTCCTTCCCAACACACAAGGACAAAAATCAAGGATGGCAGTTCTGTTCCTGTTTGAATTGGTTAAGTTGGTTAAATTTAAGTGTATTTCTAAAAAATATTTATTTTTTAGGCACGCTTTTAAGTATCTAAGCTGTTAGAAGCCATCATTGTCTGATGAGGCCCAGAATGAGTCTTGGGTTTTCAAGAAACAAAAATAATTGCTTCACAAAAATATACTACGAATTAAAAACAAATTTAAAACAAACCAACCAATAAAAAACAAAACCGAAAACCCAGCAGGTCAACTCATGAAGAACCATTTCTGTATTGGACAGCCAGTTGCATGTTCTCTGGGAAAGGCACTCAAGCTAGTAGGAAGGTGCCACAAGTGCAATTTACTAATTAGTCTAAAATGCAAAATAGAGCCATTCCATTGCAAAACACACCAGTGTTCATATTCTTTCCATGAGGCTCATTAGCCATTAAAAACAGTGCTTCATAACCCATTCCCGCCCCCCCCTTTTTTTTTAATCTTAAACAAAGCCACAACCCGAAGTATTTAGGATTACTCCAGTAACGCTTCCTGGGACTCAGGGGAACTGCAAACATTTTGCAGGAGAGAGAGCACAGGGAGGCAAACAAATCCTTAGTTCTCTCTAAAGTCTCTGTACAGCTGCATTACTGTCAGTGCTACCATGAGAAAGGCTTTGTCACAAAAGTTGTGGTTATGGTTGACGTGCGTTACCAGTGAAGACAAAAGAACCACTGATATTTTAAATGGTAACAGCCACTACCTATTGCTGCAGGTTTCTAGTTACGCATTTTTTTTCGCTAACATTGGTTAATAAAGCAAACTGCAGCCTGTGCCTTTGTCCACATGTGAACTTACAGTAAGTGGAGCAGTGCTCAGAAGCAAGCAGTCAGGGACCCCAATTTGGCCACAGCACTGAGGAGTTAAATACCTTGCCATATGAACACAGTCATATTGGGGTTCATTAGAGGAGAATAATCTAGTAGTGATGGACCTGGAAGAAGTTTGGCATGCATAGGGCATCAAAAGAAACTTGACCGCAGGTGCTATATATCCTATAGGATCACAGTGCATAAACAGCAACAGAATAGAGCATTTCAATCAGTGATTTTACTCAAACAGTTCTGTCCGTCCCTGAGTGCTTCCTCACCACTTTGCTGCCGTTGACCTGATCCACCGCGAGCGTCTCCACGTGGGGCGGTGGCGGCGGCGCCGCGTGGTGGATGCGATGGGCCACCCCGATGTGGGCCTTGTGCGGCTTCTCGCGGGCCGGGCTGTGCGACTCGCCGGCCGCGCGGTCGGACGCGATCGGGGGGATGACCAGCGGCCTCTCCTTGACCAGCTGCACCTCCGCCGTCTCCCGGGCCAGCAAAAAGGGCGTGGGATCCGGCATGGCATCCACGTGCTCCCTGAGGAGCAGCTTCCGGCTCTCCGCCCCTATTCTGTAGGCCTCTTCGAACTCCGGGTTGAGCGGGGTCGACAGGCTCTTCTTCATCCTGCGGCGCGGCGTCTCGGGCAGTTTGTCTTTGGGAGGGGCGGGTTTGTAGCTGGACAGCACTGGGCTGCCCGAAGGGGTCCCCTCCGCAGCCCCACCTGAGCTCATCAGCTTCTTCTTGGTGGCGTGGAGCTGAGATGTCAAATACGCAATGGTGCTCGCTCGCTGCTCTAGTTCACTCGACAGCATATTTAGCTTATGGCTTTTCATTTTTAACTCTTCTAAATACTTCTTTTCTCTTTCTTTAATAGTATTTTCCAGCACCATTATCATTGCATTTTTCTGTTCGAGTTCTTTCAATAACTCATTATTTTCAGCCTCTTTGACTTTCAGCTGAGCTTCCAGTTCTTCACACTTTCTTTTAAGCTCATCGCTTCTTGAGCTACCACTTCCTAGAGGAACAGCAAAAGCACAAGTGTTTCATGTTAATTATAGCCACTAAGTAAAATAGTGCAGTGGGGCTTCCTACTGACGTCCTAAAGCCATAAAGAAAATCCCTAAAGACTGGCATCCAGAAATACCCTAAATCACTTCATCTGCAGAAGTACCAGGACAGCCTTTAGAGGGTAAGGTAAGCGCTAGTGCTGCTCAGTGCAGTTTAAAAGAAAGCTGTTAATAACATGCAAAAAAACAATAAAACCAGAAGTGTTTCACATGCTTCGGCAAATATGGAATACAGGAATAACGCCTGCTGAACTTGCTGAAATTGGAGCCATTTTGGTAGTCCTCTGATCACGAGAAGCTGTCACAGATGTGCGGGGTCACAGGCCTTGCCCTTCCACAGGCGGTCATGGCCCCTGAGGTATCCATCTTCACTGGGGAGCTGCTGCTGCTGTGGACGTCTCTCTCGGAGCGACAGGCCTCAGCCTGGCTGCCTTCTCTTCCCAGCAAGGGCAGCCAGCACCCCGCAGAGCAGCAGTTCTTGCACCGATGAGTGCAGGCCATTTGGCACAGGGACACCGACCTCTCTCAGCACCCCTGCCACCAGGCTGCAGGACACGCTGGGTCATTTCTGTCACCCTCTCCTTGGGAAGCTGTTCAGCAGTAACAACCGACTGTTGACTATCACCCTCCTCTCCAACCTGGGGAGCGTTCAAGTTTGGCACCACACAGCTCACCAACCCTGACAGGCCTATGAGGAGAAGCACCAAGCTGTGGTGCTGCATCAAGAAATAAGCCCCGTTCTGGCGAGCGCCCGTGTTACTGCTCAGGCTGCTTTGCTGAACTTGCCCACGCTCTCTTTCATCTGCAGTACAACATGTCCCACCCCAGGCCATTCCCGAGCCAGATGGCTGCTCCCAGGGAGGGTTTCGTTCCCATCCTTCACCTGTTGATACACCTGAAATAACTGGCAAGGAACCATTTTCTTTTTTTTTAAGTCTCTGTGGTATAATTACAGTATGAGGTGAATTTTAATAGGAGTGCCAGTCTGTCTCTAAAATTCATGTCCTTTGTTTCCATGAAGCAAATAGGGAAGTGATGATCTGCTGACTGAAGTAATGCAGAGGAGTCAGCAGTTCTACACTCTGTTCCTGACTCTTCCAGAGATTTCCTACGTGACCTTGGTTTAAAACTTGACATTTACTTCATAAATACTGATAAGGCTGGAAAGCAGAAACCCAGTCTTAAACCTTTGGGATCTGTAAATTGAATAACCTAAGTACAAAGTGCTTGTAATGGCAAAAGTACTAACAGTTTAAAAAACGAGAAATGCACATATATTGTTTTCCTTACCTGTCAAGTCTGAACTTTTTACAGTCAGCTCATAGGTTAAATCTGAAAAAGGAAAAAAAAAATCATGTAGTTTTGTTAGAATAACAATATCTATCATCTCACCCAGGGCATTTTTCCATTGACAGGTTTTCATAAAATACAACCAGGTTACAAGATCCACTGCAGATTATCAAATCTGTAAAACAACCAGAACAGACAAGCAGAGCCTTTTTTTTTTTTTTGAGAAAAATCCTTGCTATTGATTACAAAGTTGTGCTCTGAGCTATATTCTATAAAAGTAACAGATCTTCCTAAACATACTGTAGTGGACCTTTTTGTGGAGGTTTCACTTCTGAAATAAATAAGCAGTAGTTCCCAGTCTTATAAGAAGAATTAAGTTCAGATATTGGTTCTTCTTCAGTAGGCCAACTCTGAACATACAATTCACCAGGTTAGATTTGGTTATAAACAAGAATTAGTATTTTAGAGGATCTCAGAGGACTGGTTCCCAAGCCTCACTTTCCAGTTTGGGATGTGATGAGATCCAGAGGTTGAGCGCTGCTCTGCAGAAGACCTTCCCTCTACCTCAACCTGATCCTCCAACCTTCCTGTGCCTTGGCTTTCCCTACCCAGCTGTGGCGATCAAGGTCCCTCCCGTGAGGAAGCACTCAGATATTCAGCAGCAGAGCCCTGGCAGTGCTCTGGCCGCCCTGTGCACGGTACCTGTGCAGTGCTGCTGCAGGCGGCGGATCTCGGCGTGCAGACCTTTCAGTGTGTTCGCATGTTCACGCTGCAGAAACAGCAGGTTCTTCTGGGCACTGTGCAACTGGTTCTCCAGGTTGGAAGCTGCCATCCTGACATGCAGGTTCTCTGTTAGTAAACAGACATAGTCAGTTACTGTGCAGATACAAATATCCTGGTTCTACAGCCCACATCAACAGGAGTAACAAGTCTGCTATTAAAGAACTGAATATGCAATGACACAAATGCCCACAGAAGTAAAACATTTTCCCGTTTCGTGACTACCTCAGTTACAAGGGCGCCAAGTTCACAGAAAACCTGATTACACTCTGGGCCAGAGCAGCCCAGGAACTCATTTGTTTGGAGTTAACACATTTAAAGGATTAGTTTCAGACAGGCTTTAGGTCACTAATCCTTTTACAAGATAAAAGTGGAGTTCTCAGAAATGACTAGTATGTCCCTCGGTATTGTCGAGGGCTTCCCATTTACACCTCAGGATGCAGGAATGAGTAACTAACTCCCTTAACTAACAAGGCAGAAAGCCTTAAAATGCACCATAAAAGGGACTGTAAAATAATCTGCCTTTAACAAAGAGCGGAGCCCGACACCGCTGCCCGTGCGAGGGTCTCCGTATGGTTACCACGGGCTGCCCCCGTCAAGATGTGTGTGCAGCAGAGAGCTCTGCCTGGCGCGGTGGCGATTGTGTCCTCAGCTGCGCAGCACTACGGAGCCCAACATTGGCACGAAACAGGATGGGCTACCCTCGGCCTGGGGACACACGTGCAGTAATACGATGCTCAGACAGACTGTTTCTCTTAAAGAGAAAACTAACAGACTTCTTGTTGCTTGGGTTTTGAGCACAAGGGAAACTATAACACTGATTGAAATTCTTAGTACAATAAGAGAAGGGTCTTGATTACACAGTGCTCAGAGTCAAATAACGATGGAAACGGTTAAATGGACATTGCGGGGAGGAATCTTCAATGCTCCAGGCACTGCTCGCATTGCTACGCTAACTCGCAGAGCTCTGCAAAGGCAGCCGGGTCCTCCTCCTCCTGGGGCAGTGCACAGACATACGTGTGCAGAAGAAAACGCCTATGGAGACGGGTTAATGGGGACGCCAAAGGGTCAGCAGCTCACACTGACCCTCACAAGGCATGACTGGGAGAAAACATATCTCTTTGGGAAGCAGCACAGGACAGGTGCTACTCCAGGGAGGCACGAGGAAAGGACTGCCAGGCCTCTGGGTCTAAGGAGACAGCAGATCTAAAATGGTGATCATGGTGGGTTAAACAGCTGGAAAAACAGTCAGAGTATTTAGGCTACTTAACCAAGTAACAAGAAGGGAATCTCTGTTGCTGGGACAGTCATCCGCGATGGCATTACAGCGGCAGGCTGCAGTGACAGAGTCACAGGCTGTGCAGGAGTCAGACCTTAATTCTCTTCCTCGACTTCTCAGTGGCACCCTTCACTGGTCAATCTTGCCATTTACAGTATTTTTCACTGTTCTCTTACCAAAAAGACAACAGTGAAAAGTTTGATTCTTCAACTTTAAAACTGCTAGGATGTCCACTCAGTGCAAGTAACACACTTGGACCGTTCCTAAAGATAATACTGTAACTTCACCTGAGCCATGGCTACTTTTGCACACAAAGGCAAGAAATTAACATGAGAATCTTTCCATGGCTAACACAACTGTACCCTCACACGGCCCACAGTATCAAAGGATTATTTTAAGATTGACTACTCAGGTTATAGCAGTTACTGTATAGCATCATTAATTTTAAGGCTTATTGATATTTTTGCTGCCTTACATTTTCAAAGTGACATAGTCTTGCTTGCAAAGCTGACTTCAGACAGAGAAAAGCTTTACTGAATCATCCAATTTCCTAAGTGCTCATTATATTCTTATCGACAGAATATGACAGCAGAATAAAACCTGCACCAGTGTCCATCCCTCATCATAGCAGGAGCTTTCACTGCACTAAAACCAATACTCAGAACACATTTTTATTAATAATGAGAAATACCTTTCATTTGAAGAAACTTCTTTAAGCACTGACAGTGCTATGTGGAAGAACAGCAGGTATATAATATTCTGAAAGCTTTATTATCACAGTGATTACTAATAGCAGCTTTATGCCTGCACCTATAATTGGCGTAGAAGAGAATCTCCAGCAACGAGCACACCAATAAGAAATGTTTATATCTCAAGTCTTGTAAAAAAGGCATGCTTTAAAGTAGTTCTGTATGTTAGGAGAAAAAAAAATAAGGTTGTAACTATTACTTCCTTATGGTCACTTATCATCTATAAAAATATCACCTATGATGCTCCCCTGCATCTGAGAAATCACACTAGAATTACCTAGACTGAAGAAAAATTGTCAGTTACAGAATCTTGGGTAGAAAATGAGTATTATCTGCATCTCCTCTGCAACACTGGAACTTAATCAGTGAAAGCAATTAAATCAGCACACTCAGGTTTTAGGTGCAGCCCCTTTGTGGTAAGCAGTCCTCACTCTCTGAAGATAAGGGATCAGAAGGGCAGCTGTCCCATAAAACCCTACCCTCTGCTGCCTTATTGCAACATATTGCAGGACAGCCCATTACTCAGCTGTCCTTTCTCCTCTCCTTCAAGGGAAACAGAAGACCATCATGAAAAAGCCATTTTTTTACAAAATTTATGGACAGCACCTTCAATTCTACCTTGCCCATTGTAGATTCATGTGCAGCCTCAAGGACACTGTGTAACCTGTGCACGTGTTCTAGCGCTCAGGCAAAACTATCCACCATAAAAATGAAGGGGATGGTGTCTTGAAGACGTCACAACACAAAGAAGCTTTCTCTGAAATCTGCTTAGAACTGGTAACTTGGTATTAATACACTATATTTTGTAGCTATTATTACAGTGAACCTGAAAACACAAAAATGTAACTAAGAGTATTAAAGTTTGAGATCTGTATGAAACTGAGTCCAACACAACATGCATTATCTGTCAACCCAGGCTATTACTGCAATATTAAAAATATTTTGGACTGCTTTTGCAGTCTAATTTATGAGGAAATTTCTAAAGCACAAAGCAGGGAAGGAAAAAAAAAACTCATCTGCAGTCCGAACAGCCTCCTGGAGACCAATGCATCACATTGTGATTCATCCAGCTCAAAGTTCTGGAATATTTTCTCCCTGGAGACTTTCAGGTAGTGCCTAACTAGAAAGCTGCTCAAACAACTAGCTATGCAGAAGACAGTTAAAAAGAGCATCTTATTTTTTCTAGAATAACAATAAATCGTTTTATGTAGTTACAACAGTAATACAATGGAATTGGACACAAGACGATTAAAAAAAGGGTAAGACCTCCACTACATAAGGACAACAGTATACCCCCCTTCTTTAATTAACAGATTAATTAACTTAGTTAATCTGTTACTATGCAAGTTCTTTGTAAACAGACCATTTGCGAAGATCAGAGTCAGGAAGAGGCAGAGAAATCTCCAAGTCCAACCTGCCAGCACAGTGCTTCTGGAAGCAGAAGGCCCCGGGAGCCACCAGCGTGCCCGCGAGGAAGGAAGCCGGATATTACCTGGCCTAGCGTGCACGTGTGGGCTATTTAAAGACGCCATTACCAAGGTTTGGATGCTTTTGTAACACCGCACTATTTATACTGCTTGCACAGCTTGTTCCTATTCTTCAGCTATGGCAGTGGGCTTTATTCTTGCTTTGCTGCTGATGGTGGGAGCTTATGGAGTTGTTTACTAAAAAAAAAAAAAAATGCTGAACAGAATAATTGCTTTTATTAGGGAATTACTCAATAATCAATGTGAAGGACTTAGAAGCAGCGTAATAGCCAAAGTTGTCTTTATATGGCAGTGCCGGGATTCTCTGCAGGAAACTCCTGAGCTGGAGATGGGAGAAATACCTACACTGGATACAAACAGCTGGATAAAGATGACCTCCAAGGCTCAGCAACTACACTTCCCTGGTAAAGTAAGCACCCAGACTATGGACACTTAGTCTTTGATGGAAACACAGGGAGAAAGCAGGCATGGATATCCTGCAGGCAAGCACAGGAGAACTTATCCCAGAGAGCATTACAAAATCCAGGGAATGTGTTCACTTTGCTCACCGGCACACAGCCTGCACATCCCCTCCTGGATGCTGACACTGCCAATGCCTCTGCATGCCAGGGCAAGAGGGAACATTGCTTACCTTCAGCAGATGCTTAATGCTCTTTCTTTGCCAAATTGTTCTGATTTTTGAGGGGCAGCCTGAAACTATGTTGATTTATAAGCGGAATGTCATTTGAATCCAATCAATTTTCTAAAATGGTTACTTTTGAATAATCTGGATTATTAGGATTTTTCTATTCCCTCCCCACCACCTACAGTCAGTGTGTATATTTTATGAAACAGTTCACATCTTACACCTAATCCATTTTCCTTGTTTATGCGTATCTTTTAAAGATTAAAGGATTGAGAAACTGTGCAAACATATAAACTATCTTAAAGCCACAAACACTGACAATGGTCACAAAGATGTCATCTATTTAAATTTTTAAAAGCTATTATAAATTAACAATATTCCCATAATTCTGCATTTTAAAGTATACTACTACTAAAACCTATTATCATTGCATTAGTCATTTTTAAAAAGTCAAATTTGCTGCAAATAAAAAGATATGATGGGAGTGACCAACAAGTCTACCAACCAACAAGTCAACAAACATTTTCTCGCTAACACAGCAACTATAAGAGCACTTTCATATGCAGATGTTTAACTTAGCTCCGAGGGAGGTTTTGGTCACAGTGGGATTTATTTCTACCCCACGCTCCTCCACGTTTCTTGATGCATAGTATAAATAATAACAAATCAGATCCAACAATTGTTGCGAGAAAGACAGTCCTGGGAGAGGTTAATTCTAAAATGGATTCTCAGGTATGGCTGCCCCTGGAATTTCAAAGAGGAAATCCTATAAAGCAGTTTCAGGATTGGGCTAAGGTTATTTTATCTCCTACTTCCCCAAAGTAGGAGGAATATGCCAACAATACAGTCAAGAAAATGTTACATTAAAAAAATAATAAAAAAAAATAAACACCCTCCCCCTACACACATGAAGAGGGCAAAAATGCAGAAATAGCCAAGACCTTAATAGCCCAGGTGAACAGTCTCCCTCACTCACCATGGGAATCAGTAGGACAGCTCTCATAAGGCAACCTGATTCTGGCTGCATTTCATCAGATAAATTAAGCCAATGCTGGGAAGAAAACTAACTTCATACATCAGAGAACAGTTAAGTCACTGTGTTTTTTCCCCTTGTCTCCAAAGGAAATGGGTTCTTATCCAAAAGGCATGGTGAAATGCCAAGCTTAGCCAACTCCAACTAGGAATGCCTTTGTCCTTTCATTTGATAAGGATATTAAAAATTAGGAGGTGCAGTAACAAGTCAGTGGTTACCATCTCCCATTCTACAACAGGACTAGTATATTTTGCTGGGCGTGGGGGGCATCTTGTTTGGGCCTACTTACTAAATTTTTCACAGAAGGGAAATAAAAGAAACCATTTAAAATCTAAAAATGAAACAGGAATTTCCAAAATGTAAATACATGGCATGCTTACAGTAAACAGCTATTGACCTTTTTGACTGCCAAATCTTGCCTTGCAGATAATGTGCCTCCAGGTTTTTTCTAATCCTACCTATTTGGATGGAGGTCAAAACAGGTCAGCGCATCACTTTCTGGCTCTGTATTAGGTGCCTGTGCACAAAACTCTATAGCCCATTACAAGATAAGAGGGAGATGCTAATCTATGATTTAAGATACAACCTAAAGAAAACTGCTGGAATGAAGTCTAAACAACCATGGTTATTTAACATTTTCATTCTCATTTGGCAGAGGACAGATTATACAGATAGAATAATGTTTTAATGCAGAAGGGACTACTATCACCCGAGAAGCTACTTTAGTTCTGCTGACACATACTGAATGCTTCCACTGAAACATGTCTAGACAGGCAACTGTTTTCCTCTCAACTAGTATCTGGCCATTGCCTTCCCCCCTTAAAAAAAAAAAAAAAAAAAAAAGGACAAAAGTTGCTTTTTGCATGGTATATGAAACATGATTTCAAGAACTAATTAGGAACACAGGTATCCTCTTGTGAGAAAGAATCCTCTTAGAAGAACCTTTTGAGTTTTAGCCTGTCCCAGTTTTAAAGACTGTCACTAAACTGGCCCAACGCTTCTAAATAATGCAACTCTGGTGGTAAAAATGCCAAACAGAGAGATACTCAGAGGTCCTTTGCTTAGATCAGCTATTCCATCTCTAAAAACTCATGCCCTACCAAAAGTGTTTGTTCAGCTTATTCCTAAGGCCTAATAAAAGAAACTCTATAGCTTCCACAGCAGCTTCAAGGCTTTGCTACCCTTTTACTTAGACATCTCCTTAAATCCTGATATTGTTACTGCTTTTACCAGCCACTCCAGAGCTGGCAGTGACACCACCACCGTGTCACAGTAGCTCATCACACAGTTTCCGATTTCTGGTCCCGCTCATTCATCTGTTCATTAGACTAAACCACTTTACCTTGCTTTAGCTGTGCCTTCCAGATTGACCTACACAACTGCTTTCTGAATCTCTCTCCCCTTCTTCAGTGTTCTCTTAGCAGCATACATATTATAGCAACAATTCTGTCCCTCTCCTCCTCTGCCATCTAGGTTAAGGTTAGAGCATAAAGAGATTTATACATTTAACTATTGCCTCAATAAATTGCTTTCCCACTCTTCTAGGCTGTGTCTTTAACCAAAATAGAATTCTTTTTTTTCCTAGAGACTACTGATACTGATGCACCTTTCTCCTACCCGAGGAAGGATATTATTTTTCCCCAAGGTCCTTTTCTAACACTTTTTCATACTATTTTACTGGGCGTTTTTTTTACCCTATTTCCCTTTCATCTTCTGATCAGAGATTTCATCCAACCTCTCAGTGTCCCTGAGGAAGTACAGGCTTCAGTATTACTGCAAAAGGGTTTTTTGTTACTATGACAGTGCCTAGTATGGGAGCAGGAAGAACAATTATGGGGGAGGCATTCCTGGCAGCAGTGATTTAATACCTGCAGATGCCTTAAACGAACAAGTTGGTACTTTGGGCAGAAATCACTGACATCTTACAAGTATGACTATCAAGCTTAAGTCATAAGGATTGACAGGAATAATTCAGGTTGAGTTTTCTCTGTCCCCGAGACCAGAAGAGCTGTCACTGGGAAAGCAAACTAAGAGTACGAGAGATATCAGAGGCATGTCTGAAACAGCTGTGGTCACTAGCATGTCAGAGACTATCAGAGAACCAAATTGCAAGCAGTGGTTCTGCAGTGTTATTATAATTACTGTGTGCATACCAGGCTATAGCCTGGTATAAGCCTGGTATAAGGCTGCACAGCTGTCAGGGAGAAAAGCCTTGCTTTGGCAGAAAGCACTGAAAATGACTTAATTTGGGAATAATCCACTTCAAGGAGAAGAGGGCGCTGTCACCTAAATGACACTGACTGCTGAAAAACAAACAAATAACAACAACAAAAAACCCTTAGCAATGAAGTCCACACATTTTCTTTAATGTTTATTACAATAACCCTCCACCCCCTTATAAGTCAGGCTATGCTGTATTTTAATGGGACGTGTAGGTTTTCTCCTGCTTTCCCCGCTTTCCTGTAGAAAAGATCCTCATCAGGAGTTTCTATTTCACTCCCTTTTGAGGAAGAACTGGTTTATTTTAACATAGCTTCCATAGGAGTTTTAAAGATGACAGAGAACAAAATAAATACTACTTTGTACCTAATCACAATCACTTACATTATTGCAGGAACTTATGCTATTCCTTCTACTAAGGACAATTTCTATTGTCAGACGGGAAAAAGGAAAATTAACACTCAGTTCAACCCCCGGACTAACTGACTCAGTGTTACACATTAAAATGAGTCTTTCTTTAATGTCATTAAGAAAGGTCTCCAGCTTCAGTTAAAGCTGAATCAGGAATTAATCCATTAAGGCAGCAGCTGAAGGTTTTATTCTGCAAGGATATAGTATTACTTCAAGTTTATACTTAGAAATGATACTGTATTATGGAAAGCCAATATTTTTATCAGATATCAATGATTCCCTCATGAACACCATTTCATGCTGGCTTTAAGTGTAGACAGTTTGCGCAGCAATGCATGAATAGCATGAGGAATTCATAAAATAATATTTGTGTCATTAAAAAAATCCCAATTCTGAATACTTAACAAAACACAAACTGAAAAGTTACCATGACAGTTTTAACGTTAAGAGGCTCTGTTGGTCATCGTTTGAAAGAGCTTAGTGCCAGGTTTGTCAAAGGCTTCAAATTACCCTCCTTTGCTGGTCTAGTGATCATATCGTAAACCAGGTCAAGAAACTGCTCCAACTGAAAACTAACCCGTTTTTCGCACTAGTTATTTTTCAGGTTTATTGTGCAGCAGAGCAAGTGCTTTTGAAATGCTTTAACACAAGCTGAAGGGGGAGTTGGAAAATCAGTAACCAGGGTGGTGGGGGTGGCAGAGGTAGAACTGCTTCCATGGCAGCAGCACCCGCTCCAGGCACTCAGCCAAGCTCTAGCTCCTGCTGCAAGAACTGCACTGAAAACATGATTTGCAGAGTTTATTCAGAATATTTGTGAAACACGTCAAGAGGAACAGGCTGCAGACTTACAGCAGGCTAAACAAGTTGGTCCTTCTAGGAAAAAAATCCACTCACAAAGAACAGATATTTGAACAGCAAATCTACCGAACAGTGCAAACACTTTCCAGGCTCATTTAACATACCGAGGAATATGCATACTCCTTAAAATTTTCTGTGATATTGTTCCATAAACCACCTATTACATTATTATTTCAGGATAGTGACTGCAGTCAAACATACAGAAATTTATATCTGTGCTTTGCTCAAAAGTTTTGAGAGCTTCTGCTAAAGAAGATACACTGGTAGTAATTACCCATGTGCATTGCATAGAAGCCGTAAGTTTTTTAGCTTATGTCAAGTGATGTTTTTAGTAACTGACCTTGAATCTTGGGTCTCAGCCCTGTAATTAAGACTGACAAGCAGCAAGATATTTTAGAGTTTTAAGTACAACCCAAAGAGGTCTTCTGGAACTTGCTGCATAGTAAACAGGCTCCTCAAAAATGAGAAAGGTTATTCAGCAACGTTTTGTTACGCCTCTTTCTTTTAGCAGCAAATAAATGTATTGGTTCTATTTCTAGCATGGTGCTTGTTAACATAAGTAGAATAATGAGCTGGTAGAGAACAGTACTATGTCCTTAGCGAAGACTAATCACTGAGACCCTAAGTTACTGACCAACACACCCAGAAAAGCCTCTTGCAGAGAAAAGACCATTTGATATCACTTCAAACCCAACATAGCAGAGCCTGCAATCAGTCCACCTGCACAGCCAGGTGTGTAAGGAATGCCAGGTCACACCAAGTGCAAGAATCAGGGAGGAGACACAGCAAGTAACCCTGTGAGCACCAGCATTTCAACTCAGCTATTCTGGATTCACTATTTACTGTCATTTGCCTCTTCGGACATGGTATTAGGTGAAAGCACAAGGAAGGAGGAGACTCTTTGTTCTGAGGCACTGCGGATGAGAAGGAATTAGAGCAAAGTGATGAGATCTCAGCTGAACAAAGGGCGACCTCCCTGCTCGGCTCCACCCTGGCCCTCAACAGCTCTGCTGCTTCCAGGAGCCACAAGCACCACTGGAGACTTGGTCTAGCAGTATCGATAATCGCTCTGTGGTATTAGCTTATTGCAGTTTATTCCTATTAACAGAAATCTAACAGAAATGTGGGACCTGCAACAAGCAGCAAGTTTCTGTCTGTGCTTTTCTGCATTTCACAGCAGCTGTAAGCATGCCTAATGTTTTCTCGCAGACTGCAGTAAGAGAACATGGAAAAGTCTGCATACATATAGCTCTCTTTTCTCACACCAGAATGGTTCTAAAGTCCTTCCTTTGTCTGTGACTCCTATTTTTAAACCTTTTCAGTTTCAGGAGTAGCAGACAAGGAAAAGGTAGGGCCCTGCCTTGTCAGGACACACCTATTTCCCCCAAAGCATCAACAATAAGACATTGAATTCAGTGATTTCTAAGTTACCACTCTTCAAAAAACAATACTGTTACTGACAAACAAATACAGACAAATATATAAAGTGTAACTTATATCTATAACTTATATGAAAAGATGACCAAAAATAAAAATTGTTTCACCTCAAGTTCATTCACATTACATTACTCAGCTTATACACATGAGCCTTGTAATACATTGTAAATCTTGAGGCTATAAAAGAAATTCTTCATTATTTTGCTATTTAAAATACATTTTTCTGGGACTGAAGAAACTCTTAAGTGAAATGTAGAAGCAAGAGTCTAATAAGCTATCAAAAGTAAACTTGAAAGCTAATTTATTTCTGGAATATTTTATACACTATAGCAGAGCAAATATAGCTGTAACATTTTATTTTATATTCTGGTATAAGCACAGGGAGGACTTTGCCAACTACTGTTAAACACAGTTTAACACAGATAAAAGAGAATTTCCTTAGAACTTCCTGAATTAGGACACACAGGAGAAATTCATTTCTGTAATTCTAATGATAAATTTTTTTAAGATCATTTGAAAGACTATTTTTATGAGGCTGTAATTATATCTGAAATCTCAAATAAAGGAAACAAAGAAATGAAGCGAGATTACTAAGGTTCACAACAATTCCTGGACTCAGAACTACATACAACATTTGAGTTGGTCACAAGAGCTTTTTTTTTCCTCTTTCTCATGAGGCTGGGGAAAGAAGAGTAAGCAGAAACACGGTAATAAGATTAAAACAATCATCAGATGAATAACTATGCATCATTTAGCCAATATGCTGATTTTCTACTTAAGTATTAATAGTTTGTTATGATCTCCCCATCTCTGTTGTTTCATTGACAATGCTTGCTGGCCTGTCAACATAACCAAGCCTTGAAAACAAAATCTAAGAAAACAAATAATCAGCATTATTACAGTATTTCAACAGCCATTTATATAGCACTTGCTTTAAAGGCTGAAATCAAAAATAAACAGACCATTATGATACATAAATGTATATATTCTGCCTAGCCTCTCAGAGGCTCAGCCACAGTACAGTTTCACAAAACTGCATTTGTTGATAAGGAAGCTATATAGGAAAAGGTACTGTACTAATGGATACATCATTTTTTTCAATTAAGGCGCACAGTTTCTATTGCAATTAATAAGAAGATGAAGAAAAGCAAGACGCATGGGCATGTCACCAGCTAGGCAAAGCCAACAAGCACCCTGGATGTTTCTTATGCACCTGCAATGCAGATCAAAATGGACAATTCCACCCTCAGGGCTGCCTTGGCTTCTGTGCCTCTATTTACCACCAGTCCCTGTTTTACACAGTGAAACACAGTGAACTCCAGCGCCCACTGTGCGCTGCTGACCATGGTGGCAAGGGCCCCTCCTTCCTCCCTTCTGTCCCACCCCAGATGCCGTGCAGGAAACAGAGTCTCTGCGCAGCTTCAAGATGCTCCATTTCAGAAGGGGAGCCGCGCTCTCCTTGCTGCCACATCCACAGCAATGAGGCACCCCCAGACAGAGCAATCATAAGCAGGGGCTCCCTCCGCAGCCCCAGACACACGCGATGCATTCGCCTTCCCTCTGCTCCTGCCCCACAGCTTCACTGTCACCCACCAAGATGCCACTGCCCCTTTCCCAAGTGAAAAGCCACTGAAGGAGGAGGGATGGAGGAGGATGCCCGGTGAAACCTGCCCAAAGGCAGGGGGAAAGGGACTCGGCAGCCCCACTGAGGGGCTTCTGAATTTTCCAGACACCAGCTCCAGCACCTTCACAGCTGGGAATGGGGGCAATGCCCTTGCCCTAGGCAAGGCTGCGCCTGGACAAGCTGAGGGGTAGAACAACCTACAGGATAACTAACCCCCTGGTCTCCTCCTTTGCTCTAGTGACCAGGAGAAAAACAGAACTAAAAAATAAAAAATTAAAGCTTTACCGCGGCTCTTAGAAGAGCGACGCACGCACCTCGCCCCTCACTGCTCTGCAGCAGCTCAACGCCCGCCTGCCCTCTCCGCGCCTCTAGGGCAAAAAAATTACTTTGATTTTTTATTATTATTTGTGCCCAGAGGCACCACTCTGGATGTGGCGCAGCCGCCAGGCCGCGGATCCCCCCGCCTCACCCCACCAAGGCGCGGCCGGACACCGCGCTCCGCGCCCGGCGCCCTCAGGCTCCTCCGCAGCCGCCGCCCGTCGCCTCATGGCGGCGGCGCGACCGTTACCCACCCGCTAACGGCCGTTACCCCCTCCCCGACGGCCGTTACCCGCCGCCAACGGTCCCTCCTCACCTGTGCCGGCCCTCGGCGGCGCTGCCCAGGCGGCTCCCTCCCCCCCCGCGGGCTCCTCGCTGCCGCCTCAGCCGCGGCCGCCGCGCATCGCCCCGCGGCACCAG
>VWPW01015999.1:0-55545 GCA_013389825.1 Crypturellus undulatus | reverse complement strand
CGCCCCTCCCCGCGTGTGCGCGCGCACCTGGCCGGGCGCGCGCGCGGGAACTGCCCACGCGGCTCGTGACGCCCAGGGCGGCGCGGGGCTCCTGCGCATCCTGCGAATAAAACATGAGGAGAGAAATCCACGGGATTGGGGTCGCGTGTGGGATGTTCTCTGTGTTTGTGTGGGAGAAACGCGCTTTAGGACAGGGGACTTCAAACTTAGGAGTCAGAAACTTGATTTTTTTGCAAGCAGCCAGCAACAAGAAGAGCTGTTTAAAGGTTCTATGAGTTGCAGTGATTTACAAGAGGAAAAAGATTTTATATATATATATATGCCCACCACAGGTTACACTTTGGGGCCTGGTTAATCAAGAGTAAACACTGCAGGGAGACAGCAGTTCTATGGATCTTGGACATGATTCAGCCCTGCCCAAGAGGAAGGTGGCTCCAGGGTCATTCCTACCTGCAGCTGGGGAAAAGGAAGAATGGAAACGGCACTGCAAATACTGAAAGGGAAAGAAAAGTTATCGGTCACTAGGGGGCAAAGGGTGCCACAAACTCATTAATTATGTGTCATTAGTATCATCCTAGTCCTCCAAAATTTGCCCCGGGAAGTGCTGTGCAACAGGGTTAGCGACAGCTCTGCCGCAGGGAGGAAGCCCCGGCTGCAGTCCGGCTCCCGGCTCCGGAGGTGGCCGTGGCCTCTTGCCCCAGACACTCAAATCCCTAATCCTGTCTAGTACAAACACAGGCTCCGAGATGGCAGCACCTGGGGTCAAATCTCCCATTTTCCATGCTGCACCAAGACGGCGGGTCACAGCAAGGGATTTTAGACTCCCTGCCCTGAAGGGCTTGCACAGATTTGCTGGGATGCAGCCCTCAGGACAGACCACCAGTACCTCATAGCCGAGCGGGAGCCACAGGCCGGCCGGTCTCTTGGGATCTGCAGGAGAAGAGCTCTAATCCCGCCGTGTAGCCGGGATGCTGCCTGGGAAGCATGCCACCCACTGCTCACACAAAGCATCTGCATGAGGTATATATAGAAACAAATACATAGAAACCAAACAAGCAGCTGAGTGGAGTTTAACACACGTTGAAGAAGGAGGGTGCCCAGGAGCACCCACCAGCTCAGCCTCAAGCAGCCTCCGCAGAGGAAGAAGGGGCCTTATTTCTCTCCTGGGGAACTGTTTGTTCAAGGAGAACAGGAACAGACAAGAGAGAGGGGGGGAGAGCCCGGCATGCTTTAAAAGGTCATTAGAGCTAATTAGTTAATGGGAGGCTGGTGCAGGAAGGCATCAGTGAGAGGCTGGAGCTCTCTTGTACCATCAGGACTGAGTTCCCCGGCTCTGTGAGCCGCACGGGCAGAGTTTGACAGGGCCCCAGGGTCACCTGCTGACACCTGATTTGAAGGTATCTCGTTTTCTTTTCCTTGCCTTGTTTTTCCAGCAGCCCAGACACGAGGGCAGGAGGCAGCAGCTGGTCACCGAGCTGGGAGCAGACGGGGTCTGTCACCTCTCCTGCTTGGCTGTGCACAGGGGCTGTTTATTTTTGCTACAGGATCTGTAATAACGGTGTGCAGAGTTGGCCACGTTTGCTTTAAAACAAGGCAGAGCTAAATCTGGACACCCACCTCTACCAGCAAACCCACAGGAGAGGCTGGACATCAAATCCTTGTCAAATACACATCAAATACACAAACACCTATCCAATATGTAAGATATCCAAGGCCCCATCTGCTCCGTGACGCCAGCCAAGCCATGGTCTCTCATGCAGGGCTTTACTTGAGCACTGACCTTGGTCTCTGTGCTGCATCTTACCAAGAGTCTCTCAGATAACTAAGTCAGTGGATGCCATCTGGTTTTTAACCAGCTTCTCCCTGCACGGGAGAGGGAGGAGGCGCTTTGCGAAGGGCAGGAGAAGTCAGCGTCAGGGAGTGACAACAGCTCCTCTTATCATCCTCTCAGGAAGAGTGATATTACCAAGGATTTATTTGCAGGAGCTGGGAGAGACAAGGGAGATGCTGTCAGCTCCCGAAGGCAGGGCCTGGTTTTGGTTACTGTTGGTTTTCTCGGTTCGCACAGCTCCAAGCATCCTGGTGCAGGGGCCAGCCTCCTGCTGCAGCACAAATCACATCCGATGACAAGCGTGGAAACCTTGGCTCGGATGTGTCTCATGAGAAACAGCACTGGGGAAAGCGGGTCAGGGTCTAGCAGAGACCTCAGGGCTGGAGGAGGGAGCAGACTGCAGGACGTGTCCCCCTGCGCGTGCAGACACGATGTCTTGGAGCTCCGTGCAGCGGGACAGACCGGCCGAGGCGCTGTCTCCCAAAGGCAGCACATCGGCCCCACGGCCTCAGCCGTCATTTCTGAGTTTGTTTTTATTTTAATGCAAAGTATCCTCTCCAGATAGCTCCATAAGCACTCGCAGGCAGAGGCAGTCCCTGCAGCAGCAGACAGGGTTTTGCCTCTGTGATATCATGTATTACCAGAAAGCTAATTTACTGTAAGCTGCCCTTATCTCATCCATTAAATGAGCAAGGGAATTGACCTACTCCCTGAATGTGAAGCATTGCTACAGTTGCTGGCTGGAAGAAGGCCTCAGCACCTTCCCTGGATCCTTTATCTCCACTTCACCAACCAGATACTTGGAAAACCCATTATTTTTTCAGCATTAATTCATGAGATGGAAGTTAGCCAGAATTTCGTGATTGTCCACATCCTAAGAAAAAGCAGTTCCCAGCTTTCATTTGGACCATGAGCTCCTGGCTGGGCTTTTCTTGTGCATTTGATTCCCATTTCAATCAGAAAGGGTATGATTAATGCACAAAATAGCCTTCAGAAAAGCTCTTTGACTAAGCAGCTAAACTTGTACAATGTGCCCACAAAAGATGCAAGACGTCTTTGAACAGTCTGGAAGTTAGAGGAGACCACACTTTTTTCCCCCCCGCCTAGGGCAAAGGAAGATCTGTGACATCTGCATTTTGTTTTANCTGATTCCCATTTCAATCAGAAAGGGTATGATTAATGCACAAAATAGCCTTCAGAAAAGCTCTTTGACTAAGCAGCTAAACTTGTACAACGTGCCCACAAAAGATGCAAGACGTCTTTGAACAGTCTGGGAGTTAGAGGAGACCACACTTTTTTCCCCCCGCCTAGGGCAAAGGAAGATCTGTGACATCTGCATTTTGTTTTAAAAACTTTTACGTAAAAAAGCTAGCTCTAAGTACACAACTAATCACTGGCAGATTTACGTATGTGTGCCCAGGCTCTGCCTATTATATTCTATCAAACAGCATCAGGAAAAAGGCCAGAGACCTCTCTGTTCAAAACACAAAGGACCGCGTCTGTTTTGGCAGGCCTGTGCTGTAGCTATAACCCTGCATCCACTCTCGTCATGTATTATACACAAGCCACGATTACTTCCCTTCAGGTTGGTGGTAATGCGGCTTTGAAGCAGTTTCGCAGAGGGAGATGCACCCTTGGGCCAAAGCATCGCTGAGCCATCAGCATCCAGAAAGCCCCTGCAATGTGACCTGACAGCTGGGCAGGACTCAGCTGAGCTGTGCTTACCCTGGACGTCTTGCTCTGGCTTCCACTGGGCTCTTTTTCTTTTCCTCCCCTCCTCAGAAATTTCTCATCATTGCTACCACAGGGGGTTGTGTCCAACGTGGACAGAACAGAGGGTTGTCAATAGCTGAATCAGGACATCTGGGAACATCTCGGGCCCCCACAATGTGGGCGAGCAACTGGATAATTCAAATTGCACTCTGCCTGAGGATGGTAAATTCAAGCACATTGGGAGGTGTTTTGCTAAAAAGCCACAGGCAGAATTATCCAAAAAAGGCCAAGCATACCCCTAAGACCTTTGCTGAAGTAGGGCTTTGGTGGAGCTCTTTTTCTGCTGTAAAAGGAGGCACGATGCCTAGACTTGGCAGCTTTCCATTCTCTGTATTTGGGCGATATCTCTGTAATTTGCAGGAAAATCCTCTTTATTGCAGCCAGGTGTTTGCACTCAGACATATAGTCCTGCTGGAGCTGTTGTGCTTTGCTGGCGGCAGGAGACCCTCCAGCCCTAGAACACCTACCTGGTGGGGTCCATACACCACTTGGTGGCCCATTCTGTGGGGCACCTGCAGTGTATTTACATTGGTGTAAATGTGGTTGGACAACAGTGGGTTCAGAAAAGTCTCTAGCAACCACCCTCTGTGCTATATAATCTTGCTGAACGAGTCCTCTGTTTCCACAATACCCTGTTCCTCATAGCAATAAGCAATGCCCACCTTGAAGAGCTCTAAACCTCACTGGACGCAGAGTAATACAGCATGCATTTTGCAGATGGGAGCTTTAAGATGCAGAAATATTTAAAAAACCTGCCAGAGCACGTGGGGAAGCTAAGCTGCATTGCCTGAGGGCTTGCTTCACATTTTAAGAGAGACATCTCTATTCCCCTGGAACAGAGCAGGCTTCCTGCTCGCTGGGAAAGCGCAGACACTTCTAATCTTGCTTGCAAAAAGAGCGTGCTTAAAAGATCAGGAAGCAGCACGAGGATCTGAGCTTGCTTTGTGACCCTAAAAAAAGCACAGTGGAACAGAGTGCAGCACCCTGCCTCGTTGCAGCTCGGCTCACCTCCGAGTGAAGGAAAGGGAAGGAATTGCATTTTATTTAGTTGACTGTTCATGACCTGTGAATTGGTGTCATGTGTGGCATTTTCTTTCTTTCTTTCTTTTCTTGTTTGTTTGTTTTTTGTAGGCTGTAATGAGACCTGTTTCCCTGTTCTAGTTTTGCTCCCTACATCTGTGAGGGTTTTCTTGCTTCTGCTGGGGAGCACTCTGTGTCTGGGAGCCATAAAGATGTCTGTGGTTTTATTGCTAGAATTTTACAAACCTCAGGTTTGTGTTTTTATTATGATTGCTGCTGTGAGGACATTTTAAAAAACACTGTATTTCTCTGAGATTATGTTCCACTTGGTTGATCTTTCTCTTGACATTTCAGGGATTTGACAGATACTGGTAAGCAGGCTGAATGAGCAAAGGGCTTTCCTTCATCCCAAGCCCTACCTTTGGGGAGGTATAGGACATTGTCATCTATTAAAGGGATGTAAAGCAGTGTCAGGACATGGCAGGGGATGCCGAGGTGCTAACAGCCCAAGCACTACCACTTTCCTCTCCCTATGAGTTGTTGAATCTTTCAGACCTCATTTTTTACTGTCCAAACCCATACAAACACCCCCTTCTTGGGGAAATAAGCAAACAGGCATTTAACTGTCACTGGTTCCAACCTGATTTCAAAGTGATTGATTAAGCAAATTATAGCCAAGGGGAAAAGTGTCTTCCTGCCCTCTTACCTGAGGCTGCATAAAGCTGAGCGCTGTGGGATGCACTGGCCTTTGGCCGCTCTGGAGCAGTATCGATCCCCTGGTGTAACGAGTTGCACGAGCTCTCTGAAACCGCATCATTCTGCCCCGGCGACACGGAATTGCTTTCCATTAGCTTGCTGAAAAGGCCAAGAAAGGCACGTAGCAACCTGCAGACATGAACATTGTGGTTAGGCTCAGCTCACGTCTTTGTATTGTGTTGGGTTTCAAAGAACTCCAAAGAGCCTGGCAACTATTAGAGAGCCAGGGATACAGCTGTAAATTACATGGCAGCGTCTTGAAAGAGCCAGTGCATTTACTGTGCAGGCTCTTGCAAACACTCAGACCTTATGATCGATAGGTTGAGGATGGGGAAGGCTCAGGATAGGGTATTTTTAGAAGCTGGAAGTAATTTTGTATTATTTATTATCAGACATGGTTTGGTCCAGGCACTGCTAATAACACGGCTGTAGTCGCTGAGTCTCAGCCTTAAATAAAGTAGTCACAGGGGCCATTAAAATGCCATTGCTCATGTCCTCGCTGCATTTTGCAGGATGAACTCTGAGCTAATGCTGGGGGAGGAGGCTGGGTGACCCAGTGTGAGGAGTCTCGGGGGGTCCAGGGAGTGCGGAGTTTATTTCTGGCCCCAATCCTCATCTGGCCAGGGCTGCCGCTGACTGGGCAAGCCTGCAATGTCTGGAACGATGGCCAGAGATGCTGGTTCAGGCTCCTTGGCAGCACAGAGATGCTGGCAGCGAGTGATCCCCAACCTGAGTCATCAGGGTTGTGTGCAGCTGACCTGCTCCGCCAGACGCTCCGTGCCCTGGTCACGCCGGCTCTGGGCCATTCCTCCAGAAACCCTGCGGCTCGCAGAGCTGCCGTCCCCTTCGCGGGTTCCTGCAGCACCTCTGTGCATGGTGCGCACAGGGCGGGCTGCAGGGAACGTTTCTGAGCACGGATGGAAGGCTTTGCATTTTGTTTTGTTTTTCCACATGGGGTATGGCGGTTTGGCATCTGTCAAGAGAGCAGATTAGGAACAGATGGGGAAGGATGTGAAACCCCATTGATCTCTGAGGGGCTAGTTCAGAAACACAGAGAACAAGTGTGGGCTGCACTTTGGCCCCTGCAGCTGCCCCCATGTCAGCTCTGTCCCCGAGCTGTGTTGAGGGGACCTGCCCAGGGTGTCCCCAGCAGGGGCCATGCCTGAGAAGGGCTGTCCCCTGCCCTGCAGCCTCATGGCACCCACACCCTGACCTCCTTCAGCTTCAGGCTGTAACCAGCCAGCCTGCAGCCCCCTTCCAAGTTGCTTTCCTGTCATTAAGAGTCAAATCGCAAACTCACGTTAGACACCCCAGCTGCAGGGCTGTCCCCAGCCAGGCTGTCACACACATGCAATTTTTGCTTGCATCCAGCAGAGGACACTTGCTTTCCTTGCAAAGAGTTCACTGCGCGTTTGGATGCAGCAAGTCAAAAGCTGAAGAGATTCACCGCTTGGCCACACGTGGGCACTGGAACAGCAAGAGATGGGTCTCACCAGGCTGCTTCCTAGCCCAGGGCTCTGGAGAAGCCTTTTCCCTTCGTCTTTCATGAGAAGCTTGAGATGTGCCAGAAGAGGTGGGAGCTGCGTAAGGGTCTCAGTGTTGCACTGGCCTCCATAGGGTTTGCAGACCCCAAGTGTGACATTCAGAGTGGGTGACCATGGGTGGCAGGAGGAGGTGGGGGCTGGCTTGGCATTATGTGCGCTGGTAGCAGCGCCGTTTTGAGNGAGATTCACCGCTTGGCCACACGTGGGCACTGGAACAGCAAGAGATGGGTCTCACCAGGCTGCTTCCTAGCCCAGGGCTCTGGAGAAGCCTTTTCCCTTCGTCTTTCATGAGAAGCTTGAGATGTGCCAGAAGAGGTGGGAGCTGCGTAAGGGTCTCAGTGTTGCACTGGCCTCCATAGGGTTTGCAGACCCCAAGTGTGACATTCAGAGTGGGTGACCATGGGTGGGGGCTGGCTTGGCATCATGTGCGCTGGTAGCAGCATCGTTTTGAGTACAAAACACAAAGCTTTGCCAAATGCTAACTCACCAAGTCGGTGCTGAGCCCTTTGCTAGCACATTGGTAGGTCGGCAGCAGATTTGTGCCCGTGAATTGTTGGGGTGAGAAGCATCCTGGGGTGTCGTGTGTCCAGAGCTGCTCCTGGTGAGAGCTTCTCAGCTGTACAGGGTCCTCTACCCAGTGCCAAACTGTCCATTGCCAGGTGTGACCTCAAGACAGCAAAATAAGGCCCTGGTCTTGCAGATGGCTAAGCCCATAAACTGCCCTGCTTCCTTCACCAGCTGCATCCATCTGTGGGGTTAAACAAGGACCTTTGCAGGAGAAGGCCTGATCTTACTAGGCTTTGCAGAGACCTTTGTGTCAGCACCTATAGAAATGCTGCTCCTACTTTCTAAACTGCGGGTAATTTCTTGTTTAAGGCTTGCTACTAGTTTTCCCCACCTCGTGTGGAACACTCTCATGTTTCCACTCTGATGATTTACAGGAAAAACGAAAGTCAAATCCCCGTGGAAAGCCCAGGAGGTGTGAGGGTCCCCTCTGAAACGTGCTGCACTCCCTATGCTAGCTAAAACTGTCACAGTCTTAGCTAATCAGCATTTATCTCTCTAATCATCTTCCTAAGGATTTAAGATTCCATACAGAGAAAATTGAGCCAGAATAGTTTAAAGCTACGTACACCAGGACTGTGCCCCAGGAAATAAATACATGGCTTACCTTAAGTTGTGACTGTTGCTGTGGGAGATGCCCATGACACTCACATGGGTCTTGGTTTTGGTCAACCGTGCTACACCTTCCTCTTCCAACCATTCTCTGTATAGGAGGGAAAACAGACTTTACTCCTGGCCCACAAAGGAAATCTTGGCCTTAAACGAGCTACAGAGCAGGATACCTGGGGCTATAAAGACAGCACACAGAAGCACGCAGAAAAACATACAGGAGTCATGGAGAAAGTTCTGCCTTCGCTATAATGGGCCTCAGTATAGCTCTCCTGGGGAATCTGAGAAAAACGTGGAGCTGGAAACAACATTTTGTGAGAGGAGCCTGAGCACGGCCTGCAGACTACACTCACCTGGGCTGCAGTGTCCACCCTGGCTCTTGCAAGCACTGCAGGAATAACCAGAGCTACAAGACACCAAATTCCTAACTCCCATTATTTCCAGTTTGCCTCATAACTGGGACTAGCTGTAGGAGAAGACCTAAAAGGTCCCATCTGGTCCTGTGATCCAGAATGTCTGGCACAAGCTGAATTTGTGATGCAACATTTTGAGAGGAGCATTTCCAGTATTGTTGCTAGTGCTTGTGGTGCCCTGCTCAGCAGCAGAAAGACACGGTCCAGGAGACTGATCTTGGACCATACTGAGGCCACAAGGCTTTGCCCAGGGAGGCCAGACCCATCTGACCCTACAACTCTCACACTGGGCTTTAAGACCTGTTAGCTGAAATTCAGCAGTTTCCTGATCTCTTTCACGTCATCCAGACCTGCCAAGCCCTTGTAGTCCATTAACAAAAAGAGCTGGCAGGCCTGGATTTGATGACTGTCTAAACAATATGAAGAGGCGGTGATTTGCTGGCGATGTGTAAAAACAGGCAACAAATCAGCTGGCAACACGCACTGGATTGAAATTAAATCAAAGCAAAGGCAGATGACTTTGAATGGGCTCCAGAGGTCATAGAGAAACAAGCAAAAACTGATAAAGTTCACAGCAAAACAGAGCGAGCAGAAGGAGCGCTCTATCTTCTTGGCACTGGGAGCTGTTGGCATCTGATCTGCAACAAATGTATTTGTGAGTTAAAAAAAAAAAAATTAATCTGGAGAGAGGCCGGAGGCATAAAGAGGAAGATGAACTGGTACAAATAAACCTGCCTGCTATGGCACAGGAGGAAGTGTGCACAAGCCACGGTGCCAACAAAGGGTGAGAGCCCAGGGCAGCTTCGAGCCAGCAGGTAGGTGGCACTGGCGGCAAGCTCTGAGGATGGCCGTGTCCCATGGTGGCACCTCATCAGTGCTCCTCCCTGCCATGGGGTCATGAGGATACACAAGTTTCTTGTCTCCGGGCTGTCTGGTCAGGGTGAAGGAGTGGGTGGCGCTAATGCCACTTCCAGTTCCTACCAGGCATCTGGATGTGTCTGTGCTGGGAAATTGCAAAATAGTAAATGGTGCTAATTAATGCTAAAACAGGAGGGATTTGAATATACATCAACAGAGTAACCTTTAGAAACCACTGGATACCTTCCATCCACGGGTATCTCATAAAGAACATTTATTACTTATTACGTGGCAATGGAAATGCATCTTAAGAGCAAACTGTCCCGCACAGCCATCATGCCGAGCTATGCTTAAATTGTCTAGCATGCACAGAATGAAACACCACTCCATTCATTCATGTTCCAGGACTGCTATTTTCACCACTGGCAGCTCCTCCTGCACTAACTAAAACACTTCTGATCCAGTCCAACAAGGTTTTTTCCAGGTTTGCTTCTCCACAGTGAAACCACAAATCGTGCTATACGGAAAGCTCTGAGCCTCTAGAAGTCTAGAGTTACTGTAGGTTACAGCGGTTGGATTTGGTCCTAAAACAATGAAACAAAATGTGAAAAAGACACAGATGGCTGTCACCTCAGTGCCATTTGGAGTGTTTTTTGGTTTCTAGCCAGTCAGCTCCATGCCACAGTTATGCAAATAAAGGCAGCAAAGTTAGATGCAGTGATACACACATCTTTAGCAGGCTGGAATGAAGGATAAAATAGCTGGGTGTTTTTGAAGAAGTGGAAAAGATCACCGCAGCGGCTTGAAGAACAGAGGATTTAAGGACACAAGGTGAAACCTTGCTTTCACTTAAGTTTTACTCTGTAAAGCTTAGAACAGGACAGGGTGATAACAACCTCAAAGTCCAGAACCATGAGCTCTCATCTGCAGCGTCTCAGCCCCAGGGGCAACTAGTTGCTTGTCCCCTCTGTATAATTTCAACTCATGAGGATGGGGACTGACTTCTGGGCACTCATAGAGTTTGGCCCAGCTAATCTAACAACTAAGAGCGAAGAGAGGCAGAAAAAGGAAGAGTCTGATGTGAAAAGATGCCATGGGAAAATAGTTCAAAATGCCTTGCCCAAGGGCACACTGCCGAGCTCTAAACACTGAATCCAGCCTGGGATGAATAAGGGGATGTAAAGGAAACTGCTTCCTCTTACTCCAGGGCTGGATTTAGCTTTGTGCTAAATATCATGAAGAAAGAAAGGGAGAAGATAGGGCTGCAGTCTCTCATTAAAATGCCATCCCCTAGTGATACACCAGGAACAAGAACAGATTTTAATCTCTTATAAATATACTACTAATCAACCTCTTTCTAAAAATGCCCTATGGTTCCTTCCTCAGTCTCTTGTGAGGATGGGGAGGCTTAGAAATTTAATACAATTCTGTGGTTGAGTTAAACATTAGGCAGATTTCATACTATGTTTTACTAGAACCAGATGAATTTCTAAGCTTGAAATCCAGCGTACAGAATGCTGATTAAGTCTGATCTGGTGACCATCTGTCCTTGCATTTGTAGTATGAGTAGCTAAATGAAATTCTGAAAAAAAGGGTTATCTTAAATACACACAGGATGGAGCAAATTGAAGAAAGCCCTACTCACTGTTGCTATGTGAATCTTCTCAGAAAGAGGGGAAGATCAGGTTGGTCTCTGAAGTTCCATATGCTCCTGCTCCACTTTTCTGATTCTTAGAAGCTGAAACATGAATCTCGAAGTTTTGCTTTAATTACATCTTTGGGAGTTTTCCCTTAACTTCACATTAACAGCAAACAGACAATACATTGAGTTTGGGTAATGAGAAATGTTTCACTGTCAGAGCGAGTTAGTATCGTGGAAGGCGTAAATTGGTGTGGCTTGATGCAATCTGTCAGTCACTGCAACCCAGTTTGGGGCAGTAATCACCACAAATTGGTCTTTCTCTTTTTTGTATGTATGTATGTATGCTTATGTTTAGAGAGAGCAAGTGAAGACAGTCAAATAATGCTTAATAGCTCCGCAACCAACCAAAGGTCATCAAAGAGCAGAGGTGACGCCTGCCAGCCTTTTCCCATCACAATGGAAATTGGCTGGAGAAAAGAGCAGCCCGAGGAGCGATGGCAAAGCATAATGCCCTCCTTTGAAGGGAGCGGGTTAGGAGGCCGGCTCTGTCAGCAGAGGGACTGAATGGGTAAGAGAAAGTCCGAGGAAAGGCGGAAAAATAGCACTATGGGGATCGCAAATACTGAAACAGAGACAGTGTTTGTAAGGCTTGCTAACGGAAATGGTTTCTAGCATGCAAAGGCACCAACTTCTGGAACCCGAGCCCCATCTCATGACACTGGATTCTCCGCCCTTCGCGTGAAGAACCACAGGGAGTACAAAGCAAAAACAAATTCAGTCTGTGTCCTCTGCCAGTTTTCCCCAGCCGCCCGAGGGTCTTTGCTCTTTGAAACGGAGGGTATCTGTTCTTTAAAAGGAGTTGTTCACATGTCAACAAGTCGCTCTGTGCAGCAGAGGACAGATGCTGCGGATGGCTGCGGGGCTCGGGCTGGGGCGCAGGACATCCACACAAGAGGAGGCGGCTCACCAAGAACCACAACAAAACCGACCAGCTGAGATTTGGGAAATGCCTTGGGCGTGGGATGAGCTCTGCTACTGAGGGAGCTGCCGGTTCCAGGCTTTCTCGCTGCTTAGTGTGAGCTATGGCTAGGATGTTTTTCGGAGGTAAAAGACTCACCCCAAGTCCCAGAGGAGGAATGAACGGAGTCTGGCATGGAGGGCTTTGAAACTCCATGTGTGTTGGCTTCTCTGTGCTGGTGGCTCCCCGCTCCCACCGGGTGCCTCCAAACTCAGATTAGGTTGGCCCTTCTNATGGAGGGCTTTGAAACTCCATGTGTGTTGGCTTCTCTGTGCTGGTGGCTCCCCGCTCCCACCGGGACATGGTCCTGGCTGCCTCCAAACTCAGATTAGGTCGGCCCTTCTCATCTCCAAAGGCCGGGAGGTCGCTCAGAGAGACAGTACCTGTGCAAACACATCTGGCTTTGATAAAATCCTGATACTCGTACTCCAAAGCTCCAGCTCACCCAAGAAAACCCAATCATTAGACTCCCTTCTACCTCAAAAAACCCTAGGAACAGAGCACATTGTTTGGACGTCGCTGGGCTAAATCTGTGTTTCTTACATGGCCGTTTTCCTTGTGTTTTCTCCTTTTCTCTGAAGTTTAAAGAGACGCTTGTTTTTCTTGCTAATTCTTTCCCCCGGGTGCAGATAGAGATCTCTGTAACATGAGGCCAGCTGGAGGAAATTCAAACTGGTTTCTAAATGTTGTTATGATAGAGTGCGGGGGACGTGTCTTTGAAGCTGCTGGACTCAAGAGATACCCCTGATTCAGGAGAAATGCAAGAGGCAATTAAGTTTACCTGTAAAAACACAAGCCACTTGCTGGTGTCGCCCCACATTGGCCTCGGGGGAAAGGAGAATTTTAGTCATTGTTATTTAGTTGATGTTTCTCCATCCTGGGAGAACAGAGGCCGTGGGCAGAGCCATGCTGTGTACAAGGGAGGCTGCAGTCTGGCTTTGCTCAAGCTAAGCTGCCCACATCAAGCGGAGATGTGTGCACCTGTATGTGTGTGTCCAGTCCCTCTGCCACAGCGTCTGCCAGCTCTGGTGGCTCCCCCTCAGACACGACCATTCAAAGTGGATTTTACAGAGGCCACAGAAAGGGAACAGGAGCAAGTCCCATTCCTTACTCAGATAGTTCTCCTTACATGTTGTGAGCTGACAAGCTTTTCTTTTCCTCCTTGACTGGCCCAAAAATATCCTTACTTAAGGTGAAGTTGAAAACCTGGTCTCATGCCTAAAAGTTTCAGGTGTTCAGGCCCAGTGCAGGGGGCTGCATGGTGTAATACAGCCCTGACTGCTGCAGAAACTCTGATCCATCCTTCTTTCTGCCAGAGAAGGGTCATTTTTGCCTATCTAGGTCCTTGTCCTTTTCATGGGTTGAAAATGCCCACACGACAGGGCACGTCCACAAGCAGCACGTGTTGCGTATCAGGACCCTGGCAATAAAAAAGAACATTAGACAAAGAAAGAAACCCTCTAGAGAAGAGACATCCAGCCTAACTTTTAGATTAGTTTTGCTGATTCTGTAAAACATCACTGATTGCTGTAAACAGAGGGAGTAGGACTGAGGGTAAATAGGGAGAGCAGGACTAAGGGTAAACATTGGGAGTAGGACTGAGGGTAAAGGGAGGTTAAAAAGACAGGTTTGGAGCGATAAAATTATCAGAATCTCATAGGTTATTCAATGTCTTAGAGATTATAAATAAACACCCTCAATTTGCTTTACATTTCCCCAAAATTTTTTCAATATTTTTGTGAAATATTATTGAAAGGATGTAGAATTATTGTGAGTTATGCAATCAGAAGGTAAACATGGTCCTTGTTTAGGACACCTTGTGCTGTATTTGAGAGCTGTTGCTGTCCCTACTTCGTGGCAAGGTCGTTTCTGTCGCTATCATCCAGAGGGTAGTCTGTCTAAACACGGTTTTCCCTGTGAGCACGGTCCCAACCTGATGCCTTCACCATCCTCTTTATTCCTTCTTGTTCTCCCACTGTTTTTCAGTGTCTTTTTCTCCATTCAACTCTCATTCCATCAGTTTATGGAATTCCATAAGCTTATCTCAGAAAATAAAGAAAGCGGGTAGGCCCACTCCAAAGTACTGGTGTTTGATTTTTCTATTTTTTATCATGTTTGAATTGTTTTAGGTATTCGTAACATTTGTCTTAAGCAGTGTTTTCATTTGCAGAAGGCCAACAAAGTCAAACCGTAAGTGATCTTGCCATGTATTCCCCGGAATATTTACTGAGTGTGAGCACGGTGAGGGGAAAGGGCGATTTGAAGATCTTCCAAAGCCACCTGGATGCCACCCTGTGCCACGTGCTCTGGGAGTCCCTGCTTGGGCAGGGGAGTTGGACTAGGTGATCTCTAGAGGTCCCTGCCAACCTCAACCATTCTGTGATTCTGTGATTCAGCCCTAGTTCAACTCCAATGCTTACGTGAAAAAAAAAAAAGAATAAAAAGCAAGCAAGCAAAAGGCTTCCCTTTGAGCCAGCCTTTCAGAAAAGCCCTGCAGTTTATAGAGTGCTGGTCTTGCTGCAAAATCTGGCGTCAGTCGTGGCTACTGAGCCCTTACAAGTTTCTTCCTCAGAAGAGGAGAGACTTGACAGGACTCTGGCATGGTGGGAGGCTGACAAACCCTCCTGGAAGACATTTGTAGTGCGTGGGGCCTGGGAATCAAAGCGAGGAGACTGCCAAGAGCGCCAGAGGAAGCGGAAGGGAAGAAGCTGCACATGGGATCTCTATCTGTGCAGGAGAATCTAGGTCTGTTCAGCTTCGCCTCCCTCCCCCCGCTTCCCTTTGTAGATATTTCCCGTGCAGACAGTTTCTATAGGCATTTCCTGGGAAGGTTGCGCAGCCAAAGTTGCATTTTTATGTATTTTTTTTAACCGCACTTTGCTAAGTTAAAGGGTGTGTGAGGGGGGAGCAGAGAGTACAATCCTGAAGCAACTTTATCTGCTCAGACAGAGTGTAAGCAAGTAACCAGCCAACTCTAACAGACTCTACATCAAATCACACAATCTCTTAAAACATGCAATGGCAAAAGCATCATGCTGCCTATCTGGAGCTGGGCTCGCTCAAGCTCTCCAGGGCTCCCCTCCCTAAACTCATGCCCTGCTTTTCCCAGGGTCTGAAGCACAATCCAGGGCATGGAAAAGCCGTCGCCTCCAGCAGTCTCCCAGGCCTGGGTGCTGGGACAGTGACACTGGGTGCTTTACCCTGTGCTTCCACCTCCCTCCACCTGCTTTCTCTTGCCTTTTCCATGCTGCTAATTATTTAGTTTGTTATTTTAAATGAGTGACTCAAGCAGGGGGATTCCGCCTATCCAAGACCTGTAATTAACAAGACACACGGAACAGGATGAATATCCACAGATAAGACCCAGGGAGAGCACTTAACATTGCTCTCCCCCTCGAGCCTTTTGAGACAAGTGAAAACAAGGAGCAGCAGCCCGGCCTGCGATGCCCATGGGTAACCCAAACCAAGGGAGTGTCTTGGAAAGAACATTAGGAGATGAACATATCCCAGGAACGCCCAGGAACTGCTTGGGACAGGAACCACCCTGTCCTGAGCTAAGCCAAGCACCAGTCTCCCCCAAAATCAGGGTGCTGAGCAGTTCTCAGGCCCATGCAGGCAGCGGTCCAGCAGCTTCCTGCCTACCTCGGACTGAGGGAGCATCCAGTGAATCTCATTCCACTGAATCTGGCAAATCTCAACACAGGGAACACGTAACAGCCTCCGGAGTTGTCACCCTAGAAACCCAAAGCACAGAGCATATTTCAGAATGAAGGCAGCCCGAGCGCTGTCGGCTCTGCCTGTGTTTGTTTCTATGGAAAATTGTTACTTTAATGTGAGTCATGGGAGTAATTAAGGGATAAATAGCAGCACTGCAGTTCGTCAACACCCTGATGCCATTGCAAAAGCAAGGGGAAGTGTACACATTCCTACAGAGACACAAATCCAGTCTGGGCACTGGCAAAATAATCATTCCCATCCTTTGGGCTTTGGCAGTCTGCTCTGGTCTTAGTCAGACTGGTGTCAATCTAGAGCAGTCCTGCTGACGTGATTTACTGGAGTATCAGTGAGACTGGGGTTGCGGCCATTCAATTTAAGTCAAGACACATAAAACAGAGCAACCAACATCATACAATGGTGGAAGCCCAGATGTCTGCCAGCAACGAAAACCACACTGCACCTTTACATATATATATATTTTTAGGATGTGCTGAACAGAACAACAACAAAGAGAGCTTGCAGATATTCCACGTATGACAAATGTGAAGGTTTTGCCTTAGCCCCTGCAGAGCAAGGCAGAGTTGAGCTGTACTTGAGTAGACCTGCACTCCAGGAGTGCTGAATCCAGGTGCTGAAAAGCAAGAGCAGGAAGATGGACTTGCTCATCAGGGACCAGTGCTACTTTTGAGACTGGATTTTATGCAGCATTGGCATTTGCAGGGGGCAAGGAGGGAGCCTCTATCCCAGTCTGGCAGAAATAGGAACTTTCCAGGCTGGGCTGGGGTGTTCGTGGTGCTCCAAGGCAGAGAACCCAGTTAATCAACAGTTTGGAAAACATTTATTACAGCCTAACTGATGCTTTTGGGCAGATCCATGTGGCATAAAGGAGCACGACGGGGACACAGCCCATTTACCTGCCTCTAGGGCTCCTTCCTCGATGCTCAGCCACACAGTCTTGCCAGGAGTGGCCATGGCCTCCTCATCCTGTCAGNACTTTCTAGGCTGGGCTGGGGTGTTCGTGGTGCTCCAAGGCAGAGAACCCAGTTAATCAACAGTTTAGAAAACATTTATTACAGCCCAACTGATGGTTTTGGGCAGATCCATCTGGCATAAAGGAACACGATGGGGACACAGCCCATTTACCTGCCTCCAGGGCTCCTGCCTCGATGCTCGGGGGGCCACACAGTCTTGCCAGGGGTGGCCATGGCCTCCTCGTCCTGTCAGTCCTTTGGGGCTGCTGCGGGAGCAACAGCAGCTGCTTTGGAGGGCGATCCGAGGAAAGATTTGAAAAGAAGGGTCACGAGTGACCCGTATTTGCACCTGTCAAAGTGGAAAGACCGTTTCTTAGCTGAAACCCACACCACAGCCCTGTCCTTAACTACTCCCATCCCTTAGTCTTTGGAGATGATTTCAAGCAACTCAGTTTTCCACTTTCTAATAAGCAATTTAAAAGCCAAAGGGCAGCTCCTCTGCTGATGGCAACTAATTACGTGGGAGCTGTGACAGTTTATGCCAGCTGAAGCTCTGCCTTCAAGTGAATGTTTTAAACTTTCCACTAAAGTGTCTAAAATAAGCTGTAGTATGAAACACTAAGAGCAAAGAACGAACTCTAGAGACTAGAGGGATTTGGGGAATGAAACAAAATCCATCTTGCTGGCACTTTTTCCCCCTCTATTTTTGGAATTTAAAAAATTCCCCCAGATTTGTCTTTTACAGACCAGCCTTTTGTTCAGAGACCAGCAACGAGCAGCCTCCCCTTTCATGCTGAGCAGGTGAGCTTTGGCAAGCCAACATACAAAATGCAGAGCTGGAAACTATTAATATCTTTTACTGCTGGAGTACTGCAGAGCTTGGCGCAGGTGCTATTTGTTTTCTTTCACGGGCTTCTCGGCTATGCAGTTTGCAATCAAACACTGGAAGAGAAAGATCTCTAGTTAGCGAGCAAGTCGTGATCACCCCGACTTCTCTTCCTTGCTCGGTGACACTCACCACAATTGGGTGTTTTTTACCATGGAATTACAGCACTGATGCGAGCCTGCTGCCACGCTGGGTGTGTTTATAGGAAGGGCTGGGAAGCAGCTCATCAGACTCCAGGCAGACGCAGGAAACCTGGGCTCTAACTCCTGGCTGGGCTATTAAGTCTCAGTGGGACCTTCGCATGTCACTTAAAGCCCAATTCTCCGGTTGGCGCGCAACACATTTTCCACTGACTTTAAACAGAGCAGGGAATCTTTGTTGCCTGTGAAAACCGAGCCTCCACACACTTCAGGCTTCCCATATTTAAAATGAGGAGGAGAATATTTTGAGATCAATGGATAAGAACATCTGCGAGTGCTAATACCCATGTACCTTGCCAAGATACCGTGAGATTAAGCAAATATTTTGAAGGGTTGAGAGTAAGATCTTGTGTGGCAGGTATGGGGCTGTTTTGTATGTCCAGCATATATTTTTCTCATTCTTACTTGTTTTTTCCACAAATGGGAGAAATCAAGATAGAGAGGTCCTAAGGCACATGCCCTGTTTAGGTTTCAGCCACGCGGATTTGCTTTGTGAAAATAAGAGCAAATGCCCAACTCCTTATTGGATCTCAGCGGAGCAGCACTGAGATGAAGAGAAAGAGCCTATCTGACTGCCCAGATATTTGGTTAAATGTCTCCAAATGGGCACAACTGAAAAATCAAATAATTTGGGGGATACTTTATCTAATTCTGTGAGCCAAAGCTCCAAATAGGATGTCATGAAGCTGATCAAGGTTAAGATTTGCCCTGTAGTGGGAGATCCTATTGATGCATTTGGAATTCTGGGTCCAGATTTGGGATAGTACATTTTAAGAAAGATAATCAACAAGCTGGAATGTGCACACAGAGACTAAAACACATGATAAAGAGGTTTTGAAAACATGACCTGTGAGGAAAGGTGGAAGGAAGTGAGTTTGTTTAGTCTAGAAGAGAGAAGAATGAGGGGAACACGATGATGTTTTGCAGCACTTGCAAGGGGGACAGTGAAGGACTGATCTCCAGAATGGTGGGATGAGCAAGAAGAAAACAGTTTAATCTATAGCAAAGTTTTAGGCAGGATTGTAGGAAAAGCCTTTTAAATAGAAAACCCCAGGGATGGGCTACTTTGGGAAATATCCATCACGGGAAGTTTTTAAGAACAGGCTGTAGCAATTCCGATGCAAACACAGGCATTTTACAAAGTGAAACAGTGATGTTTGCAGGTGCAGAGGCAACAGCTTATACGGGTGGACGGCCTCTTACACAAACAGTTCTGAAAATCACCCAGGCATCGCAGCGTTGAATATTGAATCACTCCAAATAAGCCCAACTGGAGTGGTGGTAACAAGCAGTGTTCCTGTCTCCAAAACTGCTTTCACACCTCATCTCTACAGCATAATGCATTATTTAAAGATCACTAATGACAAAGGCAATTTCCTAATACATTATCTGGCTTGGGTAGTGCCGCCTTAAGAGGATGCACCCTTCTCTATCTCTGCATAGTGTCCCTCTCACCTCCTGTGCCTGCAGAGTAAAAATAGCAACTTTATATATGTTTTTACACTCCTAGTCACTGGCTTGAATCCCTGTACTCACAGCCCCGTCTCCTTGCAGCACAGGAAATCGATACTGCTGAACTGCAGGATGGAGAAGGCTTCGTGTGGCACCTCATGTTCCCGCTGAGTCCCTGCTAGGACCATCCATCCTCCCACACCGTGTGGAACTGCTGGGATGGCAGAAATGCATCAAGTAGGTGGCTCCCACAGCCCGGGAATGTGTCTGCAGATACACAAACACAGGCTGTGCAGGCTGTTTACTTACCAGCCCATGCAGAGATCTGCATCTCCTAGCAAACACCCTGTTCCCAAGTTCCCATCTCTTACTTGATGACATAGAGACCCTTGCTCGAAACGCTGAGCCTCGAGTCCCATGAGGCTGGAGAGCTGTTTCAGAATGAGAAAAGCATTTGCTCGAAGTGTTGTTCTTCCCGGATCCTGTCCAAAGGCTAGTTCCCGGATCCTTATGGGATCTGCAGGTTACTGATAATATTGGGGTGAAAATCCATACCTAGTTACATTATTCCTCCCTCACTAGTCCTAAAGACCAGGTCCTCCAGGGTTGTTCTTGAGCAGCACCTAGAGAAATTCTGTGAGAGGATGGTAGGAGAGGCCAGAGAATGAGCCCAAAACACCTACTCATTTTAAAGAATTAAATAGTCTGAAAGGACTCGATGCTGCTAAGATGAAAGCTGGTTGTGTGGCACTGCTGCATCATAAATATTTGTCAGTATCCCTGGATAAAAATAATGCTTATAACTCCAATCCTGCGGAATGGTCTCACTCTCTTCTCAAAGTGAGGGCATCGTCTGTGCACAGCCAAATTCTCCGTGGCAGCAGAGGTCTGTTCTGCACTGACTTGGGTTAAGATATTCCCAGGAGTGGGCTCAGTTGTGTGACAGCAACACAGCACGATGGGGATGCAGGAATGTGAAGCAAGCAGGAAGCTGCAGAAACCACTGGAGATCGACTGTCTGTTCCCATCTTGCTAGAAGGGCTCTCGTATCAGGCTTCACGGCAGGGATGCCCTGTTAGTTCCTCTTCCATTTTTCTTTTTGCCTTGGAAATCTCTATTTAGGCAGGACTGAATGTCCTTGAAAGGACCAGCTCTAACAAACAACCAGGGGCAGATTTCAGGCAAATGCTGCACGAGTCAGAGGTCACAGCTGGAAGTAGTTTTAAGGGAAATTCAAAATTACTGTCAAAAGCAGTTCTCTCTCATTTTAATTGTAATTGGTTAATCTCATTTTATTTGCCCTGCGGCTGTGAAGCTTAGGAAAGTCTCAAGGCCCCCGCTTTGCTCTCAGATATCTTGGGAGCTATTCTGTTGACTTCAGCAAAGTTGCTTTGGATCTATCCCTTGGGCCACCAAGACCACAGGCCATTGCTTGGAAAAGCCTTTAGCAAAGGGGAGAATAAATGGTGGCAGATGGTTGTTCCCCTTTCAGAAATGATGACAGACAGGAGATTTTGGCTGATTTAATCCTCCAAACAGCCAGAGCAGGGTGTCAAGCAACAGGAGGGTTTTGTGCACATCTCCTTATCCTTCCTGCACCTGGAGGGTGTGGAGGGACAGGCAGGGCTGGGCGCAGAGGGAAATACGGTGCCAGGATAACATCAGCTGAGGATATGCCCCATTAGAGCTGGGAAGTGGGGAAAGGTCAATGGGAACAAGTTTGCTTCTGTAGCTATGTAATCTCCCTATCCACCCCCTTGCTCCGAGCTACTGGCAAATTCTCCACTAACAGACTAAGCAGTATTTAGGGCAGTGTTTGCCTAGTGGTTCCTCATCAAAATGCAGAGTGAACAAACGGCTCAGGATCGGTAAGACAGGGCTGCAGGACTGGGTGCTGCGCGAACAACGCACTCTGCCCAGCAAGGGTTTGGCAAAGACCCCATCAAACACGTCAAGCGGCTTCTCCGGGGCCCCCCTCTCCGCCCTCTGCTCCGCACATGTGCGCAGTCACATGGAATTTGCTGCTTTGACTCGCGGGCAAGTCCAAAAGCTGTCGAACGGCGATCACATCTAACACCACTCATCATCACCATCAATTGTTCTCCAAATGAAACAGGCCGCGTCGCCAAGCAAAACGCTTAGGAAGATATTTTTCCATTGGACACGCATCCAAAATAAATACAGGAAAATCTCCGACTCCAAATACTTCTCCTGGTTGCTTTTTGGTTTGGATCGTTAGTAAACCTGAGATAGACACACAATAGCACGGGGCTGATGAAAACTCACTTCAGCATAGTGCCCCAGTTTCCTCAGAAATTAATCCTCTTTTATACTTTCAACCTATGATAAAAAACATCCCTTCAGCCTATCCAAACATGCACATCTTCTCACGAGTTCCCTGGGAACATCCCTTGCAAGATGGATGCTTTTTGAAGACGGTTATTTGAGCCTCAAAGAGGGCTCTAATGGGAGCTTCCCATGGGAATGCCGACATTCACAGTGAGTCTCTGTGCGCCCTAACGTGTCAGTTCTGATGAGCTGCAGCTTTGGGCTCTTCCTTCCAGTGAACACCACCCTCCATCCTCGGACCTAAATCCTGCCCAACACCAGAGCCCAGGTTCTCTGCCTTGGTGTAGGATGAGTAGCAGGAAATTCTTCCTTCCCTTGGGGCTGAGGAGGAACTGCACATCTCCTCGAGAACCTTCTCCATGGAAACTACGGGTTCCTTCCTAGGCCTGTGAAGAGCTGATATCCACAAATAGATTAGAAGCAAAGGAAAAGGAGAACTTGGAGTAACAGCCACAACTTTCCCTCCATGACCAGCCTCGGAGCTGCTGCTCTTGGTGGCCCATCACACAGGGACGTCGCATCCACGAGGCCTTCAGCTGAGCCACCAACAGGCTGCAGCTCCCAACCCAGGTGCCTTGAAACCCAGTGCCACAGCCTCCCTCCCTGTCCCTGCTACAGGCCCTGGGCTCTGGGCTGCCTTGTGGCTGGAGCGGGGCACTCGGTCCTGTCCCGCACGCAGCTTTGGAAAGAGTCCCCAAGGCCTGTGGGGCCAGATTTGCTCTTCAAGGCTGAGCTTGGTTTTGCCCAACTCTGAATCCAAACCACACAGAGTCTGTGAGCTGCAGCGAGACCCACCCAAATGGCCCAGGTTCACTCAAAGCTCAACCCAAGACCTGGCCCAGGCTCTGCAAAAATGAGTTTTTCCCTTTCTCTCCTCTTTGCCCAAATCCCTGCCTGCAGCAGATGTCTTGGAGAACCTGGCTCAGTCTGAGACCATAATGAAACTTAAGAAACACTCACTAAACTCCAGTAACCCAGAGGTGGCAAAGGCAAATTACAGGCCTCAAGTTCCTGGCTTTTGCGAATTGGCATCACCTTTGAATGTGCTAAACACTGTGGGCAAGAACTGCCCTGGTGTGTAGGAGATCAGGCTCCCAGCCAGGTACTTTTGCCTGATGGATTTTCTATTAAGTCAGTGCCTAGCTCTGCACTTGCCCCTGTTTCAGTGTGACAAGACAAATCCCAAGAACTGGATGCACTGAGCTGTGGTACGAGCAGGTGGGACTCTAGGGGTTTCTGCACGCACCCTCACAGACCTGCTGTATCAGAAACCAGACCCATTACTTATTTCTATGCCAAGTATTTGGCATCCCAGATCCTCTCCTGGAGATGACGGTACTTAACTGGAAGCCATTCCTTTAAGCCTGCCTTGGCCTCAGGATGCAGTAAAGCCCTGCTCCTATTTTGCAGCTAGTCTGGGGGTGTTCAGATATGAAACATGCCAGAATCTGAAGCTAGGACTGTATCATGGCTTGTAGGAAGAGTATTTCTCCTGTTTTAATTCTGAATTTAACACACTTCTGCGTGCCTTGGATCGCTTCCTTTATGAGAACACTGGCTTATTTCCAACAAGCCCTCTGGCCATCCCGATTGGAGAAAGTGTCAGAGATCTGTGCCCTCAGTCACTTCTCCTCTTGCTCCTTTTCTCTCCTGCCTATTTACTGTGAAAACTCTCCTCCCACAAGACAGGGTCCCCCATACAGTGTCCTCGGAGCCATCAATGACACCCACTCCAGCATCTTCCTGACCAGAGCTGATGGTTATTACCGGCCTTCAGGGCAGCCACTTTTCCTGGTGTGTCTTTACCTGTCCCTCTTGCTCTGTTGGTACCAGTTTCTAGCATAGCCCTGTGCTCCCAGTCAGGCGATGCTCTGGTAGCCCTTTGGCCAGCCTAGGACTGCCCTGGGCAAGCTGTGTCCTGGTGGGAGGCCTGGATGCCCATGGCACAACGTGATGGGGACCTGCAAGAGAACTGAAGAGCTTCCACAAGTTCCCCCGTCAGCAAAGCTCCCAGCCCTGGGATGTTCTGCTGTGCAAATGCCTGACAGCGGCTAGCGTCGCCCGCATTTTGGGGAAGAGCCTTTTCCCCTTCTCCAGTTCCACCGCTTGCTGCTGACATTTTGAGAGCACTAAGTCTGATCACACACGATAAGCTAGATCCAAACCTCCTGAGGGCACAACTCCATCTTTCACCACTTGGCAGCCGGGGCTCTGAACGCAGCCCAAGAGCTGTGCCTAGCTGCGCAACAGCTACCGCAAAACCAAGAGCCTTCCCATAACCAGCAGTCACCAGCCAGACTGAACACACTGTTCAGACTGCTGTCTCACGAGCAGGGCTTAGTGATGGATTATGTTTCCATAAAAAGCTGCGGGAGGAGGTAGCAACTGCGATAGCGGCTGTGGTTGGTAGGAACTGGTCAAAGCTGCAAAGCAGGAGATGGAGGGAAGAGGGGGCTGGAGCTGCTTCGCTAGTGCTGACACTACGACAAACTAGAGCTTGGAAGAAATTCGCCTGGGTGTTTTATCCCCCTTTCCACCCTCAATCCACCTCATTTCTCATGGAACAAAAAATCCTGTCTTTTGCCCAGCTCTACTTCTGGAGCACTAATCCTTTGGCTGTGCTGGTAGATTAAGTCTCTGGCCCTGAGAAAGCTCTTCCAAGGCACAGTGAACATTTTGTTTGTTGGGGTCTAACCCATGTGCAGCTCACAGCTGCCATGGTTGTGAAATTGTGCTTTCTCTTTGCTCCTTTTTTTTTTTTTTTTTTCCTTTCTTTTATTTCCAAGCAGCCCGTACGAAACAAGGAAAACAGGGCTATTCAGGAGGACTATTCTTAATGGTCTGAAATTAAGCCCAGTATTTTTCTTGGCTTGCAGAGGAAAATGGTTACCTTGACTGAAACTTGGTTCTTGGTAATGAAGACTGCAGATATGAGACTTTTACAGGTTGTGTTACACAAAACTTCAGGGGGTTCTTTTTATCTTCTTTCCCTTCTTTACCCAAAACTCTACCCTATTATAGCTGAGGATGTATAATAACTTGCAGGGAAAGGAAGCTATGCCTCAGGTGTTGATGTTGTGAACCGCTTTTTATTCTTTTCCATGCTGACAAAAGGTTAATGAAACAGAACCGGCATTTCATCAAGGCCAGCACTGAAATTAGGGACAGAGCTGCCATTAAAAATAACCAGATGCATGCGCTTCTTTCCCTGACACACCGGTCTTGAAATATCTCCCTCTTTGGTTGTACAGCTTCCAAGGAATAGCAGGAAATTGCAATTGTTACGCTGGCCAGAGAATGGATTTAATTTGTACTGTTTTATCCTCCCTGTTGGAAACTATCCTCTTTTCTTCCACGCCAGAGAAAAGAGAAAAAAATCCAACAAAACCAACACATTTCTCTATAAAACCTTCCATGCAGTTGGAGCACGGCCTACCACAATGTATACATGCTTCCCTACCAGAGGTGCGGGCTGCCTGCCTTCTGCATGGTTCCTTGAACACATTCATATAGGTCACTCTAATACAAATTTACCACAGTTTAAACTCGGTTCAAAAGCCACTGGTTAGTTAGTTCCACTAGTACCCAAAGCTGACGGGAAGGGTGTAGGTATATATTTGCTACAGGAAGGGCAGGTTAAGAACACACAGCTGATGGTGATGTTGGTTCAGCTGAAGATATTTGTTGAAGAACCCTAATTCAGCTGCATTTGATCATGTGCCTATACAAGACAGAGGTTTGCATTCATGTAAGTCATCTGTTTTCCTTAAATAGGTATAACTCTAGCTATACAAGTGGACCAACCTTTTTAAGTACAGGCTACTGGCCTGGAAGGTGACAAAAAGATGAAGCTTTACGGCTCAGCAACATTAGACTTTTTTTTTTTTTTTTGGGGGGGGGGGGGGGGGGCGCGGAATTTTGTACCCTTGTGTCATCACAGTGAGAATATATTTGGCTCTGTTGGAAAGATGACTGCGGTGATTGAGTTACCGAGGTTTAGTGACTTACTGCTTGTCAGCTGAGCTGCGGTATCGCACTCTGTCTGTTGGACCTGCAGAGCACAATGCGTTAGCTCCGGGCTAAATTCAAGCACAGTGAGGCACAGTGTGATTACCCAGAGCAGAACCTGGCTTGAACCCATAGGCTAAACCCCTCCTTGCTTTTGGAAAAGTACGTTGTAATGTTTATTGGCTGTGGCAGGGAGGCTTTAACAGCTTATCTGGCTCCAGGAGCACCGTGAACCCCAACCTCATTTGAGGACCGAGGGTGGTTACTAACCTATAGATGCGAAGTCCTGCTCCTGCCAAGCTCTGAAACAGCAGCACAGCCTACACATCCTCCCCAGAAGCAGTTTATTACTGACTCAGAAGGAAATCATCCTAAGAATGCAGCAACTCATTAACATCCCAAACCTGAGAGGTCTAAGGAGTTCAGCGAGAAGGACAGTGGCTCTGCAAGGAGGTCATAGGGACGCAGTGATGCTGCTGGGCTCCAGCCCTCCTACCCAGAGGTGATGGGCCTGGAAGCAGATTAAAGGCAGCCAAGGAGGCGAGTGAATCACTCCTGGTGGGAGCCATCCCCCTCTCTGTGATGACTGTAGCCAGGAGCCAAAATGACTCAGGACAGCATCAGAGCATCAGCTGGTGGTGCAAGAGGGGATTGGCACAGCCCTAATTGACACCCATCAGCAGCCAGGCCACATCAGCTCCAACAGCAGCCCAAGGGCAGGAGAACTGCAGGCAGCAGCAAGCTTGCTGGGGCTGACCTTGCAAACACTGCTGGCTCGTTATTTAAGCAGTCTCTGGCTAGCTCTTCCACCACCTCGAGCTGTATTCTCTCCCCCCAGGAAGGAACAGGAAAAGCTGCCTCTGGATGCAGGTAGCTCTGCTCAGAGAACACTTAATCCCGGGCTTTGCTACCTGTCACAGTGCATCGAGGCCCCCACCGCTCTCCTGCAGGGTGACGCAGAGCCCCTGTCCCCAGCGCCAGGGCTGCAGCTGAAAGAACCGTGCTAGTGTCCAGGGTAGCTCTTGCCAAGACGCCAGAAAAATAGGAAGCTCTGGGAGATGGGGCAGAGAGTAGGAAACTGTCAAACTCATTTACAGCAGGTCCCAAAGGAATTTGTTTTCCTGCTATTTTTAAGTTAAAAAGGATCAAGTTTCATTGCAGGAAATAGTTCTCCTCCTCCTCCTCCCTCCCACCCACTTTTTTATTTTTCTACATGGGAAGAACAGTGCTTGCTCTCCCTGCCTCAGGTTTCCAAGAACCAGGCAGCCAAACTGCAACCAAAGCACTTGTTATCTGCAGTCAGGGAAACAAAAGGAAAGAGGTTGAAAAAGAGACTTCTCCGTCTACAAATGTTGAAAAACACCAGCAAGAATTAAAATTTTTGGGTGTATGTGACAGGGATGATTAGCCTACCCTGCCCCTTCAATTAGGCTAAGATTGTAACTGGGGTCTAAGAAGATGTTTCTGTAAAGTTCCTGGAGCCAGCACATTCCTATCCCTGGATGCTGCCTTGGTTTTCCTAATACAGCAATGGCACCCAAAGATCTCAGAGTGGCTGCAAAACAACCTGCTCTTGTGAAATCTTTCACATTTGATCATGTACAAATTGGACATTTGCAACAGCGCTCAAATATAGGCCTAACTTTGCATCTCTGCCAAGACAAATTAATTTGATCAGGGCAATGCTCTTAAAACCTCCCCATTTCTGGACTGTGCTAACGTCATGACATGTCTGCACATGGTAGATCTGCACCACGCTGGAAGTCGGGGGGCTGCAAGGTGAGTTGTCCATACCCGCGTTTTGGGGCTCTGGGCAAGACACAAAAGTTGGATTTCAATTCCCAGCCCATCTCCCAGGCTTTAAAGCAAAGGTCTGGCTAATGATAGCCTGTTGGAAACTTATCTTGGATATGCTGCTACCTTTTCATCCTCAGAATGCCACCCTAGCGACTCTCAGCCTCCTTCCCCAGGCTGCTGATACCGACCGATTTTGTTCAGCAGACAGAAAATCTTCCTTCCCACGCAGGGCTCCAGGTACCGCTCAGTTCTCCCCTCTCCCTTGCAGTGACAGTAGACACGATCCCTCTTTTGTAGGTGCCTCCACACGCCTGGTGGAAAACCTACTGGATACTTGCAGAGTTATATCAATAATCTCCTGTTTATTATTCCTCCTGACCCAGGGGTTTGCCATTACCTTTCTAGCACAGGCAATATTTTCCATTCATCTTTTCTCAGCCAGGTGTTTGCTCATTTGCAGCGGGGGGCTTCAAGAGAGACAAAGCTACAATTGATGGGAAGCAGAGACTAGGCTGCTGCCAAGACAGGTTTTCCTCAGGGATACTCAAAGCCTTAGAAATGGTGATTACAACGTCTTTCAATGGTGATTCTACATGCCTGCTGAAAAAGCCCTGCCTTTGCACAAAAAGACACAGCATTGGATGTGTCTTTTTGACAGGCTTTGGTGGGCAGCTTTCAAACAAACATCTTTCAGGTTCACATCCTTCTAGTACAACTAGTCTTGGGTAAGTAATTCCTTCCCACCCACCCTCCTGAAGCCCAAGGCCCATATCCTCTGTGACTAGAGTGGAACATCCCCCTCTCTCTAATCTCAGGGCCCAATATTGTAATTCTAAACTATCACATGATGTTAGCATCATTTCAGGCAGATTAGAGCATGGCATGAAAGTGCAATACTTTTCCTTAGCAGCTCTGTGTATGCAGCAGAGCTTTTCTAGAGCAGAAGTCAAAGACACGATGACCTACTTGGGAATAACTTCATACAGCTCAAAGTAGCATCAGGTGCTCAGCTCAGATGTGTCGGTCAGCAGCTGCTAGTGCTGTTGTGCCTAAAATTACCTATTAATGAACCAGCAAGACAGAGCTGCAGAGCAGAGTCCCTCAAAGACTCCTCCACAGAGAGATCGCTTTCCTGAAAGTTAGAGACCTGTTTGCACTGCTGCTATTAGAAGAGCATAAAATAACTACCTGCATACAACTGCGTGGGCTGCTTGATATTGCAGCGTTGCAGCAGTGAAGCTGCAGTTATGACAAGCCTTCTGCAAAATCTTTTGGCCTTCAAGACCTCTTGGAACTGTCTGATCTTATGAGGGTCACAATCCCAGTTAAAAGGAGGGCAGACGAGGAGTCCCTGGACAGACTAGACAACTGGGCGGTCAAAAACCTCATGAAATTCAACAAGGCCAAGTGCACGGTCCTGCACCTGGGGAGAAATAACCCCAGACACCAGTACAGGCTGGGGACCGACCTGCTGGAGAGCAGCTCTGCTGAGAAGGACCTGGGCGTCATGGTGGACGACAGGTTGACCATGAGGCAGCAGGGTGCCCTCGTGGCCAAGAAGGCCAATGGGATCCTGGGATGCATTAAGAGGAGCATCTCCAGCAGGTCGAGGGAGGTGATCTTACCCCTCTACTCAGCCCTGGTAAGGCCACATCTGGAGTACTGTGTCCAGCTCTGGGCCCCACAGTACAAGAGGGATGTGGAGCTGCTGGAGAGAGTCCAGCGCAGGGCCACGAGGATGATCAGGGGCCTGGAACATCTGCCCTATGAGGAGAGGCTGAGGAAGCTGGGCTTGTTCAGCCTGGAGAAGAGAAGGCTGAGAGGGGACCTGATCAGCGTATATAAATACCTTAAGGGACTTAAGGTCCCTAATGGCCACAAACTGAAGCATAAAAAGTTCCACAGGAACTTAAGGATGAACTTCTTGACAGTGAGGGTGACAGAGCACTGGAACAGGCTGCCCAGAGAGGTTGTGGAGTCTCCTTCTCTGGAGATCTTCAAGACCCACTTGGATGCAGCCCTGTGCCACGTGCTCTAGGTGGCCCTGCGTGTGCAGGGGGTTGGACTACATGACCTCTAGAGGTCCCTTCCAACCTTAGGCATTCTATGATTCTAAGTAGGACGCTTTGCTGATGGTGGAAACAGCACAAGACATGCAGGACAAACTAGAGAGATCAGATCAGAGTTTACAAAACAAATGCAGCTGGTGAAGGAAAGATGTGGATTAGAACAGACACAGAATGAGAGTCCAGCTGGGGAACAGACCACAGCTATCTTGGAGGAAGACAGAACTTTTCCAGCCCTCCCTCCCCAGCACTTTCACTGAAAAGCATCACAGATTTTGAACTAAATTGCCCTCTTCCTCCTCCTCCGCTTCGGCACGGGCTGCCTGTCTGGGACATGATCTCAGCTCAGGTCCCACTGACTTCTCTCTCCCTGCTCTGGTAACAAACATCTCTAAAGCAAAAAAATGAACCCAACACACTACAGCTATTTAAGTTCCCTTCCTTTTGCCCACTTCAGGAGCCCCTCAGGACTCTGGAAACCAGTCAACTGGTCTGGCTGGGGTCATTGCTGTTCCGGCACTACAAGGCCTGGGCTCTCACTAGTAGCTCAGTATTGCTGTCTTGATCACAGGAATACACTAGGATAATCCCATACATAATCAGGAGCTGCTAGCCAGAATTCAAGTCCCCTGAGCACAGAAACGGCTCTTTCCCTACCCACTTGGGCCCTCAGGAAAGGAGCTTTGAGCAACTTTTTCATATTCCACCTAGGTTACTCCTTCTCCTGCCTCCCAGAGAAACAGGCACAGAGTATGGGCTGTGGGTACAGCCCAGCAGGTGAAGGGGATGCATCCTGCCTCAACAGGCTGTGAAACCCATGCACATATGGAAAGAGGAGGAAAGGGGAGAACATTGCAAGTTTAGGGATGAGAAAAGGGAAAATGCTGCTGCTGTTGTAAAGGTATCTTCACTCAGAAGTTATTACTTGGTAAACACAGACCATTTGATCATTAGCAGAGACTAGCAGGACCTCATCTACAAGCCTGGAGTCCCCACGTATCTTTCCATAAACATTTCCAGCATGCAAAACCTCAGAAGATCCTTTTTGTCCTTGGACTATCACTGCAGCAGGAGACTCTCCCAAGAAGGAATATCCTGGCTGGGCTCACAGCATTCTCCAACCTTGAGCAAAACTTGCTTTATTTCTGGGTAGAGGGAAAAGGCAGGGAGTGAGGGGTTCAGATACTTCAGTTCAACACTCAGAGCATCTTCATAACTCAGTGCCAACCCAGCTGGGAAACTGAGCACCCCAAGCGATTTACACAGGCCTTTTGGAGCTATTTGGGAATTTAGCACTAGCCAGCACACAGGTGACAACACACCTGTAAACATCACAGGAATAAAAATGGGATTTGTGTTTATGTGCGTGCACAGCAGGTCCACGCCGATAACGCTGTCTGGATTTGCAACTGTCTAGACAATGGGGAAAATTAGCATCATGAAACTGGATAGTTTTGTGAGATGCCCAGCCAAGTATCTGGGAAATATTTTTGTAACGGTTCTCTTCAGAGAGAGATATGAGTCTGAACTGTCCATTAGAGATGCAGCTCTTTGCTTTTGCATTCCAGGATAAAAAGTTTTCTCCCTGAGCTCGTTGGGCCTCCTCTACCTTGCTTTTCAGCCAGATGCTGGTTGCTACTGCGGAGGAAAACAAGCCCACAATACAGGCATGGCAAATGAGATCTTTGTGGGCTGGAGCTGCTGCTTGTCTGGCACGGAACGGGAATTTCATCCTGAAAACCGGAGGTTAGGACTGCATGAACAGAGTATTTTATCCCTGGTGGCAAACAACTAAAGCCCTGAATTGATCCAGCCTGCTTTATATATACAGCGAAGTCCAAAATAGGTACCAAGCTTTATCTACTATTCCCTACAGGGTAAAATCTCAAGGAGAACAGCAACATTCTGTCATTCCGAGCCTCTAGCCTGGAGTACGACACTGCAAAGCCCTTGGATCTGTCTGTATGTGCAGGGACCTCTCCTCCCAGCTGGACTCTCCTCCTCCTGGCCGCGGCGGGGAAGGGCTCTGCATCCACAGCCTCTGTTCCATGACGGCCCTTGCTCTCTCAACAAACCTACACCTGGCTGCTGTTCCAGGTGGAAATTAGAGTGGGAGGCAGAACCTGTCCTCTCTCAGGACATTGCTGGTCCCCAAGGAAAGACCTCAGTGGTCCTTGGGGCTCCCTATGCCCAGGTAACGCTGGGCCACACTGTGCCCTTCTCAGAAGGGCACCCATGCCCTCAGAAAGCCAGGTCCAGACTCAGAGGGGTATTTTCTCTAAATGAGATTTTTTTGCTTGTCTTTTTTTTTTAAACCACTCTTGGAACTAGTGACCAGTTGCAAAGAGCAAGGTGGGTCTAAATGTCACTGAGTTTCAGAAGTTTTGGCTCCGGAAAAGCTTTCTCTCTACTCCCCTGCCCCAACAAATTCTTGTAGGATAATGACATCAGCTAATTGAAACAAGAAATACAAGAGAAACAATATATCATTGAGGGAAGAAAAGCAAAGGTTCCAAAGCACATGTCCTACAAATGACTCGGGAAGATACATCAACACTTTTCATCGCTTCTGTGAAAAGCTGCAAAAACAAGAGGCAGGGGAAAGTGGACAACAGGCACCTCATCTTGTCAGGGCAAGGATATTATCTTCCCCTGGAAAGAACAGGCTGTCAATTCATCTAAGGTTAGCAGAGTTTAGGTAGCAGCTCAATATTATTGATGATTGTCAGCCAGGGAACCCTTGGCTTGGTTTAGCTTGCAGGAAGCCTTGAAAAGCTACTTGGAGCTTCCCGTGGACACACTAAACAAATACACAGAATAATATTCGCAAGCCCAGGGCAGATTCCAGGAAAACGTGGTGCTCAGGCTGGGGGCTTCACCCTGCGTGCAGTGGCGGGAGCTTTCCTTCACACAGCCCCAGACAACCAAGGAATTGAATGCAAAACACAGAGGGACCGTCAGTGCAGAAGCTGAAATGGGTCCCTCTTACAGAGACATCCCATTTTCTTCTATGAGGGGCCGTGGGATGTTTCTGGATGCTGTTCAGCATCAGCTGACAGGCTTCTAGAACTAGACTATCTTTTGCATGCAGTTTTGAAGGCAACAGACGTGGCTGGAGATGCCCAGTGAGGGGTTGTTCGCTGTAAAAGGTGGCAAGGGCCATGCTGATGCTATGCAGGAGGTGCCAGAAGAACCAGTGCTTGCTTGGATCTGGGTCTTGCACTGATCTGACCACGGTTTCTGGCAGTCAGACAGATGGAAGCAATAGCTGCTCAAGAGAGTTTATCACAATTGTGCTGGTCTAGGTGAAGTTGTTCCAACTCCAAGATGCTGGAAGCACAGGATAGGGAATACTGGGCCCGTTGAACAGATCTCATGAAAACAGGATTCCAAAACACTCAGAAGTCAGAAGATTGATTACAGTAAATAAAACCAGTGGTCAATGGGGACACTCCATTTTCAGGCAGTGCTGAGCACTTGGTGGGTGTACTTGGATGCCTCAGAATCAAAATCCTTTTCGGAGGAAAACTCTCAGCTCGCTGCCTGATTTTGGATGACACGCACCTCACTGTGACAACACGATGCAAAGCAGCACCCGCAGTAGCACCAGAGAAAACACAAAGCCAAGCCAGAAGCAAAAACAGGCAAATACAATCCAATGTTGAATTGGCTTGCAAGCTTTGAGGTTAGCTCAAGGGTCCAACCATGTTTTATTTTGCCTAAATTGACCCAAATGCAACATTTGATTTGGGTTTTCTTGACAGAAAAAATAAAGAGCTGAGTTGGGGAGGGTGGAGGAGAGAACAACAAAAACACACAACCCGCAAAAAGGGGGAACAAGAATTAGTCCCTACATGCCCAGGTTTTTAAACAGAAGGATAATTTTGCTCTGGAGATGAGCATGGAAACAGTAGAGAGAAAGAAAAGCCTCTGTCCCTCAACTTATGTCAGAGAAAGACGGTATCTAAATACCATTTCAGATACCACTGAAAGAATTTTCTACCTGTGAAAAAATAATACCAGAACATTAACATTTTTGTGCTGAGATTTTGTTGCTGTCTGACTGTTCCGAGCTATTTCCTTACTCCCATCCATCACTGCACTGACTGGCTCTTTTTTTCTCCCCCTCCAGTTTTTGTAGAACTAATCTTTTAAGTTTTGTGCAGTTGATCTTGGCTCATGGCACACACCCCACATCTGTTTTTCCAGGCCTTACCAGTCGACTCAGAATGATTGCATTTTAACTTCATCCCCCCACTGCTACCGTCGAGTTTAAAAACAAAACACTCCCACCACCACCAAGGCATCCCCAGTGTCTGCGAGGGCACATGTCCCCTCGCCTCCTGGTACTGAGTTGGGAAAGGTTACTGTAAGAATTTCGGCTTATTTATTATTCTTTAAGATGATATAGTGTGAGCTGACAAAGTAGCTTAAATACAACTTTTCTATGAGGGAATTCTCTGAGCTCTTCTTTAGGCTCTCATTCAAGATCCCTTCTGTTATCCCATCCACATACTGGGGCCTTTTATGGCACAGAATGGTTATTTTTGACATCTCTCAATCTTCTGCATATTAAAACTCAGCATAATGAGCCACTGTTATTCATGTTAGAGATAAGGATGCACCCAGATTTGTGGGACTTGACGTATTCTGCTGCTGGGGGTGGTGCTTATGCCACTTTTGAGTCAAGGGCAGATAAACCATCTAACTGCTGTTGGGCAAACTTATAAAGACTCCAAAGAGGGCTTCCCTTGGGCAAAGACTCACTCCTGTGTGTCCCCAAGTAGCCAGTGCTTTGGCAGAACCAGTCGTGGGCACTGCAAGAGAGACCAAGCTTTGAGGCCAAGGTACTAACTGAAAAGTTCAGTCTCTTGAGATCCAGGTTTCCTCAAACTAAAACTTAAATTATTTAACCCTCTTGAAAAAGCCTTCCTAATACCTTGTTATGTTTCAGTTACAGCATTTGGAAAAGAAAAATGCCCATTTCAGCAGGGCAACTGCTACACTAGGGGTAAGCTTAAGCAAGAGCACATCCATTCAGCATGCAGTCAGTGAAGCTCTGCTGGAACTCTGCAGATTTATGACCTTAAGTTAAATTTGGCTACATATTTCTGGAGTGGATACGCTTTCTGCCACTCTGCTTCTGGTAAGACAGTTAATAAATACTTCTTTCAGCATCATCTTTCCTGCGGTATTTTGTTCATTCTAATTCTGCTACTAGGCAGAACTCAGAAATGCAGGAATGTAAAAGTTGGAGGAAATGTTTTGTCCCAATTGCAAAACACTAAATCTGGACTCCAGTACACGTTTCCTTGGCTGCAGGAGCCAAAGCCTGGAGGCTAACAGAGGATCCTGGGTTAAAGGCAACACTCCTGCTGGAGAGCCCTCCCCACCTAACTCTGAGCACTGCAGAGTTCTGGCCACCTCTGCTGGGTTAACCCAAGAGGGGGTGGCTACATAGCCAAAATGGTGTGATATTTTTAAAGGAGAGGAGGGGGAAAAACAAAAATCCCAGAAAAAAAAGTACAGAGAAGTTCTGAACTGTGCTGTTAGTAATTTAATTATTCTGAAGAAAGAACAATGAGGGAATGGCTTTTCTTAGGGGAAAACTGCGATTTGGAAAGAAAAAATAAAAGGTAAAGTTTTAAACTCTTACATGGAATAGGCGCTCTGGTTGCAATTAGGAAATGTTAGCTCAGTGAGGCATGGAGAGCTCTTGCTTGCCAATGTCCAAATCTTGTTTAGTCTCTGATAATTCCACATTCTGCTGTTAAGAGACAGCTCATGTTTGATGCTATTGTATCAATATATAAGACTAAATGCTCTCCTGGCTCATTCTGCTGTATTTTGATATTCAGAAGATTGAGAGATGTCAAAAATAACCATTCTGGGCTATAAAAGGCCCCAGTATGTGGATGGCCTGTACCAGGGACATACTTCTGTCTTTATGAAAGTCTGTTACTGGGTTCAGCAGGAGCAGGGCCCCAGGTTTAGCCCTTTCTGGTTTGTTACAGGAGAATGTACTGCAGATGCTGCTTAAGCATTGCTTTCTCCATTCAGGTTTCCCTATTTTGTTCCCCATTCTTAGCTCTCACCAGTTACACAAGAATCATTTGTCAGTACTGGAAGATTAGAGTCAGCTGACTGAATTAAGGAGGCAGAGGATGCTCACTCTACCAGCATGAGTTGCCAACTTTCAGCCCTGTGACTTTTGCCAACAGACCTCACGGACATTAGATACACTCAGAACACTACGCTGGAAGAAAAGGTTGAATACTGCACATCCAGGCATCTCCACTTGGATTTGCACTTGGCTGCAGCAAGGAAGAATTTGGAGATGACTCTTGGACTGGCACTTGGATGCATTTTTGCACCGCACAGCATGGTGCAAGCAGCTCTGCTCGGACTCACTTCGCTTGGCCCAAAGTTCCTTGTGTCTCCTGAGCAGGTGGCCCTCGAAATCACGAGTGCCCCAAGCCACACAACCATCCATGGGGCAGATTGCTCTGCTGGGGAAGGACTGCCACACATGATCCATCAGGTACTCTGCCTGCCACTACTTCTTTGCCTGCAGAGGTCTGTCCCAAACACTCTCGCTTGAGCCCCTTATATTCAACTGCTCTTCCTCTCCATGTCCAGAATACAAAACCCTGAGAAAACAAACACACCTTAGAACAACTAAGAGATGCTAGAGCTCCAGGCTTTGGAAGAAGCAGGTGGAAAGAGAGAGCATTTACAGTGGTCAGTTGAGCGCAGCAATGTACAAAATATTCAGAAGAGGAGAATTTTTGTTTTTAAGCTGGAGATGGGCTACATCAACCATAAAGGAAACCCAAGAAGAGCTTGTGTCTGGAATATAAGAAACATCTGCCTAACATGCATGATGTTCAGCACTAGCAAGAGGTGCTGGATGAAGAGTTCAACAGGTTGGGAATCCTCTTTTGGAAGTGTGAGGCTCCCAGGGGGAAGAAAGTGGGTCAGTCTCAAGGCTTGGTCAGTCCCAAGTACAGGTACCCATCCACCCTTCCAGAGAATCTACCCAGCTGCCAAGTGACGGTCTGTTGTGCATGACAATGATTTTTGATGTACAAGAAGCAGATACACGATACGAATTCTAAGTACCCAAAACAATTGTAAGAAGTTTTACCTCCTAAACCTGTGCTATAATTACACCACACTCGTGAGTCCTCAAAATTGTTACAACAGCCTAGCACAAAGAAACACCACAAATTGCATCCAAAAGCCTCATAACTGCACTGGCAGAAATATGCTAGTCGAGCAGTGTCAGTCCTGCTGTCTGCACTAGCACAGAGCTTGCTTGCAGTTTTCTCTGCACCAAGATCCACTGTGCGCATCCCTCACACTTGCTTTTTTGGGTTTGCCATGAACCCCAGCTATCCTATCCAGGAGACAGTCAACCAGATTGCTGATGGCTGGAGAATTTCAACAAGGACATTCTGTGTGACCTGGTTGTTGCTATTTCTTTTTCACTTTCAGAGGATGAAATGGGTGAGAATAGATACATCACTAGAGTGACATGGGGAATCCTTTAAAACGACATCCTCACACATGCTTGTCCTCTAGCACTTACAACATCAGGGCATGAATCTCCTTTAGCATAAGTAGTAAAGTTTTGTGTTTTCTTGGAGCAAGGGGAGCATGACTGAGATTCCTCCCTTGTCATGCCACAGGGCTAAACTGCCATGGCAAGCAACAAATGTAGTCAAGTCAGTGGCATTACAATATAATTAAGGACAGAAGGAACCCAAGCTAAGTTGTCAGAACAACCCAAGACAGAATTCATTCCTGCTGTAACCAAAAAGAAACAATTGATACGGTAGTTTCCATCCATAAATAGCAGGAGTTGAAACTCCGAGTTTATAAAAAGCTGAATGACTTACCATATGTTGCACTGGATGGTTTCGGTAGGAAGTCCACAAGGGATCCCTTAGGCAGCGATTTCTCCTGTTGAGACAAAAACTAAGAGGTGAAAACTGCCCTGCCAAATGCAGAAGATAAGCACAAAGAGTCATTGTTATAGAATACCAGGGGAGCACTAAGGAACAAAGCAAATACAGACTCTCGGGTGTTTACACTACCGCTTGTCTGCCTTTTTCAAAGTTGGGTTGAATGAAAAAACAATTTGCAGGGAGTTCAGAATTATTGCAAACATGCCAGAGAGCCCTAGCAGCACAGGGAGATGTTTAAGCTGTGAAGACAGCTCATTTCCAGGTAAAGGTCTCAGCTGTGCCCCAAGGGTTTAAAGGCAGTAAGGAAAGAGCTCTAGGAGTGAGGAGTTGGCTCTGCCACACAACAGCTAGCCCTGGTCCCTGCTTTTCCTCCCTACACGACATACTGATACTCAATCCCCTTGGCAAATCAGTGCTACTGTAATGGATAGGATTTCTAAGGACATGAAGTTGGGAAGATGGATTGCAGCACAAGCCCTCCCACTGCGCACAGTGATGGGGGCGAGCAGAGACTCTCAGGAGAAGGGCTGAAATTCTCCTCTTACCAAGAGAAGCCCAGCACTTTCAACAGACCTTCTTTTCAGAGAAGCAAACCAGACCTTAACCTTGCTCTTCCCTTGGGATCTAGGATATCTTCTGGACCCGCCCAAGAGCTGCACACACAGTCAACAACCACAGCGTCGCGGTGGGGCTAGGCAGGGACGTACCTGTAGCAGTGATCTACACTGCTGTAACCGTGGCCAAGACTCTCAGCACCTTCTGCCTTCACTTCTCCTCCCCTTTGCCCGCACAGGCTGCAAGATCTCTTGGGCACAGCCGATCCTTCACAAACTCAACTCAAAGCTCTGCAACCCTTGCACCACGGGTGCAGGTTATCAGCCAGCACAGCAATAAGAGGAGACTTTTCCTCGCAGTAGCTGGTCCTAATCTATCCCAGCAATGGATCATGCTGGGACACGTCCCCATAATATTTGCCAAGCTTATTGAAACAAATACAACAAAGCTCCATAAGGCAGGTCCCCCTTCTTCCCAGCTCTACCTCACCATCTCCTGAAGGTTCCTACCCACAGCTAGAAGGCAGGAGGGAAGCCAACAGCATTGGCTTTGTGCTATGTGAAAGGCTGAGAAAAATCGAAAGACAAATTATCCAGAATAAAAAATGGAGCAAAAAGATTAGGAGCAAAAACTACTGTGCCATGACTAGTAGTGAAGCGATAGAAGGTATCAATTGCTCCCCAGCCTCTGAAACTTGCTGCGAGAGAAGAATTAGGAGATTTTATGTTCCAAGTACCGGGAAACCGCGGGGCCCTGGTGCCTAGTTCTCAAAAGAACACTGTTTGGATCACAGGGAGGAAAGCAGAGTGCTGCAGAGAGAGCCAAAGGCAGGGTTTAAAAATAGCAACCTTCAGTTCTGTTTCTTTTTTTCTTCTTTTTAAGTGCCTGTATATCAGCTCACATCAGATGGTGGATGGAGAGAGCAGAGCAGCTCCTGCGGAGGGGACAAGTCTTGCTCAGGACAGCACTGCCGAAGAGGTCAGGGCTGGGGGATGTTCACTTTGCACTCCATGGAATTCCCACTCAAGTAACCGCTTGCTCCCCATGATCCCGTCGTTCTCCCGGCCCAAGAGCAGTGGAGATGGGAAACGGGAAGCAGGCAGCTCCGCTGGCCCGTTCCGTGGGTGCAGGAGCCAGAGGAAAGGAGCAAAGCTAAGGGCTGAATGGGTACTGAGCCTGCTCTTGTAGACATATACAGAGCCAATATCACATAATACGAAGAATATTTCTGAAACGCTGTGCAAGGAATGAGATTCACTAATGTTCTTGTGCTAAAGCTTTCTGTGAAGAGTTTTCTGATTGGATGCTCTATACTGGCACATCTCCTAAACCAAGGGAAAGGACATCTGAATCCTGATGCTCCTCAGATTTCTCCAAGACTCTGAACCCTTTGAGGGGCCAACAGGCAATATTCAAAGCAACCTAAGGATTAACAGTCACAGTCTGTAAATGAAGAAAGTTCAAGCACGACTTCTTGCAGAAGGTTAAAGTCTTGCATGTCACAGAGATGCTTTGCAAGAGACTCAAAATACCTTGTTTTCATTCAGAAGGACCAAAACAAATCCAAAATGCTAGGATTGAATTTACAGGCATACTGTCCTGCCCATCAAACAGGCTTGAAGGCTTTTAGAGGGTGAGAAAGCTCTTAAAGCACCACCTTGGTTGCAGTTCCTGCACTGCTCCTTCCACTGGAGCTTTACAAGAGCAGAACGCTCCTTCAGCCCAGCTGGTCTGAGGCTTTCCCCAGCTGAGCTTTCAGCAGAGCTTACTAAGGCTGCTGACAAAAACAGTGTCCAAATGCCTTATAATGCAACTCTCATAGCAGAACTCTCAGCATATTGCCAACAGTGGAATTTTTCATTAATGTTCTGCACTTTTCAGAAGTTTCTGCCCTTACAATAGACTGGGCTGCTTGGGACATGGCAGAACTTGCATCCCAGTACAGGGGGGCAATTCAAAACAAGAGCAGGACCTCATACACCTTCCTAAATGCAGGCATAGGAGCAGGGTGGAAAAGTAGGTGGCTTTTCCTCTGAGAAGAATATATACTAGGCACCATTAAAAAAAAGGAAAAAAAGGCAAAAAACCAAGATGAATCAACTTCATCAAGTACAGTAAAACTACTATAATGTACAGGTAAAATGAAGCAGTGCATCCTCTCATTCCTGTCTGGGATTAAGCTTCCTTTGGAGAACAGTAGGGGAGGGTTTCTCCTCTCAAAGCAACACAATGTTGTATGTTCATCTGCTATAGCATCTTCCCTGTACAGATCCCAGGATTTCCAAGTATTTTTTTGGCCACCAGCCATTGGGAAAGTATCTGCAAATACTCATATTTAAGCTTGGGAGCTTTCCACTTTTCAGCTGGAAGATTTCGGAAAGGTTTCTAAAAGGGCAAAATGGAAAAGCATGTGGATGTTTCCTAGACAAAACCTTGCTGTTTCCATTCTTTAGGAAGTGCTGACACTTTTAAAATAAACAACCAGCCACACTCATTGAGAAATGGCACAAGCCATCCTGGAATGTGTCACAGCCAACATTTTGACCTCACCACAGTGACCAGCCAGGACTGTCTGGAAAGTTCTCAAGACTCAGGAAAAATGTGGCACCGTCCTACCCTCTCCCATCCACAGCAGCACACGGACACACTGTGCTCCGAAACGATTCTGGCCCTGGCTGCGTTTTGGGGCTGTAAATGCAGGCAGCAGAGGAGAGGGGGACACGAGAAGAGGCACCGCAGTGGAAACTTGGCATTGATGGATGTTATTTTTTCCAAGTCCAATCTAGCTGGCTCCAAGGGACAAGCTTACACAATGAACACTGCAACATGCTCATCCAGGTACAGCATGGATTGAAATGCTGATTGATGACAGGTACTCTGTGTCCCTCGGTGCTGCTGCAGAGTGGGATTTCCTTGAGTCGGAGACACCTGTAGTGCATTGCTGCTTCTGAGAGTGATACTGTTAAGCCACATACAGCAGCAGCAAACAATTCTGGTGCAGCTGAAAGGCTAACAGTTCTGCAGGAACTAGGACACTTTATGTGAAGGATGCTGTTGCTGTAAACATGTAGTTATAATACTGAAAAGAAAAAAGCAACCAACACCTGTTCCCAGTGCATCCAGACATCATTTGTGTAACCCAACAGTTTGCAAATTGAGGAGAATATGCTGGATGTTTAGGAATCCTGAGGCAGAAAGGGAAAATGCCTTCCCAGGAAGAGGTACTTAAGTTTTCCTTCAATTTTTCTATGTGTGAATTAAAATTGGGGGCTAGACTGAAATAGTCTTATGTATTCTGATTAGGACTTCCACCATAGACAATTCCACTGAAACTATAGATTATTCCTGGATTTCAGAGATTATCAGATCAGACTCCTGCTACCAAATTTCCACCTTTTCAATGTCATCTGTAGCAAAAGTAAGGCCCTAAAGAACTACACATTTTTTAAAAGGTACCAGAGTGAACTCATCCCATTGATTTCACCCGGGCAGAATCCCAGGTCTCTGATTTAATTCCCCTTTTTGATTGCACGTTGTATTTACAGCAGACAAATACACTTGCTCTGCAGGGATACCACCTCCAGCAGCCTCCAGTGTCACTGCAGTTCAGGCACCTTCTGTCCTTGCTCCTCTGCCCAAGAGCTCCTGGCCAGCACAAGCTGAATTGGCAACAAAAACTTAAATTAGCTCCAATCAACCCTGAGTCACTGCAGTCACAACATCAACATCCAAACACACGTGTGCTCCTGACATGGTCTGGAGCCCCGTGAGCCTCCCTCGAGATCCCCAAGCTGTTGTTCATGTCTAATCTCTGTCTCAGTGGGGAATTTCCTCCCTGCATTCAGGTGGAACAGTAATTTAAGCAAAGCCATTTCAGCCTGGTGACTGAAGAAGCAGTTTAAAGGAAGGCATTCAGTAGCTGGAAATAAAGCTCCATTATGCTATATTAAATATTAAACGCCCTGGCTCAAGCCAGACAATTGCATACTGAATTAATAATGTTATTTATTCCATTTAGAATGGATGACACTTAATCGTCACAAGATTTAAGTCAGAACTGGCATCAAGAGCTCGGCTCTGAGAGTATCTTATGGAAAGCAGAGGTGGACTGAGTAGCTGGAAGTGAGAGGAGTGTGAATGTGTGAAATAGAGCAGATTTGGTTAACAATAAAATTATATGGTCTCGATTGCTCATTTGGATACTAATGCTCCTGCAGCAGCCTGTATTAGGAAAGTACAAGCAAGTCCCTAAAGACCAGCTTGGGTTGGAACTGGTGCAGGATCTGGAGGCTTAACTTCTTTTCTTTTTGGTTGAAACATTTATTATTTTTAGAGCAAAAAACTCGACCAAAACAATAAAATGTCACAGAGAAATCTCAAGTTCCCTTTTTTTGGCACAAAGAGGAAATAATAAAAGTCTCTGAAGATGAAAAATATGCCAATACAGTTCTCTAAAAGCAAGATTAAAGAAAAAGTCAGTTATTTTTCCAAACTAAATACTGAAAATTAAAGAACTTTACAGGTATGGAGTAGGACATTAGAGCTGCCTTCCATCCTCTCCTTGTTTCATTTTTCTGCTTCCTAATTTTAGGATACTTTATTGCCATCTTTTACAGCCATGAAGAAACGGCTCCCCAGACATTTTGCAAGAATCAGCATTTCCCCCATCGCTCAGCACAAACAGCCCATCACTACCTAAGCACATTTCTCAATCCTAATCACCTCCAACTGGAGGAGGTTTCCTCAACCAAAAAGAGAAATAGCTGATCTGCCATTTCCTTTAGCTCTGATTTTCACAGAATAATTTCACTGACTTCACTTGAGCCTATCTGGATTTACACCTGTGCAAAAATCCAGCAACCTACCCCGCCTCCACCACTCTTGGTGTGGAAAATCAAGTTCATAAATGTGTTTTGTATCTCCATGAGGCACAAAGGTAAACAGCTGTTGCCATAAATCAGACAGCCTGAACTGGCCATAAGAGCTTCATCCAGATGATCTGTTTAAAACATACAAAGGCAACATTTTGGAAATAAAAAAATCCACCCTGATGTCCTCCGGGACACCTTCTGTTGGAGAAAGTCTCATAATTCAGAGCTATAATTAGTTCACAGAAATGCTCTTTCAGGAGCACCATGATACTCTGGAGTCACATTGCCTTGCAAGGGGCTCTGGGATGACTGAAGGGATTCTGCACATCTGGCAGTTGCTGTGTGCTGCCTCGGAGACATCCAGTGTCTTTCCAGCTTCTCCGAGGGCGCAGCCGTGCGATTAGCTGGAATGGCTGCGTCTGGTCCAGTTCCCACCTCTCTATTTCCCATTCTTTCTATTTGAGCAGGAAACACTTGCTGAAGTGTGGAAACAGCTGGCAGAGTTGGCTGAGGCTTGTATTAACAAAACGCACTCTTGTTTCTGACCACAGGCTGGTCTTTAAGTTCCGAATGCAACTGCCAAGGGCCCTTCATGGCTTTTAGGACGAGCCTGCGTCACCCAAGACGCGCGGGTTGGCCATGTTACGACCTGGCTCCTAAAGCACAACGGTTTCCGTCAGGAGGGACGGAGTATTACATAAGCAGAGAGCAGGATGAGCAGCCCCATTTTACCAAAGGGAAATTGAGACGCAAGAAGATTAAATTATTGGCCTCAAGTGATTGTGCAGCCAGGGAAAGGTCAGGAAGGGAATCAGACCTTCCTTCCCTAAGGCTGTAACTCAGGCAGGCACAAGTGCATCTCCCAGCTCCTTGAGTACTTAGCACTTGTCCTCTGCTGTCCTTGAAGCTTTTGAGGGCCCAAGAGACAAAACAGCCAGACAGCCCTGCACCCACCAATGCACTCTCACATATCCCCAGCGGGGCACTTCAGCAAGATCCCTGCCTAGTCCTGAAGGGCCCATAAAGCCATTTAAGGTGGCACCATAGTGCTAGGCTTTGCCTTTCATCTTTCTAAGGGTGCTAGAGCATAACACGAACATGGAAAAAACAATGAAACACACACAGAGCTCTGCCATGAACTGCCAGACAGTCACAGGGAGCAACAAGCCCAGCTCCTTCCTCTCAATTCCGTATGTTCTTTTGGGACCATGAAAAGGAACTTTATGATATGTTGGAAGGGATGAAGTATTAACTATCAAAAACTAGACTGAAGCAAGCAAGAGTCTGGATTATTTTCTCTTTGATGTATGCTTATGTAAATTCAAATAAAGAAGTTTCAACACAAGCTTTCTTCAGTTCTAGCAGAGCTTATTAAATCTAAGTGAGACAAGCTAGGCTCCGTGTAACGCCAGGGACTCCCCAGTTTGTCTTCCTACTTAATGGGATATTCTATGATCATACATATCATAGCTTTTCATTCAAAGGGTTTAATTTCCAAATATTTCTTACATTTTTCAACACCCCTGTGTGTAGGATAGCATTAAAAGTTCACCTTATTCAACAGCAATCTATTGAAGTGTGGAGAAGCAACCTGCTTGGCTCCAGATCATGCACTGAAAACCTGGAAACCTCCTTCCTGGTCCCTTCTCGGGCGTCACTCAAACACTTTCCATTACTAGAAGAGTCTCTTAAACGTTGGGCCAAATGCTCTGAACGCAGATACACAGAATGAGCTCTGTAGGAAGCAGTGCTGAACCTCTCCCAGAACAAGCCACAACAAGGCCAGCACCCATCGCTCTGTCTGTACTTCCCCCTACCAAATGTGCACTGCTCTCTGCCGCGCAACTTTGTCAGACATTTATGTGTCACTGAGCAGGAGCCAAATGTCTTCTAGAGGAGACACAGCCACTACTAAAATATCTTCAGTCAGTCACACGCTTTCTCAGACACCATAAAGCAGATCGCCTGACTCCCCCAGGAGGAAGCAACAATCCTTTCAGAAGGAATGACAACCCATTACTCCTACTCCTATCTTCTTAACGGATCAAGTCAGTTATCCGTGCTGCTTCAATGCATTTTAAGAACACAACCGTCCCTTCTCGCAGACCCTGAGATGGAGCCTGATTAAGTCCAGTCCTTAGGACTGGTGGGACCAAGAGAAGGTGGATTAGTCCCATCAGTGCCAAGACCTGCAAGCGCCAGGAAGAGTCAGGACCAGAGCCAGCCACAGGGCACCAACTCCTCTCTGCTGGGCTGACAGACACCATCCTCTTCCAAGCACTAAGAGGCCCTTCAGCTTTTAAATCAGGGCTTAAAAACAAGTACCTAGAAAGAAAATCCCCTTCATATCCCAGGTTTTAAAGGACACACAACCAAGTACCTTCCCCACAGGAACCCACAGCTGAAGGCCAGGAGCTGTTGTTCCACAGCAGGCAGTAGCACGTTCTCTGGTAAAGTCAGGAGCTTCAGATGATACAGACTTTAAATAAGGGACAGGCTAAAGGCCCTCTGGTACCAACACTGGAAACACCACTGCATGTTCAAAGCAAGTTGTGTCTCTATTTTTCTATATACTCTTCACATATATGCAGTGTAATTATATACACAAGGAAACTCCCTCTTCCCCTTCATTGGAGAAGGCACCTACATCTTTGCACTAGAACCACTGCTGCTTGAGAGAAGGTCTAAGAGGCCATGGTTAAGTAAAATGGGCCCATCTGTGCTCATTCAAGGTCAACAGCACCTGGGAAGCATTACAGAAGCACCTACCTCTTCTCTGCTTGGGTTTTGCAGTGAGGTTGTCCTCCTCCTCGCTGCAGGAAGGACAGAATATGAAGCCCAAGGTGTGAAGGGCAGGTTACACCTGTAGGAAATGATCCTTGCTGCAGCAATGTGAGCTAGGAGCAAACCTTGCCCCAGCATTTACATTTGCAAGCTTGTTCCTGAAATGTTCCACTCGCAGTTTTAGTGGGATAAACCAAAAAATGCATCCCTCCATGTAAATAAAGGGATTTGTCATAAAGCTAGCAGATCCTGCTTTTAAGTAGTTCCCAAGAATATGAAGTGACAATGAGGTGCCTAAGAAAAAAACTTTCCCAATGCCTGGGAAAAAAAAATCCAAGACCAATAATTTCACAGCTGTGATCAATACCAGCACTGAAAGAAAACAGGGGCCAGAAAGATTCTGTGCATGGTCTGAACAAAGAAAACAAAGACAATAAAATACAACTAGGATTTTCTTTTAGAGATCTGTGTCCTACCTTCAATTATCAGCCTAAAGATAATGTATGGGAACGATTATGGACAAGCAGTTCTGTGGGAACCCTGGATACCCCTGGGTGCTCCTGATTTACTGCCAGTCGGACAGGCTGGTTCATCCTCTGGTCCCATAAACCACCCAAGTGTCACTCTCGTTGGCTGTCCCATCACTGTAAAAGATGACTTTGGTCTCTTTTCAAATATCTGCACAGGGATTTTTTATAGTCCCACTGTGCTCAAGAGGCTGGAGCGGGGAAATGAGAGCCTGTGATCTCTGTGCTGAAGCTGGGGGGATCAGCAGGGGTTCTGCCGAGGCAGGTTTGAATCCCAGCACCTCTCAGCATCACCCTGACACTCTCCTTGAGGGACACGCTGCCTTTCTTGTCATTTCCCAGGTACTTTCCCCGTTGGTGACTGCAATGAGTCAGGCAGCAAGATGGTTGCTACTTTTAAGAGCAATGTTCCCCCCAAAAAAACCCTCAAAGTTGTGGTGACCAGGGAGAGAGAGACCACAATTCATGAAGAAGTACCCTGACCACTTGTGTCCCACCTGGTGTCACTCCACTGGCACCAGGGCAGCTGCAGCAGGGCTGAAGGTGAATCCTCCATCTGAGGGAAAACAAGGCTTCCTTCAAGTCCTCTTTTATTTACTCCAGTCAGCTGGGTTGAGTGTATCGATTCAATCAGCTATTTCCTTAACTATAAAACCAGATGTGCGCCGTCACGGCCCATCTACAGGGACTGAATCAAAGCCATTTAGAAAATGCAGAATATAAATAAAAAATCCCAGGAAGGCTGAGATATGCTGATGCTTGGAGCTCTCAGAGTTTCCTAGGTAAATTGCTTTTCTTTTGAGTCTCATTTATTTTTGTTACCTCCAAAGAAATGCTGTTTAAGCCGCACTTCTTGGAAACAGTGTTGAGATCTAATGGGTTGTTACTGATGTGAGTTCCCAGAGGACAGGCTGGGGAACGGAGGGAAGGTAGCAGCATCTTTGCTTCTGGGCATCAGCGACGTCTGCCAGCAATGTGCAGTAAGTGTCATTCTCTGCTGAGGCAATTAATTACATTGGTCCCTAAAGGGGAGAAGTATTAGGCTAAAAACACGTTGCAACCCCATGTGCTTGGGCTAGTTTCTAGGTAGGTAAGTGAATTAGGGAGGATGCAGTGCTCAGTTTTTCTTGACATTTTTCTTATCACACTCTGCTGTTTCCCCCATGCTTCTTATGGACACTGCCACCAGAGGCAACTCAGTGCAGCTCCTCTTTGTAAAGCAGCAGCTTGAAAATATGATCTAGCTTATGCTCAGCTCTAAGAAGCCGCTACCAGGTCTCCAGCTCACTTGCTCCATGGGGGAGCACAGGGAGCACGGAAAGGGAAGGATTTCTGCCATAGGACTGCAACGGATTCTCCATCCGCTGGGCTTTCCTCCACCACAAAGGTTGTTGCAGCTGCAGAGTCAGCACAACAGCTAACAACTAGCAGAGCCTGCTCACGTCCTGATTGTGCTGTGACGGAGAAGCAGTCACAGCAGTGAGCGAACATCAGGGCCACTCCGTCTGAGCATGCAGCTACGCTGAGAAAGAGTCTGTAAGGGCACGGGATGGGGTTTGCTGGCTGGGGATTCTTTAAGCAATGCAGCCGTAACATTCTGCCTGCCAGATTGTAGACATTCCTGGGGAAGCTTTGCAGAACATAAACAAACTTGGAACACATGTACAAGATGCCATACAACCTGGTTTGCAGGCAGTGCATGGCACTGCAGCCTGAAGGGATCTCTCCAAGGTCAGTTGTCTCCTTTAGCTCCAGTATCCACATATGCTGATGGATTCTTGAAGAGCTGTGTTGTCCCCTTGATTGGCATCACAAGATGAGATAGGTAGGAAACCTCAAATATCCAAAACAGGGAGGAATTAAGAGTGAGGAACTGAGCTGTTGGTAAGGCCTGTCAAAGAACGAGTGGTGATGAGGGTGAGTGACACTTTACTTGTGGGAAAGAATAGCAATAGGTTTTACTGATAATTACAATGGTTTCATGAGATTCTATGACAAGGTCACTTATTATTTACTGCATGGAGGTTCAAGATACACACAGGACAAAGACACCCTCCCGTTGGGTCACGAGGTTCAGATTGGACCCTCTTGCTTTCCAAACTCCTTCTGAGAGGAATCTGGGTGCAGCTGGATCCAGTCCTAGTCCCACACCTGGTCAACAGTTTATGACTGAGGGATTTGTGCACAGTTTCAAAGTAAAATTTACAAGTTCAGAAAGAGAGTGCGCTATAGTCACTTATCACGAATCTGTAGTGGGAAGGATCTCTCAACCCCAAGGAGTAGCCTTGGGAGATGTCCCTGCTCGAGGGGAGATCCCTGCATGCAGCCCGCTATGATGTAAGGCAAGCTCAATGGGCTCTCGGGCTGTCTCCATATTTATGGGATAAGATGACTGACTGATAGGCATCTTTCAATTCAGAAATGACTGCTGGCTGCTGTACTCACAGTTAGCCTCATCTCCCCATCAGGATAGGGCCATCATGACTGTTATTGATGGTTAACATCCCAGTGGGGGAAGAACACAGAGGCAACTACCAGCATCAGATAATGTGGTAGTTAACACCTGAATAGGGCTACTTGTGAGAAGTCAAGTTGAGCTGGGGAAGGAGAACACCCCTCAAAGCCTGATGGGCTGCTGGGTCTCTAAGGCAGTCCAGCCAAGATTACCAGAGCAGGGTGACAAGGGAGTCACTGCGTGGTGAAGCAGTAGCTAAGAGAATAAATGATTCAAATTCAGGAACTGCTGAACAGCACTCAGGCAAGCCATATCCCAATGCTTACTTAAATAATATCTGTCCAATGTACATATCAGCTTTATGTCCAGTCCTTGTGTATTTTAATATTGTTTGAAAGGGGGGAAGAAAAAAAAAAAAAAAAGAGAGAGGGGAAATATGGCACTGCATGCATCAAACACTCCAGAAAGACAGGCTGTAAACACATCTCTAATAGCTGAGCACTTTCAGCCCCTGCGGAAAGATTGCTGCCATATAGATGTGAAATGGTTTCCTCTGCTGCAAGGTGATACTCCAGACCCCACAAGAGTCAGTGGGGGTCTTTCTATTGATACAGTGATAATGCCTTCATGTAATTGAGCACTGCTAATTAAAACCAAAAGCCAGAGAACATTTTCCAAAGCAGACTTGCTATTTTTCCCCCCTTAGAAGAGAGTTTTCTGACATCTAAAGAGTGGAGCTCTGTGTGGACACGGTCACACACATAAATCAGTCCAGAGGCAGCTTGTGCCCCTGTCATAGCTGTCATGGTCTCAGAAAGAAGTGAGTTGACAGGAACAACAAACTCCAGAAACACACACAGCCAAACGTTGGATTTTAAAGCAGAAAAATGTCCTATGTACTGTTCTACTCCTGACCTGTATTTTACACTGTACTATTTTGTGTGTTGTTCTTTCTCTTCCCCAGGGCAGACAGAAACCAGATCTTAAAACATTCACAATGAATTTCCAAATCAATAACATGTGAGACTTTGTCTAAAAGGTAAAATTGTTGTAAAAATCAATGTCAGAGGGAATGCTTTGCCAATTCAATTATACATGTTTCTCTCAAACTAGAAACAAAAAAAGAAAGAAAGAAGATGTGGGCTTATTTCAAGTCCAGTAACTGTTCTTTGGATTCACATCCTGATTTTGTGAATATTCTCAGGAGTTCTTATTCCAGCTCCTCTCAAGGGGTCATAATTAATTCTAAATAGGGTTACCTTGTTTCAGAAACAGCCTAATTTCAAGCAGTATTTCTGCCTATGATCACAATTTTTAAATAATGCATCCATTAGATAGCAGGAAAGCTTCCCAGAAATGGGAATCATACATCAAAACTTCAACAAAAGTAAGTGTGATTAGGCATGGCAGCTGTCTAGAAAATATTTAGCAATTTCACTGAGTTTTGGGCAAAACAGTAACGATTTTACCTATTACAGTAAGTGCAGAACCAGAAAGGCTCCCATTATTACCCTCTGCTTCTCCAGGCAAGTTTCAATTTGAAGCTTGATTCTGAAGGAAAAGAAAACAGCAAATAAAAGTATAAACAGCTGTGCTGTTGCTGGCTTGGCTGGAGAGGCCAAGGAATTAGAGAATCACCCACTCAGAGAGATGCAGAATAAACCACCCAGTCTAACTGCTGAACCCAGGCCCCTGGCGAGGATTTTGGCACAGCAAAGTCCTGATACAGCAGTGGTGTCACTAACGGACAGTGGGGACAAAGTTTCTTATTGGAAATAATCTCTCTCTCTGCCATATTACCTGTATCCACCAGTATCTCCCAAACTGCAAGTGGAATATTCACATTCCTTATGAGCGCTACATGCAATTTCTTTCCAGACACGCCGCCTCCTCCCAGACATGGGAATTTCCATGTGGCCAGGAATAACGCTTGCTCTGCCCCAGTCTCTGCTGTGGTACAATGTCCTACAATTGAAAGAAAATATCTAGGAAGTAAATACCAACACCACTGATTTAGGTGCCAAGTCAAACTCTGATCAACCCTGGCCTTTCTCCTATGACAGAAATCTCTCATAAATATGCAGCAAATACAAAATCAGTTACAGAAACACTCTGGAAATCTGTACTTGGTTATCTTGAAACTAAACCATGCCAGGAATTTGAGTAAGCTTTTGCTTATAGACTATCATTATTGGCACTCGATCAGATACAGATAAGTTCGGTTTCAAGCTTGTAAAGAGAACAGTGCAAAAGGCATTAGAATAGATTAATTTCACATGTTTCATTTCAGGACAGGTATTTTTTTTTAAGCACTACAGCAACATTAATATAAATTTCTGTTAAAATGGCACTGTAATGTATAAGAAAAAATTAAAGCTCCCAGTCTATGAGTTTTTGACACATTTAGAAACATATTTGGAAAATTTTATCAAATACGATTCTGAAGTTGAGCAGGTATTTATTCCTGTTTCAACCAGATATTTGTTTGTATTTCTTTCTTTGTACCTCAACAGGAAAAGAATGGAATTCAAAGGTGTATCCTGCGACTTTTTTAACAGTCACATTTCTTCTTACATTTACAATAAATGCTGGTGTAACACCAATCCCAAACACCTACACTAAAGAGTTTACTCTCCCCATGGACAAAAAGGCTGAAGATAGAAACACTCTTTGCATTTCACAAGGGAACTGCCACAGGGAGATTAAGCGCTTTATCCAAGATCCTGAGGATACCTTTGGCAAAGGCCAAAAATCTTCTTGAACCTTGAAACACGTCCTTAATCATGTCATCTATTGCACAAGAACGATCAAGATGGGTCTGCTTGGAAGAGGGATGACTGTTTCCTGCAGATATCCCTGACAGGGCAGCAGCTAGACTGTCTCTGTACAGTCTCATGGCTCTCTGGGAGGTGATGTGTATGAAGTATAAAACTGCTTGTTGTTTTCCTACTGTGCAACCAGATAGCAACTGTGAGCAAGAAGTGGAAATTGGGACGTGGATAATTGTATCACAGAATCACAGAACTAGACAATGAACAACAGCAGTTGAACACAGGCACAGGAGGGAATAACGGGCACAGAAGCCTTTTGAATGGGATGTGGCTATTTTGAGTAATTATAATAGATTCTAAAGCAAAACCAGCTTCACTATTTGGAATAGATGATAAAAACGACGTCAGGCTTGAAACTAGCCCAGCTAAGCGTGTAAGGCAATGAACCTCTCCAGATCTTCAGCTGAGCTTAGACAAAATAGAAAAAGAAAAACATTAAGGCAAGGCAAGAGAATGAAACAACCTCCAAGGAATGGTCAGATCTGTAAAATGAAGGGGTTGCCAAGATTAGACATGAGGGAGGTGGGAGTGGAGGTGTGGGAGAGCTGTTAATGTTTCATGGGATGCATCCCAAATCACTTACAAGTGGATTATATAGGGGTTTGGGACCATCACTGCAAGTTTACTGCTTGGGGGAAAAGGTGGAGGATCCTCAAGAACAGAGCACTCTACAAAAGAAAGAAGCTGCATTCAAGAGGCTAGGGAAAAAAAAAAAAAAGCCTTTCTGATTGCTTTTTCCTGGAGGAATCACTTCAGAGAAAACTATGTTCATTACTGATGACTTTCAACCATGAGTGAGTCAGCCTCCCACCAGCATCTTATGCTGAAACTGCAGTGCTAATGCACTTCTCACTAGCATGCTGAAGACAACTGATGTTGGCAAAGAACTTTGGAATCTGCAGAATATTTCTAGGGAATAGGATTATATCACTGGGAATTATGATGAAAACGCCGGTAGGCAGAGCACATCACAGAATACAGGCCTGAAAATACCCCCATCAAGCCTCCTTTTCTCCAAAGACCTCTGCTTAGATTGTAGAAGCAATAAAATGCTTTAAATGTACGGCATGGCCAATAAATAAAGTTGCCTGTCAAAATACAGAACAACAAATCAGCTGGAAATACTCAAAAAAAGTCCCTAATGCTTTTAAGCTATTGCTTTTTGTTTTTTAAAAAGATATCCTATCTGGTTCTGTACCTGAAACCTTACTAGACAAAAAGGAAGAGATATTAAAATCCTTGCAGAGAATATAGTATTAGAACTAGACACTGTTGTTTTATAAGGGCAGAAGTGCAGAACTGGGAAAGAATAATCTTGATGTGTATTTTCACAAATTAAGCGGCAGCCCTGAAAGCCATTTTTTTCTGAAAACCTGGATTGCTCTTATATCTGATCTCATGAAAATAGCCATAAAGTCTGATTTACCAAGGTGACTTCACTGGCTTTAAGACTCAGTGAATAACTTAGAGAACCCTAAAAACAGTGTTTGAGTCTATAAAATCAAGATCAAGTTTGATGTAAATACTATTTTACAAGTTAAAATGAAAATATGGAGTTGTCCATTAGGAAAACATGGATAATAGACCCGCTCAGGAAAATTTGCTTTGAAGCCCATGAACTTTGTGGATTTCAGGATGAAAGGCAAGCTTTCTTTTAATAAAAATTTCATTTTTACTGCGTGTTGGAAAACTGAAAAGGCCTTTGCACAAGGCAGTGGGTAAATCCTGTTGGGACCTGGCTGTGGATACTGGGATTTGATTTGCCTTTCTTGCTTGTTTTAACAGAGCTGCCCCTGCATGGTGGTGATATTTCTGTCCTCAGACACCTCTGTGAGCCAGACTGCGCTGCCATTTCTGCTCTACAGATGGGGAGCAAAGGAAGACAGCAATAAAGAGCTAGATTTCTAGAGGCATTTGTTTATGGAAATTAAAAGATTTGCTGAAATGCCTGTTCAAACATGCCCAGACAGGGCTTGATTTCCTTCCAGGTGGCTCCAGCAGAAGGCTCCCAATGCAACACCTGAACATTAAGACGAAAGGTCAGAACCATGAGCTGCAGAAGTGGCTGGCTCCTACCACCCCAACAACTTTTCTCCACTCATCTTCACTGTGACTGTCCGGAGGCATCAGCAAACAGCAGAGAAAGGCTTCTAGATTGATGCAGTTTGACGTAGTTGCATTGCAAATGATGTGGTTTGTAAAAGTGCAACAATAAGGATGCTACCGGTGTCTGCTCCAGTCCATTCATCCTTCAGTCATCATGCTATGTGGGAAGGGGTCTTACATGAGGACAAACAGTTTCCATACAGCCCTGGGGAAGAATCTGGAGTTTCAAATTAGTCCTTGTGAATTTTGAAGACTTAGTAGATAGAGGAGTTTCTGCCAAAGGAGCTCTGCTCTGTACGAAACTTTCAGACATTCTCTTGATTTTCTAAACTGTCTCTTTATTAAAAACAGTTCAAGACACACCCAGTATCACTCCCCTGGTAGGTAATGATGCGCAGACCCCTGTAGAGAGATGATCCAGTCTGAGACCAGAGAGGTGCAGTTTCTCAAGGCAAATCTGGACTATTTCTTGGCTGCATATTTTTCTCTTAGTTTATGTTTGAATGCAAACCTGGAATAACTCCAAGAGCGCCTCCAATCATCCCATGCTATTAGCTTAGCCACAAACCTAAAGGGAGGCAGGGCATCCATACACTGGTTGTATTCCTGTGTGGGAGACTCCTGAGCGCGGCTCCCAGCAGATGGGTGCCTGTAGGTGCACACTGTGCCCATGAAGTGAGCAGCCTTTAAAAATACAGCCTTTCAAAATGATAAAAACACCAGGTAGCCTTTAAGCCAGAGAAAAATAATCTGTCTCCATGAAGCTCCTTCCTTTCCAATGGCTGTGCTGGCTGTTAGGGCCAAGCCAGAATGAAAGATGCTTTGCATGACTCTGAGTATTTGCTCTCACAGGAAGCGCAGCATCCTGTCTGGCTCGGGCTATGCTCACCACCTGACTCCCGCGCGCTCCAAACAGCAGAAGGCTTTTTATCCGACTGGAATGTGCTGCACTTCAAATGCAGGGAATAAAATAAGCAAGAAGGGCTGCTTTATTAATTGGGAGGTCACTGTGCTATTTGCTTGAAGGTTAGCACTGAGCTGGCTCATTCTGTCTTTCCTCTTCTTTCTCACCACTGTGCCTCTGTGCCCTCAGTGAGCAAAGCAGTAGGGACTCTTAGAGCCCTTGCAGCACCGTGGGTTCCCCGTGCCACAGCCTACAGCCATTTATAAGGGTAGCTAATAATAAAAGGAGACAGGTCTGGATTGTCACAAGGACTTACGGTCTGCCGTAGGGCTTTTCTTGTAGGCCTTGCAGGAGAAAGTTCTGTTATGGCAGAGCAGGTGACTTCCTTGGTGCTGGACTGCTGGAACTTCACACCTGAAAGGTGGCTGAGGTGCCAGCAGAACGGAATCTGTCATGGTGGCAGCTCCCTTCATGTCGCCTTAGCTGTTGGGACTGAGGAAAGTGCGAGGAGAGGTGTGAGGAGAATGACCGTCTGGACTNAAGGAGACAGGTCTGGATTGTCACAAGGACTTACGGTCTGCTGTAGGGCTTTTTTTGTAGGCCTTGCAGGAGAAAGTTCTGTTATGGCAGAGCAGGTGACTTCCTTGGTGCTGGACTGCTGGAGTTTCACACCCCGAAAGGTGGCTGAGGTGCCAGAGGGATGGATTCTGTCACAGTGGCAGCTCCCTTCATGTCGCCTTATCTGTTGGGACTGTGGAAACGGCAAGGAGAGGTGTGAGGAGAATGACTGTCTGGACTTGGAAAGGGTCCCCTGCCCTCCCTGGGGAGGGTTGTGTGCGTCTGCACACGCTGTTGTGAAGCAGGATGCATTTTAAAACAGTCCAAATGGCAATTTTCAGCCCATACCCCAAGAGCATCACTTAAGCTAATAGCTTGTGCCAACAACTCAGCACTAGCTCTCCTCAGCTGATGCTTGGTAGGATCACAGCTAGTTGGCATGTCCCCAGAAACAGCCCTTCCACCCAGCATTTCTGTGAGTCTGTGGTTAACTTCATCAGGAACACACAC
>VWPW01015998.1:0-26041 GCA_013389825.1 Crypturellus undulatus | reverse complement strand
TGGGTAGGAACATCCCATTAGGATGCCGTGCATTAAAGTACCTTTTCTCCGGCAGATGAACGGCTCTCCTGGCTGCGTGCTGACTCCAGGAACAGAGGAGTTTCTCCCCAAAGAAGAGGGAAATGCTGCGTGCCCAGCTCCTTGCCTTGGCAGTGGCCATGGCACAGTACAGAGTCACGGCTGTTCATGAAGGTAGGAGACTGGCTGTGTCCTGCAAATGTAGCAGCTGGGGATGATGCTGGGAGACAGCAAGGAAGGAAAGGCCTCTTCTGAGCAGTGATTTTTACTAATGTCACGCAGGAGCAATCAGGATGAGGCTGCAATGTTGATGCCTCTGACCTTTGCATTAAGGTTCTTGGCTGGGAGCAGCTGGATAACACAACTGGCCCCAAAAGGGAGACAGATCTGACCTGATACAGCAGGGTTTAAGGGGCAATTGGGACTCTACTGAGCCCTGGCTGCTTCAGAGGAAGATGAAGAGAGAAGGAAAACCTTCTATCTCTTGTTCTTCACATGATCTCTAAGATGTTTCCCCCACGGCTCATGTTTGTGAGCCTGGCAAAGGCAGCAGCCCAGTGGAGTCAGGACACAGGCTGGTCCATGAGCTTCAGTTCTTGGAGAATGAGAAGGAAATAAATTGGGTTGGTGCTGCAGAAAGGGTCCAGGACCTCCAAATCTACTCCTGAGGAAGATAAATCAGAGCTTACAGGATTTATCATGAGACTCAGTGTGACCAAGGGGTCTTTTCTCTTTGATTTAATCTGCAGGAACCCACCCCCAGGCTTTGACAGTGCCTGGTGTAAATTCAGTGAATTCAACAAGGAGTTAATAGAAGCTTTGGATCGGCTACAAAATTAACTTGATTAAATTCCTGTCCGTCAATTAAGCCAATATATTTGACTATAATGCTATTTAATTTGGAGCTGGGAACAGTGCAATAAATCAACATTTACAGATGTCTCTGGCAACCCTGTGATTGATGAAACGTGGTAATTTTGGAGGTGCATGGAAAATTTCAAATAAAATCATATCCCCCTGTGATTAATATAGCTGTCTGTGTTGGTATTTTCTCCAGAAGGTACCAATCCAAACGTGTGTAATATCCCATGTTTCCCATGACAGCTTCAGTACCTGATCCAAGCAGCAGAATGTGCTCAGGTTTCATTGCCAAGCTGGGTCCCCTCTGGAGAGGTGCTGAGCACTGACTCAGCATCAAAATGAGTGGGGTCTGGTTGTCCCTTTCTATAACAAGGGGCACCGTCCTGTCCCTTTTAATCCCATGGATTTGCAGCTCACTGTTGGCTTTCTCTTCCTTCCCTAGGATTTCCCTTCCTTTCCTAGGATGCAAATGAGGAAAGGAGCTTTGTGCTGGGTGGGCAAGACTTCTAAGCATGGATGAAGGCAGCTCTCAGGGGATTTGGGATGTGGAGATGCTCCCCACAAGCAGCAAAGACCCAAATCCTATGACTATCAATGGCATTTGGAGAGGACTTCCAGATCAGGGACAAAAATGCAGATCTCCCAGAAGGAAATCTCTTCACTGCCTTGAAAAACAACAAGAGATGGGTGATTTAGGGAGAGTTGGTAGATACTTCTCTATGTTGTGGCACCTTTATTAGGGTTTTCTCCTGATAACACAGATTGCAGCTACCTGTGAGGCTGCCACACAATTTCCTTTAGTTTTGAGGAAACGTCGGTCAGAGCCAACTACTGGCCTGGCCTTTCCTGAAGTCCTTCTGGACAAGCAGGACATCAAGGTCCAAGACAGAGAAAAATAGGAAATTCAGAATAGGCAGAAGCAGGGAACAGAGATTATGGTGAGTGGTTGTTAGCAGCTGAGTTGCCTCCAAGACACCCCTGACCTGTCAGCTGAAAAGCACTTAGGGAGGGTTGAGAAAGGAAGGGAAACACCAAGTGATAGCTCTAGGGAGGAAAATTGAAATAATTGTCCCCATCTTTTTGTCAAGGGAAAGTGCTTTGTATTCTCAGCTGGGGACTAGTTAAACTAAAAAGAGCCAGTCCTTACTTTTCTGCAGCAAACAGAATTGTTCAATCGTGAAGAACTCAATGTCAGAGGAAGAAGAAGAGACCAAAAACATTCAGTAACAAATATCCGAGAACAACCATCCACCTGCAACTGGAAAACAACTCTCTGTCCCATTATGTGGTCAAAGAGATGGAAGAGACAGCAACAAAACATGATCTGAGGAAATGCAGACTGCATCTTCCTAAACATCTCGGGAATCACCTCTACCTGCTTATAGGAATAGGGTAATAGTCAAATAAATTGGAGAGGCTGAGCTAAAATGGACAGCAGGTGGGTGCAAGAAGAAGGAACGTTGCACCTCCAGGTCCTCCGTGGGCTTGANACCTCTACCTGCTTATAGGAACAGGGTAATAGTCAAATAAATTGGAGAGGCTGAGCTAAAATGGACTGCCCATTGCAGCAGGTGGGTGCAAGAAGAAGAAACGTTGCACCTCCAGGTCCTCCATGGGCTTGATCTCTAGAAGAACAGTTGCAATATGCTTTATATTATGAGTGCCTACGTAATGAAATTACTGAATTGCACATACAGTTGGATGAAGCAAAATAAAATCTACCCATGCCCCCCAAAACAGCTGAAACCTGGGGGAAATTCCCACCCCACCACGTCTCTTGAGCCTCAAAAGGGCAAATTGGAGCAATTGCTCCAACCCTTGTAGGTGCAGGTTGGGTCCCTAAACTGCAAGTCAAGACAGAAGCCAGGTGAAGTCCAAGGCAGTAGTGATGCAGAATGAAAAAAAGCATGTGGAGCGGTCCAAGGTGTAAATTCGTTTTCTTTGCTCTAATAAAACGCTTTGTTCTGCCCCAGAAGGAAATGGCCTTTGGAAATGGCCCAGTAAGAACAAAATGTGGGATCAAGCTCAGATTTTTTGAGCTAGTCTATGACACCCAAAGCCCTGCTGCTCTAGTTAGTATCATCTACTTTGCAGCAACCCTGCAATAATAATTCAGCATCTATCTGCAACAAAGGGAAATACTAAAAAAAAAATCAAAGTTTTGAGCTTCCTATTTACAACCTTCTATTTGAGCATCCCTAAAAGACACCCAATTTTTGCCTATGAAATATAGTTATTGAATTCTTAAAGAAAATGAAATTCTATTGAAAGAGATTGAATATTTTGTAAAGGGAAATGTGCTTTGATGATATTTAAACAAATTTCTCTGTACACTTGTCCCTTCCCTGCCAGCTGTCATCAGATTGGCTCTTGTAAGGGAACAACACTCAAATCCATCATTCTTGCATGTGGAATCTCTTTGGTGCCTGGCATTGCAGAGCTGAGTGACCAAAGTGTCTCGAGCTCCCTCCATACAAGATTGGAATTACCCAGGGACATCGTAAAAGCAACTGAGCTCAAGGCATTTGGTGCAGAGGACCTGGGCGAACACCTTGCACCTCTCCATCCAGTTGCAAATCTCTCCTAGCAGCTGCTGGGAGAGCTCTGGAGCTCCAATGATGAGAAGCCCAGGGTGCTACATGGTGTTTATGCCCTGAAAACAGCTTGCAAATGAGAAGAAAGTGGGGTTAATTACCTTGATTATGATGTGGAAAATCGTGGAGCCTCTCTGCTTTTAGCAGGATAGAGCCTAGTTGTTCCTGGGGTTGGGACAGCACTTCCAAACAACCCAATAAATCACTTGCACAACAGGGATTTCTCTCTGCTAATGCCTTTTTTTGGCTTCTCATTAAGGGCCTCCAACAACTTGATAAATGAAGTTTATCTCAGGTAAATGGGCAGTGCTTTACATTGACAGGCTCCACTTTCATTTCTTGTTGACTCTCAGGGCTCAAGTCTCCTTTCTCCTTGGTATATTTATCACTTTACTAGTTTTGGTGACTTATGACTGGCTCCAGTGAAAGAGAGACGATAGTCACCATGTGAGGGTGGTTGCAAGTGCAAATATAACCAGTTGCTTATCCAGCTCCTCCGTTGCAATTCTGCAACATTTTTTAATCTGATTTTGAGTGGGTGACTCAGACCCATGAATAGGAAAAGATTCAGTTAGTAACAGACGTCTCTAATGTCAGCATTGGAATGAGTTGTCTGGGTTCTGCTCATGGCTGGGAGGTCTTAATAATAAATGATGGGAGGTGGATCACTCTTGAGGGTTGTGTTTTGTTATGTTGTCCCCAAGGAGGAATTGGGATGGCCAATTCAGGTGTCAATGTCTGTCTGTGGCCAAATGAACATCCCTGGGTGTCTGGCTCTTCTGGAAGGCCAATAATTACCCACTTCATTGAGCCTACGCAAGGTGTTTCTCCCTTAGCTGAACTATCTCGGGGGTTTACATGGGTTTATCTCACAACGGGTTGATTGCACCGTGTGGATTTAACCTTCCTGTCCATCTTCTCCCTCAGTGTGCAGGACGGTGGAGGTGGCCGACATTCTGTTCCTTGTGGGGCAGAGCCAGAGCTCCGGGACAGAGAGTACTCGGTTGGTCAAGGACTTCATCTCCAACGTGACCCACTCTTTCGAGAACGTGGTGATGGGCAAAGGAGGCGTTCGGCTCGGAGTGGTGCTCTACGAGGAGAAACCAAGGTAGGTCAGTCCATCTTTCTCCACCAGCATATGGGTTTCTTAGTCTTTTCAGACCAAGGAGTGTGGTGTTTAATGCAACCACAAGAAATTCCCCAATGCCCAATTTTAGATAATTGTTTTGAGGGAAGAAGCCTCTGTGGCTCCTATCCTGAACTCCCTTGACCACTGTGAAGGCTTCTCATCTACCCTTGAGCCTGGTATGACCACTGAGATATCAAAGTGATTGCTGGTCGTTACCATTAAGGATGTATTTTTTCCACATCAATAGAGTTCCCTCGCTCTTATGTCCCTCTATTTCTCATTCCCAGGACGAGTATCGAGCTGACGGATTACGTAACCATTGAAGAAATGCTGGTGGCAATTCAGGATCTCTCATTCAAAGGGGGCAGCTTAAAAACAGGGTCTGCCCTGGCATTTGTGGCTCGTGCCGTGTTTCACCCTACCACGCTGAGGGAGGATGCAGCAAGGGTAAGTCACCTTGTGCGATGTCTTCACTAGTGGAGTCCTCTGGAGCTCGTAGACTTCTATCTACTTCACCTGAAGGCACAAGGAGCCAGGTGGCTTTTTTGGTTCTTGTTGCATGTTTTTTTAGATTTGGAATTGACGTACCTGAGGTAGGAGCTCATTGCAGAGAGACCCGGTGCTCCTGTCTTAGTGCTTCCAGCTGAACACATGAATTCAAGGCACGCGCTGTGTAAGCAAAAAGAGCAGGTTCACACTGTCGGGCACAGGAACGGCCTCAGGACATGATTTAGACATGAGAGACAGACAAGTCCTGCCGTCTGTGCCTCCCCTGTGTGAATGCTGCTGCTGTTGCTAACGGATTGCATACGTCCACTCCCCTTATGGAGCGTGGCAGTACAATTAACATCTTATTTTAGGAGCAGACATATTGCAGTATCTACCTGCAGGCATATTTCTGGGTCACCTGCTTCTTCAGATCATATTTAATTTTTTATCGTCGTTTTTAAGGGATTCTTAATTCTGAGAATACTAGAAAGAAGACGCTGCTTTCTAGTTTGCTTGGCAGACCTGTAAAAAGCAGTTTGCTCTGCTCTGCTGGCAAACAACCTTGAAATCAGTAAGGAAGGAGCAGATATACCTAATTCATGGGGTCTGAAATTACTATAGCCAGGTTTCACCTCCCGTTCTCACATGACCAGGCACAGAACTTCCATGTTTGCAGCTTGGTGCTGCTCCTTCTCTCCTGCTCTGAGATCCTGTGTGCCAGATGTGATCTGCATCATCCATGCAGTCCGTGTGGTGTGATCTGCTTTGGATAACAAAAGCAGGAGGGAGAACGTGATGCTGCAGGTGGGATATGGTAACTACCTGCTTCCAGGTGTTGTACTGATTCCCTTTTAATTTTGAGTGGGATACCTGAGAGGAGCAGGTTATCAAAGAATTTATTTTCGAGTGCTTATCCTTTTAGAGGGACGAGCCGTAGATGTGGAAATACTGCAGCTGTCTTTGCAAACTCCTCATGTTTTGCTCTTTGTGGATCTAACTCCATCTCTTTGCAGATCCTTATTTTGATCACAGATGGTAAATCAGGTGATTCATTTGAAGATGAAGCCCTCCTTCTGCAGAACAGCGGAGTGACAGTGTTTGCTGTAGGTAGGTATTGACACCCTCAGGTAGCTGCAACACTGCTACCAAATGCTCTGTGTGCACCAACATAAAAGTTATGCACTGGGAAAGAGTCTCAGTGCAGAAAATTGTCCATCTCTAAATGCTGTGCACAACCCCAAGCTTAGGCACTGGCAACTACTGCACACAGAGGGAAACTGCATCTGTGCTATGCTGGGATTTTTCGTTGTTGTTGTCAATAGCTGGTTTAGTCAGTGGCAATCTGCAGTTTTGCATCTGTCAAAACTACTTACGAATTCAGAAGGAGTTCAATAAATAGTTCCCTAAAAGTCAAAATGTTTTGATGTGACATTTTCAAAAACGAAATGTTCTTACTTTTGAACGTTTCTGTTAATGGGGTTTGAAATCCAACTTTAGCAAGGCTAAAAATGTCCATCGAATATTTCCATGGGCAGAAAAAAAAAAGGTAAATACAGTCATTTATTACAAGTCAAACCTAGCATTTACTTACAAAAGAGGTTTCGGGAAGAAGAAGGGATGAGGAATACAGGGAGATGCCATTATGGAAAGCAAACAAGTCCTTTTGGACCAATGTAAGATGAAATTAAGGGTTTCAAACTCAATAAAAACAAACAGACTACAAACAGTCTTCACATAACTCTCAACAGCCTCCCAAGGACTCATTCTCTGCTCAGTCCAGAAGGCAGAAATATTTCTATATGTAACAGGAAACAGAAAGACCAGATCCTGCCCTGCTGCCTTTCTCTCCCAAGCTCAAGCAGTCTATCCACAACCAAATCCCCTGGGACTATCCCTGTGGAGACACCTAGACCTTTTTTTTTCCTCTGGAACAAGATGTTTCATCAGCTCCATCACTGCTTGTTTAGCTTGGGGCTCCATTCCTTGTTTCCTCCTTTACCTTGGGCATCACGACTGCAAAGCTCCTGCTTGCTCTAGGCAATGTCTGGTTTATGACAGTGATGGTCCCTGATCATCTCATCTCTCTGTCTAGGAATTAAGGATGCTGATAAGAACGAACTGAACAAAATAGCTTCTGAGCCTACCGAAGAGCACGTGCTTTATGCTGACAATTTCCACCTGCTCCACGATGTGGCTCCCAAACTCGCTCGAAGACTCTGTTTCACTGCCTCAGAGCCACCACAGCCCATCAAGGAGACTGTGCAAGGTGGGTCTGTCTTCATTGTGCTTTCCACCCGCTAGAACCATCTCCTTCTCTGTCCCTCAAAGCCATACCATGGAGATGGACCTTCTATGTCCCTTCTGTTCCAGTACAAGGGACCTATTTGGGGTGGTCCTAGAGGATCAATATGCTCCTGAAGGACCGGTTGCTCAGGGGAGTAATCCTGCATATGTTGCCTGTGTCTATCATCTCCATGGTTCACATGGTGATGCAGGATCCTGAATCTTTCACTGCCCATCCACTCACTAGGACATCGTTCTGCCTCCTGGTGACTCTCATGATGGGACTGTCGTAGTGAACCCTGGCAGCACAGCTCAGGATCTCAAGGAGGACTCTATTGCTTGCAGGGAGCAGCCAAAAAGATCTCCACAGAAACCTGGATCTCTCCCCAGAGAGATACAGATGTTGCAGTAAACCTGCAGGGGTGGCAGTGAATTCCTGTCCTACTTTTTGGCACACAAACTTATGAGAAGATGAGTTGAAAGCTGGGGACAGGACTTGGAAGAATGTCATCTACTGGCATAAATCCTACATTCCCAGAGGGTTTTTCTTTCTCTGTTGTTCTTCAACACTGAGCATTCAGAGCTTCCTTTTTTTTTCTCTTCATCCAGAGTTTAAGGTCTGGTGGCAATAAAGAGGAATGTAGAGAGGAGCTGATGCCCTATGCATTAGGCAGGTTTTTAGAAGGGAATTTTACCAGAACTCGTTGCATTTTCCCTTCTTGTGCTCTGCAGCAGCTGGCCAAAAGAAAATCTGTTTGAGTGTCTGTGCTCTGCAAACAGGTCGTGGCTGTTTGTCCCCTCTCAGGCTAATTGAGGGACATTTATACCCAAGGCTGCATGTGCAACAAATATGATGATCTCATTAAAGAAGAGTTTGCATACATCCAGCACTGGCTTGATCACTAGTGTCACAATTCAAAGACCTTTCCTTTCTGCTCTTGCAGCGCAGATCGTCGGTCCCAGGGACTTGCTTGTCAGTGAACACAGCCACAACTCGCTGAGGTTAACGTGGATGCCAGCTACAGGCAAAGTGACGGGGTACCACATCCACCTGCAGCCTTTGCTTCCTACAGGGCAGCTGATTTTGGAGCACCAGCGACAGGTAGAGTTGTGTTGCTGCTGTGGAGATCCCCAGGGTTGAAAGGGATGAGCTTCCAGTCTTACCATCTAGTTCTCTGCTGTTGTCACAGCCAAAATCCGGAGATAATAGGACATCATCATCTCCCTTCACCATCCCACTCACAGCTCAGTGGATGGGCATGAATTGCTGAAGCTGCTTGCCGTGACCTGGAGTGGTGTGTGCTATTGGGGTGATAAAACTGCTGGAGAAGAGGAGCAGGTGGGAAATAATATTTTAGACTAACTGCCACTGCCAATTTTGGCATTGCTGTGGTAGAGAAGCAGTTTCTGGAGGCAAGATGAGGAAGGAAGGATGGGAGGAGAATATAGTTCTTCTCTCACAGTGTGTTTTGGGACTGACAAGGAGCATGATCCAGTTTACCTAGTAGCATCCCCTGTTCCTTCATGGTCATGCTTGAATGACATGTCCAGGACCTGGATTCTTGATAGGATTTATGTATATTTTGGGTTGGGACTTGTCAGGCCCTTGGTGAGGGATATCACAATGTTAGTTTGTTCATGATCTGCTTTGTTACTGCATAAAGTTTAAGAGCAAGATTGAAGGATGGAAGATTTTGACCTACAGCTTTAATTTCTAATAATAGGGCCAAGCTACGAAAGCATAAAATATTAAGACTAAGATTATTCATTTTATTAATTATTAAGATTGTGTTTAACAGGAATGAATTTCCTTGGCTGTTTCAGAATCTCATAGGAATATAGTGAAAAAGAAGAAGTTGTATCTCCACCTCTCTTTTTCTTGGATTAATTTGGAATCTCTTTCCATGAGACACAAACTTTCTTTATGTAAGATGGCTGCTTTTCCTCTATTTTCCCTCTATTTATCCTCTATTTTTTCCTCTATTTAAGGTGGAGCTTAGAGAACTGCTTTACCTCCTGTCCATGCGTTTGGTTTCATGGGGTCTCCCATGAAACCTACCCTTGTTCTGTGCAGCACAACCTCTCTCCAACTTATCTCTACCTGGATCAGGGCACAAGCACTGAGGAGCCCTGAAGAGTCACTGCCACGTCCACTGTGACCATGGGTGTCATTCAAGGATTGCAATATTCTGAATTGGTGCCTTCTAAGAGCTTGTTGCTACTCATGGAAGCTAAGATGGAAGCTCCTAACCTGTTGCAAACATGATGGTCTTCTACTGTCACGGAGGTGACATTATGTCCTTTGTTCGTGTGTGTGACAGATGGTGATGGATAGTGACAAGGGCACTGTGCTGGTCACCGATCTCAAACCCAACACCAAGTATGTCTTCACAGTGCAGGCTGTCTATGGAGATGCTCTTGGGAAGCTGGCAACTGTCAAGGGTAAAACAAGTGAGTGCCTGTCCTGCAATTATCCCTTCATGTTCCTTGTCCATATGGGCCCAGAAAGACTCCCTGAAACTGTACATATAGGGAGCAGGAAGGACATCTCCTGTCCAGATGTCCACAGTGAATCATGTGTGACATTATGCAGAGTGAAGCTATGTAGAGATGCTGGGGTCTGGGGAGTGTTTGTGTGCAGCTTGTGTGCTCCTTGGAAGTACAAGGTGCTGTTTACTGGGTAGCTCCTATCATCTCCTATTATCCATTAATCACAGAATCACAGAATGGTTGAGGTTGGAAGGGACCTGTAGACATCATCCAGTCCAATCCCCCTGCTCAGAATTTATGAATCCAGACTAGGGTTCTAACTCCTACATACCTAGAGAATAAAAGAAGCTCTTGGAGACAGTAATTTTATAAACAAAGGTATTGTTTGTAAATGGATGGTCTGAAAGCTTTGGGCTGGCAGTAGGACTTCATTTCAGTCAAGGAGAAGATCAAGATTTTATGGTGAGGGCTATTAGGAAATGCCCCAAATAGTGATCTCTGATCCTGTGGAATGAGCTGGATCTCCTCCAGGTTGCAGTGTGCTTTGCCAAATTTCTTTGCTATCACATCACTAATGACAAGGGTGTTGGAAACAAAGGGCCAACTTTCCTCTAGACTGAAGACCTGTTGACACTGAGTCAGATGTGGTGGGCAGAGCAGGTTTAAATCCAAAAGTTTCGGTACTGCTGTTATTTAAGAGGTGCACTAATTCTGCTGCTCTGTTTTGCATGAAGCACCAAGTCTGCTTTGCCTGCGGGGCTTTGAAGAGAATTACTCCTTTCTTCATTTTTTTTCTCTTTTTTTTCCGCTTGTGATATCTAAATTGTTTGTCTTCTTGAGGGAAGATCTCAGACAGGATGAATAAATAAAGAGCCTCAATGAGGTTGACTCATATGTACTTGCCAAGAATAAGATGGAATGCCCTTATAAGTGAAAATAAAATCATTTGATCTCTTAATATCCCCAACATGAAGCCGGAGGCGGAAGATATAAATCTGTCTGCCATGGCTGGCTGGATCCAAATGGGCTCCTCGTTGTGAGAGTTGCATCCACAGGCACAAGTAGCATTTGATTCATTCGTCCTTGTGCTCAGTCTGCCTGAAAACGCAACAGAGTTTTCTCTGTTTGTAGGACAATACATTGTGGGTAGATACTTCATGGTCCCCAGCACCACCCAAGGAAGAAGTCAACACTGCCAAAGGGAGGTTTCAGCTCATTTTTCAAGGCAAGCAAGGGTGTCCCAGGAGGGAAAATTGCCCTTGAGGATATGGCTGAGAGAACAGGGAGAACTAGTGCTTGGAGGCCACTTTTGGCTCACCGTTGTGTCTTTGTGTCAGTAAAAACAAAGGGTTTCCCAGGGGTCTTTAATGTGGTACGTTTGTACAATAATACAATACACACACACATACAATGTACAATAAATTTCTCCATCATTTTTGTACCCCAAAGCACCTATCCCTCCAGTCACTAATTTCCGTGTGATAGAAGAGGGACTTTTTAGCTTGAAGGTGGCTTGGACACCTCCCCTGGGCAAGCTGGAAGGCTACAAGATCTACATTCCGAGAGGTGAGTTGAGATTTTATGTTTTATTTGAGTTTTCCTTAAAATGAACAATGTCCTGAGAGCAGGAAAGGTCACATTTTATCTAGGGCCTGACAGTGTTATCTTGGAGCAGACCATTTTAGCCTTTTCCAGTCAATGTGGTTCCTCCAGTTGAGAGGAGGAGCATCCTTTGAAGGACTTCTTGTGAAGGACAAGAAACGGCTAATGCCATGGAGGTCTTGTACCCATTTGCACTGTTATGTCGAGATCTACTGCGGATTTTGTTCATATTCAAGTGCTTAGGTGTTTGACATGAGATAAGTCCAAGATTTTGATATGCCCTACGCACTCGAGGTCTTGTACCCATTTGCACTGTTACGTCCAGATCTACTACGAATTTTGTTCCTATCCAAGTGCTTAGGTGTGGATATGAGATAAATCCAAGCTTTTTATATGCCCCACGCACTCATCTTGGTGATCTGCAAGACTGGGGACCGTGTGGACATGTCAAACCTAAGCTAAAGCATGAACCTCAGCAAAAGTACATGGGTTGGGGACCTCCAACCACTTCAACCATGCATTCAAACCAGCTTCTGTGCATGCTCTTCACCCTGTTGTGATGACATTGCCATGAGCCTAGACCTCAGGCATGAGGAAGACAATGGTTCTGTCCTTCACTGTCACTCTCCTCTCTGGTTTTTCAGCCACCAAACCAGGAATGACCTACGAGCAAGTTCTGCAGGGTGACACCACTTCCCACGTGCTGGAGAACTTGCAGGAGGACAGGGAGTACAGCATCAGCATCTACGCCGTGTACCCGGAGGGGCCAAGCCAGCCCGTGTCTGCCGTGGGAAGAACATGTAAGAGGTTTAACCCATCTGCCGTGCTCACCCCTTGCTACTGAGAATCCCCCACAATTGGCAGAGCCATTTGGGGTTACCAAGTAGCTCATTCAGAACTTGTGCTTTATGGAGATCTTGGCCAGATTGCAGTGGCCAAGGATTTTCTGCCACCTGCGAGTTTTCCGTGTGTTTTCCACAAGAAACCTTCCCCCATTGGCTGTTTATTCCTTCTTTCCTGCCTGCCCCACATGCTGCTGCCTTCCTCACTCCTCACATTCACACCTCGGACCTCAATATCTCCAGACATTGCTCCTCGAGAGCAACAATCACAAATTTGTGCATTTTCCTCACTGCTGCTAGACCAGATTTCATACAAGAAACCTTCAACCTGCCAGGCAGTGCAGGAGCCCTTAGAAATCCCTCTCCTACTGACAGATGGGCTGGAGGAACAGAGATGTGGGGATGGCAGCCAGCAAAATCATCATCTGGCAAGCAGGTTCACCTAAAACTTTGTTCCTTGTCCTCCTTCCAGTGAAACTCCTGCCTGTCAAAAGCATCTTGCTGCAGAACGCGACGACTGACACCCTCCAGGCCAGGTGGAGTCCGGTCCGGGGAGCGAGTGGCTACAGGCTCACCTGGATGTCAACAGGTAGAGTCCTGGGAAACAGGGAGAGGTCTGTGCATTGATGCTAGAGAGCTGAGAAGAGCTGTGCGTTGCATCCTGGATGCTGTTGGATGCACTGATGCCTTCTGAGACAGCAGCGTGTCCAAAAAAAATAAGCTGGAGGGAGCCAAGCCCCTTGGACCATGAGCAATGGAGTTTTCTGCACATGGTGATTAGTTAGCAGCCTGTAACGGAGAGCCTTTTCATGGAGTTTTACAGGGAAACTGCAAAAATGCCCCCTCTTGGCCTGCAAAAAGTGGGCCATCCTTTAGCCAGCCTTATTAACATGGGTTTAGTGTCAGCTTTACTGGATTTATGAGGCCCAGGAAAGGGTTAATAGCTGGAGTGTAGCTAGAAGAGTATTCTGTGCAGAGCAGCATTTCCCACAGCTTCCATGGACCTAGGGTTACCTCTTGTCAGGGGCACTGGGGTCCAGATGATGGAGTGAAATGGTTGATTTTGTCATTGCTGCAAGACTGGCCTTGGAAATGCAGCATCTCATAATGCTCAGTCAAATTTTGATGCTGGAAGACAGATCTGCATTTTGCAGCTGGAGTTTTTCCTTTGCCCTTAGCCTAAACACATTTTCACTGCTGGTGTGGGGGAGCGTACGTTAGAAATTCAGGTTTGATGGCATATTTTGGCCTTGGGAGATGGATGTTTCTGTGATTCAAAGAGAAGGCGGGATGTCAGGACACCTGGGCTCCATCACAGACTTGGAATAAATAGCACACACTCCTCTGGCTCAGCTCCCTTGCTCATGAAATAGAGACATCTCCCACCAGGGCAAGTGGGAGGTTAGCTGGAGAACAGCTCTGAAGGTCACCAGAAGGGAAAAATCTTGATGGGGATGATATAACGTTAGTTTTATTGCTTTGTAATGAACCAGTAATGAATGGTTCTCAAAAAATGTATGTATATATAGCAAGATACACCTCAAACTCAGCTGTTTTCTCAAGCCTTGTTCTATATCCCAGCTTGAAAGTGAGCGCACGAGTGCTTGTTTGGGATGTATTGGGGGCAAGGAGCACTCCAGGGCCACCTCTTCCCGAGGGGACAGGGATATTGTTGGCTCTGGGGTCCTGCTCCCATGGTCCAGGATGGGGTCAGGCTTTACAGGCACTGTGACAATGAGGCTGACATGAGTGTCTATGATAACACAGCCTTGCTGGATAGCAGTAAGTCACAGTATTTCTCTTTTTCTGGCTTTCCCTGGTGCCTGGCTCTACGGTGAGGGGCAGCAGGGGCTCGCGTGCCTTCACCCCATACTCTGATGTGCAGATTATCACGACGTCTTGGCCTTTTCTCCCCGCATACAAGGGTTTTGAGGAAGAAAAACCCACCTTCTGTCCACAGGCCTGACGGAGCTTGTTTTATTCTTCTCTGACTTCTAGGACAGAGGATAGATAAAAATAAATGAGTGGCTGATGTGGAGAGAAGATCCATGTGTGGGATGGGAGAGGGGGAAGGAGCACAAATGCTGCTGGAGCTGAAGATGGGGACATGGCACCCTCCAGTGACCAAACTGCAGATGGCAGCAGCCCTCCTTCAAGCGCCAGGCCCGTGTCTCTGCCCCTCTGCAAAAGGTGCCATCCCAGGGGTTAGATATTGAGATTCTCCAACCCCAGGAGTTAGGTATTGACCTTCTCCATCCCCAGGGTTTTAGGTATTGACCTTCTCCAGCCTTGTGTCCTTCCAGGCAATGTTGAAATGTGTCGCTGAGCAGCTGGCAGTTTGGAGCAGAGATGCAGAGAAAGGATTAACCCTGGGAAAATGTCTCATAGGGCAGCAATCAGCTCCTGTGTCCTACAGGGAAGGCAGGGACTGGGCAGCACCACTCAGGCACTGACTCACACAGAGTTGGGCAGAGCAGGGACCATCTTATAGGACTGCTTGCAATAGCTGCATGCAAACATTGATGCATTGCTGACTGTTTTCTTGGGCCTGCAAAAATCTGAGGTGCCTTGGTCTGCTGGCAATTGCTGAGACCTGCTTGAGAAGCCAAGAGTGACTTCTAACATATAGAAACCAGCATCTCGGCCAAGATTTGTGCGTAGTGTCCCTGTGGTCCTTGCCTGGAGGATGTTCCTGGCACACAAAGCAGGAGGAAGACATGCTATTCATCTCATTTAACCCAGGTGGAATGGAGTAGAGACACCTTCAGAGCCAGGAATCCAGCCCTGTCACTCAACTACATGTAAAACATCCTTCTTGTTTCTCTTAAGATCAAGTTAGATGTCTGGATGATGAGTTCAAGGTTATAGCTGTGGCTGTGTGGTCTTTGGATGGTCATTTGTGCCATGGGGAATGGTCCTTCTTAGTCTGAACCCAGGGAGCTCAGTCATTGTCCCTTCTGCAGAGGGCACCGTCCAGGACGTGAATCTCAGCAACACCTACAGCTACTACATGATCCAAGGGTTGCAGCCTGGCACGGAATACACCGTCACCATCAACCCCATCTTCGGAGATATCGAGGGACCGGTGGTGAGCAGAAAAGCAACGACTGGTAAGTGCGCTGGAGCACGGATGAGAGAGAGGGAAACGATCCAGAGGGCACAGTCTAGGGATGAGGTTGTGGCAGGTCCTTGTGGAAGGATCTGGGGAAGTGATGGAGAACGAGCTGAGGCTGAGGTAGGGCCCAGATGTGGGAATGAGGGCCCAGATGTGGGAATGAGTTAGGGGAGAGAAAAGACAGGGGNGCTGAGGTAGGGCCCAGATGTGGGAATGGGCTGTGAGTTAGGGGAGAGAAAAGACAGGGAGGAGTAGGTCCATATTAGCTGGTGGGAACACTAGGAAAGGCTCCTGTTCTAACTTCGGGGCTAGCACTAGACAACAAAAGCTATAGGTTTAACTTTAGAGTTTTAAAAGATTGAGGATGGATTAAGATTGAGGGTGGATTAAGATTGAGGGCGAACATAGCGAACAGAAGAATCTGCTGAAGTTGGGTTACTCTGGCATTGGGATGTTCTTTCAGCATTTTCCCCAAAGTCCTTTCCTCTCCATATGACCAGACACCTGTTTGGAGCTTGTTTTGTTCCCCATATGGGGCTTCTGCCTCTATTTGCTTTGCATATCCCGCTGTAGAGTGGCAATGCCACACCAAGGGACAGGGAGCTGGTAGAGACAGTGATCAGAAACATGTGAAGTCAATTAGCAGTGCTGGAAGGGTGACAAATCTGTAAGAGAGGAGAATATTTGGGTGAAGAAAGTCACCATAATGTCAAGCATCTTGCTGGGCAAGTGTGGCTTCACATCCAGATCAAGAGGCAGAGAAATTGTCAGTCTTTCCAATTCTCTTTGCCCTAATCTCCACTGGGGAGAGGCTGGTTGTTTCTATCTCTTCTGTGGGATCTGTAGAAGTGGCTGCACTGCCCTGCATCATTGCACCCAAAAACTCTTGCTGGGCACAGGAGTGCCCTAGAGCCCCAGGCAAGACCACAATTGGTTTGTGGTCAACAGATGGGCTGCAGAAATCCCTTTCCTTGCTGTCTCTTCCAAGCCAGGCTCTCTGCTCTCAGAGCCAATGTCATTTGGAGTCAACACCCTGTCCATTGTCTGTTGAGAACTTGATGCAACTTGGCAACTCTGTTCTCTCGTAGTCGCATCGAGCACCGTCCAGATGCTGAAAGTGACTGAGATCTCCGTGAACAGCGCTCTGCTCTCCTGGGACTCCGTTGCTGAGGCCACGGGGTACAGAGTGGCTTGGGGTCCTACACCAGGTGAGAGCCCAGTCTCCTCCAGCCTGCATCACCCACACTTTCCCACAGGGAATGGAGAAATTCCAGGAACTGGAAATGTTAAGGAACTGCAGATGTAGGGGCAGGTGGTCTGAGCAGCCTGTCCCAACTTAAAGGCATGAACTGACACCAGATGTTTCTCCTGGACCTGAGCTAGTGTCAGCAGTACCTCCAAACTAACCCTTATGTTAGGCATGTCCAAGGTGGTGCAAGAGTCCTTCATCATCTTGCCCCAATCCTCAGTAAAGAGGTGAGCGTGAGCCAGTACAAGGGCTTTGGATCTCCTTAGAGATGCTGAGGAGCTGCACTGGAGCAGCCTCTGGACTGAGTTATGGGGGGAGTGTGGCAAGACCCTAGATGTGACCCTCAGGGAAACTCNATGAACTGACACCAGATGTTTCTCCTGGACCTGAGCAAGTGTCAGCAGTACCTCCAAACTAACCCTTATGTTAGGCATGTCCAAGGTGGTGCAAGAGTCCTTCATCATCTTGCCCCAATCCTCAGTAAAGAGGTGAGGGTGAGCCAGTACAAGGGCTTTGGATCTCCTTAGAGAGGCTGAGGAGGGTCAGAGCACACACTGGAGCAGCCCCTGGACTGAGTTATGGGGGGAGTGTCGCAAGACCCTAGATGTGACCCTCGGGGAAACTCTCTCTTGCCCAGTTTATAAGGTAGTTACCCAAACACACACATGTACATGTCCCAGAACAGAGCTTCACCCACTTTGGGACAGACTACAGGGTGACCACGTGTCTTTCCCAGTATGTATTTCTATTTTTCTNGGGGAGTGTGGCAAGACCCTAGATGTGACCCTCAGGGAAACTCTCTCTTGCCCAGTTTATAAGGTAACTAACCCTCTGTTGCCCAAACACACACATGTACCTGCACACGCATGTCCCAGAACAGAGCTTCACCCAGTTTGGGACAGCCTACAAAATGACCATGTGTCTTTCCCAGTATGTAACAGTGCTCTTTTCCAGGCTTCTCAGTCTTCATCCTTTTCTATTTTATTTTTCTCTATCTCCTGAAGAATTCTTTGGTAAAGACCGTCCTCGACAGCTGGCTCTCAACAAGTCAATCACATCCTACCAGCTCCGAAACCTGGCCCACGATACTGAGTATGTGATTTCTCTCTACGTTCTCTTTGGCTCGGTGGAAGGACCAGGGATCACAACCTCAGCCCGGACATGTGAGTACGGGCAGAGCATTCAAGTAGGTACCATGGAATATAAACGTGCGTGGCTGGTTAAATCCATATGTCAGGCATCCTGCACCTCTTTCCTTCTTCTAAGACAGGGAAAGATGGTGATCTAACCAATGGATGGAGCATTCCCATCCATGGCAAAGAATCCTACATGCAACTCAGAGTTAGTGCAGCTTCAGGAGGAAACAATGCTGAACATGGAAATAAAAAAGCAGAATTAAGACTTGTACAGTGCCAGATGCATCCTCAGAGAGGTTTAAAGGGGGAAAAAGGTGACTAGTCACACTGGAATTTAGTGTGTGGATAATGGACTGATCTATGTGAAGAGCAGGCATGGGCGAACGCTGATGTTCGACAAGGTGAAGGCAAATGCCTCTGGAACTCACAACTCCCTGCATTGCAGAACTGCTTATCCTGGGCTCTCAGAGTTGCTCCTACCTTGAGCTAGAGCATAATACACACCTTGGTGGTAAGCATAAAACACTCCTTGATGTGCCTAGAGTATACAACACTCCTATCTGAGCTAGACACTCGTAAAACACAATGATGCACACACCTGGCACTCCTGGGGACCCAGATCTCAAGCAGTGCAAACCAGTGTCTGTTATATGAGGACAATGTGACGCAGGGGATAAGCAGAAATGCAATTTCTGAACTTTTTCCAGGACTTTGTCCTTGTTGTACTGCCCACAGACAGCACTAATGGACAATAGTCAAGGCTTTGTCTAACGCCGTCCTCACTTTACAGATCCTTTGGGCTACGTCTCCAATTTCAAGGTGACGTCCTACACCAGCACAAGCCTCTCTCTGTCGTGGAGTGCCACAGCAGCTGCCACCAAGTTCAAAGTCACTTGGAGCCCTGTGAGAGCAGGCGAAGGTGAGCCCAGAAGTGTACATGCACGTTCAAGACACAGACCCATGCCTGTGGTCAAGGACATGGGAGATACTTTTCCAGTCTTCTGGTCTACTGATGCTCATTAGAAGGATGCATTGCTCCATCCATGCTACTTTGATCACATAATTGGTGAATTGTAATTGTATATGCAATTTATATGACCGGAGGGGTATCCGTAGCACCTTGTAGTGCTTACATGGACATCCTGGACTGCAAGGAATTTCCATTGCCTGGGTATTCACCAAATGCTATTTCTCAGTTGAGGGCTCCAATGTGTAAAATGGAAGCTCACAAAACTGTGGCAAGTCCCACAATCCTGACAAACCCCACAACTACTGACCCAAGTACCTGGCATAGGAAAAGAGATCTCACTCTTAAGAAATATAGACCAGGCTGGTTTAGTTTCTTCCCTCCTTGTATTCATGTTCCTGTATTTTTGAAGATAACCCTCAAAGCTCTGAAACACCAGTACAGCAAGGAATGACTATTTCTCTTGGAGGAGATGCCACCAGCCTCACTGGAGAGCTGAAGTATTCTCTCTTTACAGAAAAGCAAGTTGTCAAGACTCAGTACCTGGGCAGCAGAGTGCTGACATATCGGATTGCCCATTTGCTGCCTGACACCTTGTATAAAGTCAGTATTCGGGCAGTCTTCAGCAAGACTGAGGGGCCGGAGGTGACCCTGACTCACCGCACAGGTATGTCCTAGTGGGAAGACCTCCTTGATGTGCAGATGTCAAGGTTGGAATCGTGAATGTGAGCATTGCACAAGAGACCCTGCTGAATGTGCTGCTTGAGTAGGCACCGTAACTGGTAGTAATAGTCCCTGGCAGGTTCCTGATGGTGCAGCGTTGGTGTAGACACATCCCAATGGCATGTTAAACAGCCTTGACACACATAGACAACCCTGGGTATCCTATCACACTGCCCAATCCTGTTTATCCCTAGTGGGCTCAGGAAGGTTGTCCTGAAGCCTATGGTCTTCAGAATTAGACTCAGTCATGAACCTGGCCTTGTAGGACTTGGGCTGTTGCTTGTAACATCTCATTCTGGTTGATTTTTGCATCATCTCTTGCAGACTCCAACCCCGTCCAGACTGTCCGAGATCTAAGGCTTACTGATACTGGCATAAATAGTTTGAAGGTGTCTTGGATGAGGCTTCCCGGTGTAACTCACTATAAGATATCCTGGGTCCCACTCGGTGGTAAGTATCCTGCTCTTTTAGTCGGGTGTGATATGAGGATAGAGTTCAGAGATCCTCATAAAATGGGAGATTAGTGAAAGTCATCTCTATTCCCAAAGATTAAATGGGGTAGGTGGGGACTGTGATTTGAGAAATTCCGTGAATATATCAAAAGGGACAAGTTGAACCCCTGAAAATTAACCAGGTTTTAATCTATAATAAAGGCATTAATCATTTTTAGCCATAGTTGGCATCTGGGACCTGGTCTCCCTTGCAGCAATATACATGATGCCTTCATGAGCAGATCTTTTGGCTGTCAATGCCTTGATATGTGAAAAGATTTCATATAATATCCATATGAAAACTGAGCTCATAATACTTCCCCCTTGCCAGTTCCCCTAAGATCTATGTGGGGAAACTGCTGTTACAATTATTAATAGCAATTGCCCTACCCTTGCTACATAATAGTATTTTTTGGAACGGCTGCTGTCAGGTGGCTTGGAAACCTCCCAGCTGGTTGCAGCAGAGACCGTGTCTTACACCATACCCAAGCTGAAGGAGAGCACCACCTACACCATCAGCGTGTCTGCGATGATCGAGGGACGAGAAGAAGGCCCCATGCTCCTCACTGCCAAAACTCGTGAGTACAGACTGCAAGGTGGGACAAGAGCATCTCCACTCTAGTGCTTGGGGGGACATCTCCCTCCAAGGGACAGTGACAGGAGGTAGGAATGGGAGTGATGCTGGCTGTTGCACACCTTCCTGCTTCTCAGATCCCGCCAGTGTGGCAGAAAATGTTCATTTTCTGGGACCTCTTTCCCCTCTGGGGAGTCTTTCCCCTCAACCCACAGTTAAGCAGGCAGAAGGTCTCTGAAGCTGGTTGCAATCCAAAGTATGTTCTCCTTGCACGCACAGCTTAGCACCTTGGGCTAGATATGATCTGAGATTCACCAGGGGATGGAGCCATGGACAGTGTTCATTGGCACAAGGATGTGCTTCATGCTTGTAATTCCTTTCTGGAGATTTTGCCATTGAAAATTTTATCTTCTTAAAGGATGCAGCGCTTCCTTTTAGCCAGCCAAGCTCTCAACAGTAGCTTCTACCTCCTCTCCCTATGCTTTACCCGCAACAACATCAAAAATGAAGTTTCTTTTTCTCTTTCCAACAGTGGATTTACCCAAAGTAACCGAGTTCATAGTGCAAGAGGCTGCAGAGACCAGCGTTTTGCTGACCTGGACGGCTGTTCCTGGAGCATCAGCCTACTTATTAACGTGGCGCTTGTCCTCAGGTATCAGTTCTTTGGTGGGGGAAGGAAGAGCAACTTGTAATTTGGACCTTTCCTCTGGGAGCTGCCACATCACCACGCAGATTTGAGGATGGAGCACGTAGTTTAGCAACAGGTTCCATGAGCAAACATCTGAGAACTGGGAATTTCCTATAGGATCATATCTTGCAGAGTCTTGTTGGTTGAAGCTTCTCCTGAATTTGGGTACCCACAATGTTCCCATCTCATGTGGACTCTGGTGTGACTCTTTAATGGACTCTCCTGATCCATAAGCCTCTGCATGCAGTCCCCATTACAGCCTTCACTTACCACTTTTCCACAATTTTTAATATATAACTCTCAGCAATTGCTCTTAGCATCCCCTTTTCAATTTGTGATCCATATTCATGCCATTAGTCCTTTTTGCTCTAAGCAGGGCTGGTTTTGCTATCAATGACAGCTTATTTCTTATCCATTTAAAAGCTTTACTATTTAGAGAAGAGCTTTCAAAACTTTCCCAATCACTACTCACAATTTTTAGTCTATACTTCTTTTTTTTTCCAATGGATTTTTCTCTGTGGGGTTTGCATTTTTGAAGCATCATCTATAGCATTTTTTAAGCATCTTCTATAGCATTTTTTTATGGACCGGGCCTCAATCAATTTTTATGTAACACGTTGCCTCTCATCATTACTTCTGGCATTAGCTTTTTGCCCGTGATCAGTTCATCTCCACAGGCCAATAAAGGATACAGGTGTGACATAGCAGTCCCCCTGCAAAGCTTTTTGAGTTATCAGATTTTCAACTTCATTTTTTTTTAATTCTATGGGCATTTTGGTATTGGCAGCATAAGACTCCCAGAATTTGTCACTCAGGATAAAGTCAGCTGTGATAACATCTTTTTTCTGTTCTTTGCTCTACACATTATAGATAAGTGATTAGGGAACTCAACTTTCAGGTCTCTAGGGTGATTTAAGTGATCTAATGCAACTACTTGCCTCCTGTGTCATGCTGTTAAGTATTGATCCATAAGTATTCAGAATCATTGGTTTCGGAGTCGTCAGGGGCTCAGAAATGGATAATACCACATTTGACAGCCCCGCAGTGCTCCTACTCCATCGATCCTTCTGAAACGGGTTTATAACTATTGATATAACATTCCAATCAAATGAGTCTTGCCACTATGTTTCAATAATACCAGCGAGGTCGAATATATGCTCATATATGAGTATTTCCAATTTCTCCTTTTTAATTAATCAGCCTGACAGCCTTAGCGTAAAAAGGCAATTAAGAATTTTGTACCTTTATGTCTCTTGATGCCTCGATTAATTTTTGCTTTCAGCAATTTGATGTTTTTGCTAAATGAATGCTTGTTCATTACTCATTTCTCTTGCCCATTTTTAAGCTCATGTAGTGCCATTTTCTCTACCCTATCCTAGTCAGCTTGCCCCATAAAAGACTTGACCACCTCCTACTCAGCTGGAGTCATCCAGCTACTGATCCCAGTGTTTCACAAAACCAAACCCCTGCATCTCAACAGGCTCCATTCAGACCCAATGTTCCTCCCTCGTGCAACAGGAGGGTCTTGTAGAAGTTCAGCTGGATGTTGAAATCCTCTTTCTTCTGCTGCTGAGTATGCCAGGACCACCAAAGTTATGGTTTTGGTGTCCACAACGATCAATGTTCACAAGTCTGTTTAATTTTGCAGTTGCACCTTAAGCATTACCATCTACTGCCCTCCTGTCCCTTGCTCCTCCCTTAGCTACACAGTTTTGTGACTGCAAAGGAACAAAGTACCTGAAATTTCCTTATTTACACTTATTTTTTTTTCCCTTAGAAACTACCTTTTTATTTTTATAGGGAAAATGCTGCTTTAGGATGAACAGGCACAAATTTCACTTTGAATAACATCAAAATTCAGCATTCAGTATTTCCAAAATAAAATGCTTTTGAAATGTCAAAACATCGTTATGATGTTTTCACGGATATCATTATTTTAAATCAGAACTATTTATCTGGTGCGATTAACTTTCTCAAATAAATTTGCTTCTGTTTTTCAGGAATTTTTCTATTCCTTAACAAACAAGAATCTGGGTTTTATATATGATCAGCCTTGCAAACCTTAATTAATGTTCCTTCATTGGGCTATTGCAGAACTGAGCCTTGGACACTGCCTGGAACCAATCCCCTCTGCAACCACTAGTACAAATTCCCATTTTATGTTCCTGTTCCTTTGAGAACATTTTTGGCAGATACTAATCAACCATTTAATAAGTGTTGGAGTTCCTCTCTCTCCAAGTAGTTTATGTATGTTTTTTCCTTTATTTTCTTGCAGGTTCTGATCTTTCCCTGGAGCTGTTGACAGCAGCTTCTGCATCATATCGGGTGGCAGGTCTGCACTCCAAAGAGACATACTTGTTTTCTATAAAACCAGTCTTTGGAGAGATGGAGGGACCAGAGACAACACTCACTGGACATACAGGTATGAAGACTAGATGCTTAAGTTGCATTTTCTGCTAGGTAACTGCTATTGAGATTTATTTCTTGGCTTCCCTGCCATTCTCGTGCTTTGCAAGGTAGTATCCTAGCTCAAAAGGGTTTAGTGAACGTGGTTTTTGATGGTCTCTTACAGAGGAACCTCACAGATATTCGTCTGAGCCAGTTTCTCCTGTTACTGCAACAAAAGAGGCTACTATGAGATCCCCCTCCACAGCTTTTAGCAATGCAAGAACCAGTTTCCTTCCACTGAGCACCAATGCAACATTAAAACCAACCCCAGAAACTCTGCTATCAACCACCGTGGTGTCTGCACCACCGACTACTCTGCCTGGACCAAGTGAGTGTATCCACGTGTGATTCAAGGACAGTGACCAAAACCACCAGGTCCCGGGACACCACATCTCATCTCAGGAGCCAAAACTAGTCTTCATTCCCTGAGTATTAAATAACTATTTAGCCTGCTCAGTCGAATGAAGGCTGCAAAAGAGGACCCGAATGTCATTTCAGAGTATGTTTGTTGGGCTAATATCAGGACTGGAGAAGTGTATAATCTTTAGGCTAGCCCTCAGCAAGGGACGTGTCTATAAGGATGCTTAACCTAGAAGTTGAAAAGCTGCTAGTGATAGTTATTTTTAAGGAGTGAGCGTCTGGAACAGCCCTCCTGTGAGAATTTGGGGAATGAAAAGGCCTATCTCCTTTTAAGACGGAATTTTATCTGCTCGTGTGAAAGAGTTATTTATGACATAGTGTGAGGGAGGAGTGTTTAAATCCAGGATAACTTCAAGATCAGTGTTCCTCTGGATGTTCCATCAAGGCTAAGTGGTAGGTGGATGTGGTGCTAGTGAGGCAGGAGATAGTACTTTCCCCTCAAGGATGACAGTCCTGAAAGCCAAGAAGGAATTATTAGACCTGTTATTGTCCTAGAAACTACTCACAAGCCAAAGATCCTGAGGTTCCCCATGAGGATGAGCAGTGCTGATGAAAGGGAAAAATATGGGAGAGGGTGCTGCCTACTCACAAACTCTTGACAACACAAGATCTATTTGTGCTTGGGTTGATTTCATTGTGATGAACACACGGAAATGTGGTTCTGCTGTTAGACTCCGTGACTTATGGAAATCCTCTCTTCCCTCTGCAGTCTGCGGCAAGTTCAAAGCCGATATTGCATTCCTGGTGGATGAGTCCTCAAGTATTGGCCAGAGCAATTTCAATAAAGTGAAAGACTTCCTCTTCCGGATCGTATCCTATTTCCCTAAGATTGGGCCTGAAGGAACACAGGCAAGAATTTGTTACTTTCTTTCCCAAAAATGTTTTCTATCCATAACAAAGAGTTTTCTAGCTCATGTTTTGTCATTCATAGAGGTGAAGTATTTTGCTGAAAACCCCGTCAGAATTATATATCAAAGACAAAAATAAGAATCTCCTAACTTCCAACTTGACTCCCAGCTCATTTGAGTTTATTTCCATTTCTTGGTTATTTTTCCAAGACCAAGATACCAAGAGTAAAGCAGTATTAAAATTAAATTAAAATGCAGTATTTCAGCCTGCCTGGGTTATGGAGGTACATGTCAGCATCCCATTTCTGACTCACTTGTGGGTGAAGCCATGGATATCCCACTCCAGGATCAAAGATCTCCCTTCAGGGCCCCATTCCTGCCTGCATCCAGACTGCTAATGGGAGGAGAGCCAGGTGGGTGCCCAGATGGGAGATGCAGCATTTGCCTTCAGCTGCTTTTTCTGGACAAGCAGAATCCAGACCATGCAGTGAAACACCTCAAGGGGAGCTGCAGCCTGCAGAATTATCGGTAGATACATTAGCAAAGATAATTTATATTTAAGGATCCATTAGTCCATCTGATAGCTGAACCAGCCTCTTGAAATGGGGACTTACGTTGCTTTCTTTCAGTTGATTGAGAAATGAGGAGTCCTCTGCAATCTTCATTTGCAGATAATCTGCAAGATTGAGGCAGGTGATGACGTTATAATTCTGATCAGATGAAGATACTTCAGTATAGCTGGCTGTCATATGAACTTCATCTTTTTTAGCCTGGAATCTTCTTTGGCAGGTGGCTTTAGCCCAGTACAGCGAGGAGCCCAGAGCTGTGTTCCACTTCCACCAGCACAAGGACCGCAACAGTGTCCTGAGAGCCATCAAGGGGCTGCGCTACGCTGGGGGCAACACAAAAACTGGTGCGTACGGGTGAGCCCACACTTGGGTTGTAGACCCACCTGGCTCAAGAATGAGGCTGAAGGCCAAGGATGCATTTGTCTGGGCATTTTGAAAGCATTTGGCTGTACCTGCTCTGAGTAGAAAGTTCTTAACTCTTTCAGCTTGAAGGTTTTTCATGATC
>VWPW01015997.1:39616-149844 GCA_013389825.1 Crypturellus undulatus | reverse complement strand
ACATGTGAACATGTATTTCAAAGGGACAATTTTTTTTTCATAGTATTTGGAGAATGGATGTATTTGTAGAACTGGACAGATATAGTATTGGAATGAAAAATTCACAAGTGATATTTGAATGCATCATGATATGTTAATTTAACTGAGTGTTTGCGTGGAGATATTTCAAGTATCTTAACTGTGACAATTGTGAAATGCAGTCTGTAACTGAAGTCTGTTTTACAGCTGAGGAGCTGTCATGACTTGCACATGCAACTCTTGTGAGTAGCTGTTTTCATAGCGGTAAGTAAAAATGTCACCATCAGGGTTACAATTTGTTGCATGGATCATATACATTAAGTGGGTCCAGCATTTTCGACATTCCAACTTGGAAACTACATTTCAGGTCAAGCATTTAACTGTAATTTCATAAACACACAGTCATTTCAGCATGTCACTAACCATTATGGGTTTCTGCATGTTTATTTTATCACAAGTGCCGTTATGATTTCACCCTCATCGCTTCAGAAACCAGCTCAAGAAGGAAAGACTAAAAATCCCCCTGAGCACTGGGCAGGTGTTAAAAAGCCTTAGGGAAGAGACAAAGGCTCCTCAAAACAGAAAAAGACATGCACAAAAGCACTGTAAATATTTATGTTGCATATGTGCAGTGTCCACATTTATTCTATTGCCACTAGCTTAGCAATTTACCATGCAGTTCTTTCATTCAAGGGATAAAATGGCCCAAATCAGCAGTTAAGGGAGATGGTATTTCTAACATTTTAATGCTTTGCTAGCATTCCTCCAGGAATTTCCCCAAGAAAAAAACTTGAACTATAACTGTAGCAATTGTCAGAAGCAGCATTTCATCTGTTTGTTCATTAGTCAAAGCTAAAATAGGTCACTCAGTGTTATTTCTCCACTCCATCTGTTGTATGTTTTCCGTTGTCACTTCAAACATCATAAAAGCATCAGTAAAAAGGGAATGCAAGTGAAGACAGAGTTAACATCCAGGGGTATTGTATGAAAGTGCACTACAAGTTTCAGGCTTGCTTTTAAACTATATTTTAAGTTTATATACATATCATTTAGAAAATAAAACAAAACTTACTGGTATCACTTTTCCTTCTTCATCACAAACACACATTATCACTTCTACATTTCTCTGAGTTGTTTTATTGTATTTATCAAAATCTCCAGAGATCAATGTAATATAAATGTCATTTCTTATATCTCCTGCAAAAGAAATGAAAAGGTTAAAAAAATTGAGAACACAAAGGACAGGGTCTACCAAACTTCACAAGAGCACCTGTTTTTCTGCAGTGAAACACATGAAACGGTCATATTTTCCGTCTGAACTTAAATTTCCAGCTGTACTAAGAAAGTACAGTCTGAATTGGAAAGCAACCAAATTTCCTAAACTTGACTAAAGCTCGTCCTATACTGACACCTGCTGGTGAGGCGACAGCAAGATGCATCACCTTTACTGAGTTTTACCCAAATAAACCTAATTTTCTCTTCTGAAAAATTCATGACATCAAAGAAAAAAACTTTAACTCAAATTCTGATACTTTAGAGGACTGCAGACCATAAATGACTTCAATTGGCAAGAATTTTATAATTCCAAAGAGAAACTGTAAACTCACATTGATGTTGAATATTTAAGGAAGGTAATAATTTACAATAAAAGTAAGGTTAATTTAAGATTCAAGGAAAAATTGACCAGAATTTTAATAGTAGAAAAAAACCTACGTGCAGAGATATTGGATTATCCCTCCCTGTTCCCCAACTCTCACTCCTCCCTATGCTCCAATTAAGTACTATTTAAGTACTACATAATACTTTCCAAGGATTTCCCTCTTCTGTGTATCTCTAACATATCATAAGGCTGCATATCATAAAGAATGAACAATCTCTGAGGTACACATAACAGAAATCACTAAGTTTGTAGTTGATCTTCTTTAACCCAAAGAATGACAAAAAAATGTAGTTCTATGATAGGGAGAAATATTAAAAAAATAAAATATTAAAAAAAAACAACAACAACAACAAAAAAAAAAAAATCACATCCTACCTGGCATGATTATTTCAGGAAATCCCAGCTTTCTAGCAACTGCTGTGGTTCTGTCTACAAGGTGTGGATAGTCCTTCCTAGTTTGAGTCACATTGCCAACAAGCATTTTCACAGTTACCCAGAGACCTAGGGGAAACATTTATGTTAAGGAAAAAAACTCTCTTCAGATGATTATCATTGCTTTTTCCCCTCCACCAGAACTTTGATAAGAATTTACCTCCCTTTTAACTAGAAAAAAAGTTGGTATATAATCCAAAACTATAGTTGGTAATTCAGATAACCTCCCACATTCTCCCATACCCTCATGATTTATCACTTGCAGCTGCATGAATCACCTATCTCCATGGTGATGCTATGGTTAAAATATAAAAGCTGCACTCTAAAATATAAACAATCTGAAATGAAGTTCCACTAAAATGCCTTGTTACTGTACTTTACAAAAATAGTCTGCTTTACCTTGTCCACCACTGTCTCCTTTTGATGCTGTGACTTTGCTTAGCAGACTGTGTAAAAAGTCATAAACTGCCACTACCCTAGAAGAGAAAAAGAAAATGTCTGCTAGAAATTAAGTGGTAAGTATATCAAACACCATTCAAAACACGGATGACATAGCTTTTGTTCTCTGCAGCACTTGATTTTATAATACATTCCATCACCAGGCACTGAAAAAACCCTTAAAATATAATTTTTATCTGCAGTTAGACAACAACTGAAAATGCCTTCAGATGTGGCCTTTAGAATATAATTCTACAATGGCAGAGCTTAGCTACTTCATCATGACTAAAATTATTATCAAGAAATTCAATAAACCCATGTACTTTCTGTTACAAAGAAAAATCCTTTTTACCACAGCTGAATGATTTAGGCTTCACATTTATAGGACAGATGGAGGTAGAAAAAAAACGTGAAATATAAGAGCTCAGAGACATCCATTATTTTCTCATCAAAAATCTGGTGAAAGAAGTTTTAAAATGCCAGAGAATCGGTGACCCTAAGTAGTAGCAAGAACTTTTAGGAATATCAAATTCAGCAAGCCATTGCTTGCATCAGCAAGAGATGTGCTGCTACAGGCGCAACTCTGTGGCATGAGGTGATATCCACACTGCAGGCACTTGGGGACAGACCTTTGTACCAACAGAGATTTTTCTTCATATAGATGTATCTTTGTGCAAGTATAAAATTAAGATATTTGTGACCGACTTACGGGTGAAAGGGAATGAAATGCTGCTTTTCTTCATCACTTTCAGATTTTCCTTTTATGATATCTGTAATATCCATAACTAGAAAAGTAAAAGAATCATCATCAACCAGTATAATGGCATTGAAAAAATATCTCCTCGTATTCATGTATTATGCAGAGTACTATATATTCTTGTGTTTCAAGTTAACTACATATTTTCAAGAGTTTAGAGTAGCAGTGTGTGCTCTAATGCCAGCAATGCATCCGTTATTGTCATCAGTGCAAAGTATTTCCTCTTCAGTGGATGGATGATCATTATCATGAAAAGAAGCTGTGTTCTGGAATGCCAGTTGCTGACGTAGGACTGGGGAGGGGAGAAGGCAAGTAACACCCACCCACATGTGGGCCCTGGTCTCCTCACACCATTAGCAGTTGTGCACAATTCCTGTTGCACTCTGATGCTGCGTTTTGGTTTGTGCTAAGCATGCATTATTGGAAATTCACTTCAAAAACCCATTTCTAAGCCGAACTGAAATATTAGTTCACATACAGGGTTTGTGGACTCCAAAAATCAAATGGAATTTGGTTATTACAGCTGATTCATATTCCGGCATAACTTAGAGTACCATGCAAGACTGGCAAGCATCACTGAATTCCTGCTTCAAGTACCGGCATCAGTGGTACTAGTTACCTGCTACTCCAAAAGGCCGTCTCAGTCCCTGCGTGCATTTTTTGGAGTTGCTGTCTTTGAGATCCATTCTTCCAACTCGGACTATTTGGCAGACTAAATAAACTTTATCTCTGCTAAGGTCTTTATTTCCAAGATCCTAAGAAACAAATGGAAAGGAAAGCTAGAATATTCTTTGGGGAAGAATTTTAAATAGTAAATTTGAACGGGACCTCTGGTAATAATTTGAGCTTCAATAAGTAATAAAAAAGGAAGTTGGACCAAAGTAAGGATGAAAACTATATTTTAACATAGTGTAAGGAAATGTGACAGTGAATATTAGAAAATGACAGAGGAATAGAGGAAGGCATCAGTCCAGAGCTACAGCAGATAAGGATCAAACGATGAGGAAACTGACGAGGCAGGCATTAAAGAAAAGCTCCAGAAATGGATTTGAGGAAAGATACGGAAGTATTCATTATCACTGGCATGAAGTGATGACTCTCGTGGTCTTGCCCTGTTTCTAAGAGGTCTTCAGCTTCCTTCCTCATCTTGCTCAAATTGTATGGATTCCAGTAGCAAATACAGAGAAGAGACTCCGATTTGCAAATAAAAAACAAGAACTGGAAAGCATGGACTCACTGTGAACACTACTTTCAGATTGTTGAGCATGTCGATTTCTTTTGGAAAACCTTTGCTCCCCCATCTCACCAAGTAGTTCTCACTGGTTTTGAAGATTAAAAAACAAAACAACAACAACAACTTATTAACACGTGTTTTTAACATCCCTGTTTTAGAATATATTAAGAAACATAACACTTAAGTTGAGCAACAGCCACTATTCTGTGCTGTTTGAAGGTCAGACTAAGAAAGCTATATAGTAATCAGCAAGTTACAAAAGGTAACTTCAACAGAACATACAGAATGACATCTGTTCTGGAGGAAACATCAACATCCATGGAATTTGTTCAATAGCAACAGTCAAAAGATTCTCTTCTGTCTCTGAATTCACAGGTGCCTCCCATCTTGTCCCTCCTTTATATCTTACTTAAAAATTCTGTTTCCTGATAGGAATAACAATATTGCACTCTTAGGGCAAGGAGCACAAACCTAATGGAATTATCCCCTCACTAAATAAAAACAACAAAAGAAACAAAAAACTATGTTTAGCATATTATTTTGAGCAAGAGTTCTTCTCATTGAAAGGTATCAGTTAAAATTTTACAAGTTTTATTACCTTTATTAAACTGCCCAGAACACAAGTTCTTTTTGTTTACCTAAAAAGTGACTGTGCAACTGACATTGAACATGAAGCCTCCTTGATCTAGATGCTATGAAGAGTTTATTTTTGTTGCTTTCTGAACTTCTATTTTTTTATTCTGTCTCTTCTGTATGCTTTTATATAAGTAGATAACACATAAATGCTTATGTGCTTTTCTACAAGTATAGTCTCTTCCGTAATGGTCCTAGGTAGCGAAGTAGAGCATTTACAGCAGTTAAGCTAGTTTTTAGCTATTGATTGTCACATACTTGAAATCTCTATTGTTCCTTGTAAAAAAGAAATCTGCTTTGGCAAACAAGCAAACATCCTCACACTAGAAGAATCTCCATCTATTTGTGAAGACAACCTCAGAAAATTCAGATGACCAGGGCAAACTTCTCTAAAACTTTGAAGTACTCACTGTGCAGCAATTATCTGTCAAAAGATCTGGGATCACACACCGTACAACCGTTTTGGAGATAAAGCCTTTACCGATTTTTCCCTTGGGTTTTCTTCCATTTATTTATATGTTCTTTGCATTAGTAATGTGTTGGCAACTATTACACTCCATTTTGTCTAGCTTCCTTCACTATTATTTGGGGGAACTGAGAAAATAAACTTACCTTATAATTGTTAGTTTCTGTGGGTCATATAGTGACATAAAGAGCTCCGCATCCTCCCCAATTCGGCAAACAAAATTCCGCACAAAGACATACAGACTGTGGGTGGGGGATGAAGACATTCGCGAGTACGATGCATAATCTGGTTGATCCTTTGACTATTCAGAAGGAAGCAAATTATTAGGTATCGATTTCAAGCTTGCCTATATAGAGCACTTAATCTGGAAAAATGCCACATTTGGCGCAGTTAAAGGACCAGACAACCAAATTTGAACCAAGGAAACCTTATTTCCAGCAGATGACCATTGTCTTATATATTTCCTTGAAAGAGATTACTGAAAAATGCAAAGATGACTAGGGAATAGGTTTCTGAGCATCCCTCTCCTCTACCCCTATTTCAGCAGTGTTTCAACATCCTTTTCTATTGTGAAGCAAGACACAGTTAGAAGCTGCAGAAGTAACATTGGTCTGGAGGATCCCACCTTCCTCTAAACTGCAACCAGAGCCCTGACTCTATAGGAGATGTGTAACAGAGAGCGTTCCTTGCAATGCTCTACCCAGAGCTACCTAAACATGCAAGTAATGAAAAACTTGATGATAATAAACATGCCTTAAAGCCACTCTTCTGTGAGATTTAAGGGACTTAATTGGTACTACCAGTAAGAACTTCCTGTCTGGAATTCAGAGCTTATTACCCTTTTTAAGTAGGTATTCCTGCAATTCTTTTCTAAAAAGAAAGTGAAACTTTTATTTATTATTTTACATATATTTCTGGCAGATGCAATAGTTAGGCCAGTTCTCTTCTCCTCTATCCTGCAGAAGCCCTTTCCTTTTGGAAGTCTTCTATTTATTTTCACTCAGGAGATTAGACACACGTTAAGTTCCCCTCCTGTGTATGAATGCAATCTAAGCCTTACCTCTCAAGTAAAGCAGGATGCTTTCAGTGGAAAGATCCTGAAGTCCTTCCTTAAAATTTCCATAAAGTTCCATGCCTGGAAGTTTCCAGGATATTTTTGCTTAAAATCCCTCTAGGGGAAGAGATTGTAATTTGACTTCCACATCCTTAGCCACCAAGCAATTATATAAAGGGTGAAAGACTATTGAAACTTCTTTCTTTAAAATAGCGTAAGAGAAATAAAAATACCAAGCTCTCTCTACAGAGGCCATCCTGGAAGTGTGCAAGAGATGACTTTGGAGCACAGCTGTGTAGCAGAAGGTCTACTGTATGCACTGGAACAGGGTTTGATTTAGGATGCTTCTGACAAAACTCAATGCTCAGCTCTCAAGGCCAGAGCAATTCCAGAAACATTATAGCAAGAGCTTCCTGAAGGGGAGACTAATAACATAAAAGGAGCATATGCTGAGATCTGGAGAGTGCTGACCAGGATCACCATCTCATGCACCTCCATTCTAACCTAGAACTTATGGGTTCAGGTCTAAAGCTCTTTTTATCCATTAATTTGCTCTTTCTTTTAAAAGAAGCCAACCTATTCTTCTGCAAAGCACCAGGTTTAAACTTTACATACTTATATTATCAGCTAATTGTATTTTGGTGTCTGGGAAGCAAAAGTTATTCAGGGACACTTTTCCTTCTAAGAGAATGCTGTGTTTTCCATGGATTTCTGATAGGCACTATTAAAATGTCATGATGGCGCAACTTCTCTTCAAATGTTTTTTTCTTCATTTAGCACTGTTTACTTTCTCACAAATGAATAAAAGAATCCAAGTCATCATGTTCCTGAATAAATTTATTATTGATAAAATCAAGGAAGTATAATCACCTGCTTTGCATTTTAAAACAGGAAACTTTTGCACTCATCAGCTGTGATAGGCAGGATAATTGTAGGTGTTCACAGGATTATCCTAAGTTGTCCACCTTCCTGCTTTAACAAACTTGACTTCACTTCTGTCAGGCTATATCTAACACGCAGCAACATGTAGTAAACAACCAATGTTGCCAAAGGATCCTTTAAAAAGGAGCTTTGGTTAGTCAAGGCTTGCAGACTGAGCTCAATGTATATAATCACTATGTGAATCACACACTTAAACAGTCTACCACTAAATACCTACTTCCATTCAGATATCCAAGAATGGATTTAGAGACAGTTTTAGAAACAGGCTTTTAGTGTAACCCATAGGCATCCTCCATTCCTCCTCCTTGACTTAGCATATGCAAAAAGCAACTGTCTGATTGAGACACGAGTTTAGCCTGATGCCTTCTCCCCGCTTCCCCCTCCTTTGGTCTCATTAAAGCGTTAGGTTTGGTTTATCATTCCTACCGTTTCCTCCTTAATCCGCTCAGTGATTTTATTAGTTGCTTCTTCATGTGCATGAAATAGGCTGATGACACTGGTATTATCTGGATCCAAGATATTCCCATCTTCATCTCTAACTATTAAGTCTAACTTAAGTATCCTGTGAAAATTTTTAAAAAATAAAAATCATACACAATATGACAGGGTTATTTTTCTTCTATAAAAATAAAACTGGAGCATATTCACAGATAAAACAGTGCTTCAGATTTTAAAGTGATAAAATAAGTTTAAATACATGTAGTGTTATTTCATTGAAGAAGCGTTAATCAAAAGCTAACTTTTTTCAAATGCTTGATCCACATGTTTTCATTTTGGAACATGGAGTTGGAAGCTGTCACTAAAGCATTCAAACACATAGCACATAATATATTATCTGTGTTCCAGTGCACATTTTGCTTCAGTGAGTCCTCATCTCTTCTGTTCTTTTTTTTTTTTTTGACATGTAAACCTGTGTTAGACACATGTGTTGGACATACTGTTTGATTGGCATTCCCAGAGTATATTCTGTAACTAGAACTCACAAATCTGTGAGTCCAAACCACAGTGAACAAGCAGAGCTTCCTAACACCTCATGGTCATTGCTTATTTCTAGCCACAGGCAGCTTGAGACTTGCAGCCAGATATGCATCTTCAAGCCACAACCGCCACATCATTTGCAATAGCTCAAACCCATTTATAAGCAGATTGACTCCTAATATCACTATCATGAGAGTTGGCTTACTTATTCTCCTCTCTACCAACCAGTGGAATACCATCCATAACCCCACATGACTTGTTTTTTGCTTGTCCTGCAATGACATTTCATCAGCAAAAGACAGACACGGCATTTGTCAAGCAGCTATTCTATCTACAGTAGTTTCACTTCCATTACCAGAACCAGAATTCTGCTTGGAAATTCCCAAGTTAATGTGGGGATTTTGCCTTCAAGATAGGCTTTGTACACCTCAGACTTCTGCTATTCATCCACTGCTAGGGCCTGAACACCACTTTTCATGTGGTAGCTTAATTCTCCTGAGAGGTAGGTGGCATTTTTGAAAGATGGATAAAAAGGTGTGGTCCTGAGTACATTGATTTTACATGTATATAAAGGACAGTCACATGACTTATGGTATCTGATAAGTTATTTTATCTGGTAAGTTTAAAACACTATTGAAAATGTTTTGAAAAAGTTAATTGGAATAAGAAACCTCAACATGGGAACTTCTGTTACGAAAACAATAACAGGGAGAACCTTGAAAAGAAAGGTTTAGTGCACCTACATCCTACATACTTGATATACAAAACTTCAAGCAGGAAGAATTTCTCTCTGCTATTTCTTGATGCTTTAAAACCGTATTTTCCAGAAGCAGCATAGTCCACTTACTTGTTACCGTAGTCAATTTTGGAAGTGACTTTCTGCTTGAGTTCTTTCAGCTCATCTTTTGGCAGAGTCCCAGACAGAAGTTGTGACCTCCATTCCATTAAGTCACACATCATAGACTGTACCTGCTGGAACCGCTCTTTCTTATTTGCCTAAGATAAATAATAGGTTCTAGATAAGAGGTTTCAGGCTCTGTAGAAAGTTGAAGTGAAACCGTTAGTTATGGCTACCTGTTCAGCTTCCGGAGTCAAGATAAGAATTCCCACCAATCTAAGTCCTGTTTTGTTTCTTTACCTCTGGCCATTCCTCCAAAAACTCTCCCACGTAATTCAAGATTACTGTCTAGGCTCCCTTTTTGTCTTCTCATTAAACAAAGTTTTAAGGACAAAATCCCGCACATTATAGGAAAGAAGTTATATAAAATAGAATGAATCCATGCGCAGGTAGAGAATGTTATGAGGTTTTGTTTACATAGCTGTGCTTTTTGATGGAATCAAAATCGTTAACTGAAGTCTCATGAAAATAAATTCTGAGAGCATTTTCCCTCTAAGGTACTGATGACAGCATGCTGGAAATAAAAACATTTGACTGTAGTGTTTTAATATCTTTAAAAGGCTACTAGAAAAAGTGGGCAAATACACAGAAGTCACTTGAGCTATTCCAGGGTCATCCATTAAGATATATTCTATCTGCGGACTTTAATAATAGGAAGACTGAAAAGTGACCCATTTCTAAATGTAAGCACATCAGTGAGGAAAATTACAGTAGTCAAGGCTTCCAACAGATACAAAACAAAATCTGACAGCTGGAAGTTAGCAGAAAAACACACAATCAAATGACAGCCCAATTCACTGGAACAGGTTGTCTCCTGGATTGGACTATTAAGGATACTGAAGAATTCAGCATCTTATTGGTGTTTTCCAGACAGTACTTGAAACTGCTCTGATGGTTAGGCTTAACTCAAACAAATCATTAGCATGCAAATCACAGATTAATACCAGGTTACAAAATAAACTATGACGTGCAAATTGGCCTTCTTTGCTTAAATTTTCAGCTATGTCTGAGTGTCTTCTAGTCCTGCTTTCTTCCTACCACTTGCTGCCCATATTCTGGGTCATGCTGGTCACCATGCATCACTTCCTGTAGTTTAACTCAAATTTGATTTTTTTCTCCTCTTAAACCCTGTAATACCTTTTTCTGGTAAGGAAACACTACCAGGTGGCCATTACAGTCACATACAGAAAAGCACCATCATTGCACGTAACTTACGTACAAGAAAGGCAGATGGTCAGTACGGAGTCTGTTTGAGCAAATTCCTCTGAATTCAGTGCATGTTTATGTATTGCTTTTGGATAACAAAGAGCTGCTAGGATAAAACGGATTCTCAGGTGGAAAAAAACAGATTTTTGTTTAAGGAATATAAAATGAAAATATTGCAAATGAAAAATGTTGTCAGTTGTCACTAAGACCTACATACTACAAGTCACCCTTGAACAACTTCTGTTAAGAGTCTCAAGAACACATTAAAACCCGTACAAACTTGTTCAAATCTTATATTTAATTTCCATCTTGAAAATGATCGACTCTACTGAGAGCAATCATGAAAAAATTGTTGGCACAGGACACAATGTTCAATCTAGAGACATCAAGTTACGCAACTTCGCAGCAATAACTGAAATTCTTTCAACTTAAAATCATAGAATTGATCAAAACAGCAATAAAGAAATAGTTTGCAAATTCTACAAATTTTTGCCTTGGATCTAGATGAAGACACTAATTTGAATAAGGCTGCAAAATAGATAAATAGCAGTAACGATCAAGCCACATGTGGCATACAAAAGCTTCATACCACATAGAGCTGTTTCCAGATGCTGCCCCATTCCCAGAGGGTAGTGGTAACTTCTTGCACTAAAGGGATTTCAGCAGGTATTATGTTTTCTGCGTGTCTAGGAAAGAAGCAAGTTAAACACAACATACAAGAATATTTCAGTTTCATGGCTTTATATTGTAGTTGATGTGTTTAAGGCACATAAATGACTTAAACTTGATTCCTTAGAAGACTAGGTCCTCAACTTATTGAAAGTTAAATTCAATACCTTTTCTTTTCCACAGTAACTTCCTTGATGTGGATAAAAGATTTAGGAAATATTCCCTGTTGGGAGAGGAAAAAACAAACAAAAGAATCCACTTACTTACAAATCTCCAAGAAAATTACCTTACATAAATGAAAGTTTTCCAAATTCTATTTTTATTCTTTTTTTTTCTACCTCTCCTTCCTAAAACTGTTATCAAAATGCTTTAAGGAGAAAGGAATTTGCAAAGCATAAAAGGAAGATGGTATGACCATAAACTCCCAAGCACCCTTAGGCAGATGTGGCACCACTGAGGTGGAGAGTATGAGCACATTTTGTGCTGCTCAAGGCTAAACATCATCATAGCCACTAAGATGTAGCAAAAAGTGACTTCAGATTTCACCCCATTTTCAGAATTTATTCCTAATCGACATGTGCATAAAAAAAGGTAATATCAGACAGTTAATTTTTGTGATGGGTCGAGACACTACAAAAACTGAAGCATTTTAGTTTTTCCAGAGGAATGTATCCTTAATCCATCCATGACCAAGCTTATGTTAGCTAGAAGTGCTAGACTTGGTAATGGAACAAGGATTTGCTTGGATTTAGCTCTATTATTAACCGACACTCATATCCGAAACTTGATGTCAGCTTTTTTCCCCAGTTAGATTACAGTTAACACCATTTTGTTTTAAAAATCCTTTCTGTTTGGATTGGGCCCTGGAGAAGCCATGGTCAGAGTAACTACAGAGTAACAACTTTGCACAGCTTCCTGTGAAATCTGTACCGCATCGAGAAGCAAGTCGAGTAGAAGCAGCTGCCTTCTCACTAGACCTACTTTCACCTCTTCTGTGAGCATCTAGCCAAGTAAGCAAGCAAACACAATGCTATTCAGTATGAGAAGAGCTCACAAAACAGAGGAAACATTAGATAGAAGGCTGTATAAAAACATTTTGCATAGTTCTCATCTCTGTCTTTTGCATGTGCAACACTTCAGCAGTTAAATGAGAAGCTAACCATCTACAATTCAGTAAAGGAAGCTGAAATATTTTACTGTCATCTACAGGCATATAATACAAGTTAGTTGCTCAAAGATCATTCAAGTTATTGCTAATACTCACAAGCTGTTGAATACAAAATAAGAAAAATAGGAGTAGGTGACTTCATACTGTTCTGATTTTTCTGGCGATACATTCCCTGCAAAGAACTTTTCTGCTCCCCAGATATTCCTTTTTAAGTGGCTGTGAAGGTTTAATATCCTTTCTGCAGGCTAGAGAAACCACTTCCTCCAAATGTTTTCACTGTTATATAGCCTTAAGTCTCCAGATTCCAATGCCCTTGGTGTTGCTGTTTCAACAAAGTCGGATGCTAATATCAAGTTCCAGAATACACTTTTCTTCTAAAAAGGGGCATGCACTTAAGACTTAAGAAATTCACTCATTGCCTAATTCAGGAGTCATCCTACTCAGGTTAAAAACAAGGTTTTCCACCTTTTGATATAAGAATATTGACTTTTGTGATGACTACTATGTTTGTAGCTTAAAGATGCATTTCCAGACTTGTGCTTCATGGGAGGTTTTTATATTGAATGTAGCCCTCTGAACCCTTAGAAAACAAACAAAACAAAACAACAACAACAAAAAGCATAAGCATTTTGCAGTTAATTAACCTCAGTAAGTTATTTCAGGTGCCATCTTCATTAGCCTGTTAACCTAAAGGCACAGTATCTTCTTGGATTTTCTTCTCCCTATCCTGACTTCTAATATTAGCTAACATTGTTCAGAACAAGTGTTGATCATTCTGTTCATACTGAAGAAAATGGGGATGGATTTCGCTGACTTAAGTCATCAGCGTAGGACTGTCTCAAAGACACACTGAGAAAAAAGTAACTTCTTTTCATATGTTGATGCCTTAAACAGTCTCATACAAATGAATGCCATCATCTTACCTCCAGTCCTTTATGTCTTACTAGATAACCCCTGTACCAATCTAAAAGTAAGGAAAAAAAAAGAGCACACTCAGTGTAACAGCACATGTACATAAACCAGCATATATTAAACTCATGCTTTGTGTTTTATCTAGGAATATCTGTCATAGGATGCTTAAAAATGCTGGAGTTACTTGAAAAATATGCAAGTGAAAACAAAGCAAGCAGCAGGAAGGATACTTAGCATGGCTTATACATTGATAAGAAGGTCGTATGATCTGCTTTCAAGGGCTGCAAAGAACAGATAGCCTTACACAAGATTTATATTGCCTCCCCCCCAAAAAAAGAAATAGAATAAGAATTTGTATATTATAAATATAAATATTTATATATTATATATATATTATATATATATATATTATATATATATTTATATATATATTTTTATATAATATACAAATTCTGATATATATATATAAAAAAAACAAGGTCACTCATGGTGGTAGAAAACCCATGAAGCTCTTCTCTGTCATGAGGAACTAGAACTTCTGGAGACAAATAAGCAGCTTCCAAGTGTAAAGTTCAAGTTAGNTATATATATATTTATATATATTTTTTTATATAATATACAAATTCTGATATATATATATATAAAAAACAAGGTCACTCATGGTGGTAGAAAACCCATGAAGCTCTTCTCTGTCATGAGGAACTAGAACTTCTGGAGACAAATAAGCAGCTTCCAAGTGTAAAGTTCAAGTTAGATTCCGTATAAATGAAGGGCTGCTATGGGGCATTTTGTTCCATTCATCAATTAGGAAATTCATTTGGGGATGGGTGGGGAGAGAAGGGAAGAGGGAAACAAACCAACTCCAAAATAAAGTTCAATTTTGCGACAGGAGTAATAGGAAGCTCTGAATGAGATTTTTTATTGCTATAACTCTGCTAAACCACAACAAACCTCTCTAAAGAACCTAAAATGAAGAGTTCAACCTTAATCAAGCACTTAATTGACTGCTCACATATTCCATCATCATAAAGCAGGACCTGCTGAGCAGCAATAAACAATCCTGTATCAACTTCAATTTTATCTCAAAGAAGAGCTTTTAAGGCTCATACTTCCTGACTGTATTTTCATGAACAGGTTACAACTTTGATACTATTTTTTCCTCACACACATCTTTAACACAAAGACATTTCAGCCAGACAAGCCAAGAAATCAAACAATGGTGTGGGGAAAGACGAAATTGAAAAAAATCGCGGGGATACTGATGAATTTAAGCAAGGTATCAGAAAAGATTCTGTCATTTTTTTCAGAACTAAGAACTTTGGCTAGTATCTATTCAGCAAGTAAAATTCCAATTTCCCTCTAAAACTAAATTATTTGCCAATAATTTCCAGTTATTATTTGTCAGTAATTTCCAATTGACATATTGTGGAAAATCTTTTATATTTCATCCCATTGTTGTGACTATACATGTTCTGTTTTCCTACTTTGTACACACAAAATGAGCAAAAATGACTTAAGATGTGGACACACTTTCATTATTCTTATTTAGACACCAGCTGCACCTGGCAAAGTATCTCTTTGAGGTACAAGAGAACCTTCCTCATCTGCATAACATCAAAGATGCCTCTTCTTCACCAACAAAAGCATTTCATAAATCAGTTACACCTCCAGTTTCTGCAGATATTAAACAGGGTCAAGATAGTAATAAAAGATGAGGAGCTTTCTGATTTCCCAGTGTATTTTTTCCCTTAGCTGAATGCTTAGAAGGCTTATGAAGGCAGAAAGAATCACCCAACCCACTCATGCTTTCAAAGGGGACCCATTTCCTCACTCATGGCACCAGGATACATCTGTTCACTAGTTGTCTACTGACTGCTACCCATTTTTCAGTTATGTTTAAAGCTATTGAATTTCCTTTGCAAATAAAAAAAAAAGTTTCTGCATTACAATACCTAAGGAATGTAATTTCTCAGATGGTATTATCTTCAAGACCCAAGTTCTCCTTCTTTCTGACCAAAACAACTTACAGTTCTACATGCGGGAATGGCTTCAGACAGCTTCCCACATGCTCTGTGGTCTGTAGGACCACAAGGTGTTAAGGGTGTCCTGCTGCACTGAGCTGTCTCTACCGCTGCAGCAGCAGCCTATTCTCTTTATGATGTGGAGTTACCAGATGCAACTGTCAGAGTGGAAGTAAGATGAAGAAGGTAATTTTTAATTCATTTTGCAAAGCTTGAAACACCTCAGAAATCTTTAGTCTCTTATCCAAGAACATCATCATTTCAGATTGTAAAAAAATTACTATTACAATAACTATTGAAGATACACTATTGAATTAGTAAGCATAACTGCTCTCTCATTGCTTTTCAAGACTAAAATCTTCAGTAGCTCTGGATGGCTAGAAGACAATTCAGTAAGATCATGAAGGTACTCAAAACAGTAAGGAGAAATGCACTACGACTGTAGGACAGACAGTGATTTCAGCTTCACAAATGTACTAAGTTTTCCCTTTGTGTTCTCTTACTATTTCCAGTTTCTGTTTATTCTACAGTTATGCCATTTGGTCAGATATCTCCACGTAGCTACTTCATATGTTAGAATCAGCCGACTGAATACTGGTTATGCCCAACCGAGCTAGGACAAATGCTGTTTAGTCTGTCTGCTAACTTAGATGGTTTTCAGGAGTGTCTAATCATGCTGATTTACCGACTACTTGAAAAATACTAGAATTCCACCGTGTACTATTAGATAACTGTTGAATTTCCCAACAAATATTCAATTGAGAGGCACATATGTACTCCATTAGATCTTCCACCATGCATGACACAAACTGGTATGAACTTCACAACTCTTTATTTACCTTGACGACTTCCTCATTTGACAATTGCTTCCCAGGGAAACCACATGTAGGCTTCTGATTTTGGCTCTCCAAAAATTACTAAGTTCTTCCTCAAAATAGACTACCGTGAACAATACAAATAATATCTTTAGAAAGCTAATTATATAAGAAAGTAACCAGTATAAAGTGACAGAATTAAATCATATGACCAGAGAAATGTATAGCCTGAAGGCAACTGACTTACCTTCACAGGACTCCAAGATATGGACCACATCACCAATCTGGAGAGGTAACTGTGATATCCCTGTACCTTTGAAATTGTATATTGCTGAAAAATTAAAGTACAAAAAAGTTAGTTTTCAGTACTGTCATACACTACAATTTTATTAAAAAATACAGATGTTTATTAATTTTCTGATAACTAGGATAAGTAACCTACACTAAAACAAGAAAATGAAACCATACTTTTAATCAACAACTTTCTTTTGTTACTATTATTTCATCTTTTCCCTTGTAAAAATCCACAGGCATCAGAAATGGACAGTACTAGGGAAAAAAAATCATATACTTGAGAAGAGATGATTTATAGCAAGTGTTCTGCACAGGTTTTAGATCACCTATTTAGGTATAGGTCTTCAATACGTGCACGTGTGCACTGGAAACTTTTAAGTCCTAGACCGGTAGGCTAACAAGTACACAGTTTATATAAATTTATGTCCAAGCTCTGTTGAGAACAGACGAACGCATGAAAACTGAATTTACTGAAATCTTTCCTGGGTTAGGATGTTTCATCTTAATGTAAATTACGTTTCATATAGGAACAGTAAATGTTTCATCATTTTGCATGCTTAATCTCTGTGGAAAAGAGACCCAGAAGCAGCAGATCTGAAAGTTCTTTTAACCACCATCTTATCATTGTGTTGAAAAAAAAAAAAGTTTCAGAAAAAAAGCATTATTATTTCTTACATTCTAGGGCTACAGGATGTGGGCTGCTAGGTAAGCATCTGTGTGTTCTTTTCTTCATGGGTTTGCCTATAGACTTTAACAAAAATGCCTCAGGGTAGAAGAGGTTATTGAAGCTAGCATCTCTAAGGGAAATAGGGGAATGATTTAAAATGTGCAAGCCTGAAGCCATAGTTAAACTGCCCAGGGAGAAACTATATCCTAACATTCATGACCTCTGATGTGCAGCAATGGGATAAGTTGACAGGGTTTTCTTTTTCTTGTCACCATCTTCCAATCCACCCACAGTATTTACACATGCACAGAGCACTTAAACCTGCAATATTTTTAATCAGACGAAGACTGATGGGGAAAACATATTCCTGCATTTCTTGAATTTTCCTCTCCCTTCCAGGCTTCTAAGACAGAATCTTCATTTCCGCTGTGTCAAAATACATACCTACTGACACCTTTTACTTAAGCATTTTATTTTAAAAAAGAGGTTTAAAATCAAGTGAAATTAGCCTTCAGTAGAGAACCTAAGGTAGGAATAGACATAAATCAATTCACTCTCTTCAATTTCTTAAATATACCATAAACAATGCTACTTATTTCTTTGTATTTTAAAAAATGCAACACTGCTTACTGTTGCAGTTGTGCCCAAACACAGATGCAGATGACTGAGTCATTTTATTCACACTGCATATTGTTTTCACCCTCTGGCAATAACTTCTTTTAACTTTACTTATTATGCTAAAAAGCCCAGTAACTGACAAAGGAAGTGGCTTCATCAACCAAAACTTTCCTAAATGACTAAGTGGAAACTTACTAATGAAACAGATTTGATGGTAAAATTTGGATTGTATGGTAGGATGAGTTTAATACAAGCCTTTATAAAGCTTTAAAAATTAAGTATATCTAGACATTTTATGATAAGAAATTATCTCCAATATGTAGCTGCAAGAATTCCATAGACCACTCAGCAACCTGATGCAATGAGGTATCCCTGGATGCATCACCTACAGCACCAGACTTCCAGCGCTCGACTACCACACTAGGTCATTTCTGAACTGTGGGCTGTGCGTGAAGGATTGTATCAACTCCAGGCAATACTGCTTCCCTCAGACTGCAGCCCTCCTGCATCGTGCAGATTACTGCAGACTTGATCAGGCACAATGGCGTTCCACACTTCTTCCCCCTTTATTCCCCTTCTTCTAAATCCAAGGTAGCAATTACTAAGCTGAAGAGCCACTGGAAAAGAAAATGCCATCTTTCTGGAGTGTCTAGACTGTTCCAAAATCACTGTCTTACATTATATAGCTGGGGAAGGCAGGCAAAGGAAGGGGAAGGAAGAGCCTCTGCCACAGACATCCCCCCTGCCAGTGCAATACCAGAAAACCCTTAAAAAACAGGTGCTTGTTTTATCTGCTTCAAGAGGTCATCAATTAAAAGACAACAATAACAATACTGCTTCACAAAGCAAACTTAAAGGATACGAGATCAAATAGGTCACATGAAAGATGTGGCAAACTGAACTCTGCACTGGCACTGGTGGGCTTGGAATTCTACCTAGGGCATATGTAAATGACATCAGAGTGCAAAACACTCATGATTGAAGCCTCTCATTCAGCAACATTTGGCTCAAGACAACTAACAAAGTCCATCCCAGCAGTAAAAATCAGTATGGAGACTGACCGGGACTCTTGTATTCACCGTTAACTCCTATATACCTGTTAAACACATATGGGTTGTCAAATAGGTTTTTCCACATATGTGGCAATAGTGTGCAACAAATCCACATTCCCCTATTTTTTTAAAACCATATAGATGCATTGTATATGTATGGCTATGAAGCATCTTTACTTAAGTCACTGAGCATGTATGTGTTTTCTAAAGGAAAATAATCATGAAAATCATGTAAGTGAATTTACACTGATAATCCAAAACACAAGGTAAAGCACACAGTCACTCTTTGTTTAGAGTAGATTCCTATTAAAAATAAGAATTTGAAGAACTGTAGATTAAGAAAGAAAAGTAGTTAACGTTTTAGCAAATTTAGATTATGTGCCCTCATGGCACAAGAGAACAAAATAGAAATAGCACTTTGGGCCTTGCTGAAGATCACACACAAAACCCCATAGGAACCTCAAGAAATTTAGCAACAGATTCATTTCCTTCAAAAGCGAAGTAGGCAAAAGCCTTCTTACCAGTTGACTTCCCTGGCTACTTTCCCCTTTTCCACTTATAATGGAATTTCAAAGTCTTTCTGAGGCACTGCTCTGCTGAACCAGCTCCTAACTTCATTTTATCCCAACAAGAGAATTACCTGGAATTATATAAATGTAATGCCTACTGAGAGTTCAAAAAGCTTGAATTGAATAACCTGCTCCATTTTACTTTTAAAACAAGCTTTATATTGCAATGTGACTTTTGCAAAGAAGAAAAATTGTACCTTTTCTCCTGATCAATCAAATCCCTATAAAAGAAGCCTGCCAGTGTGAAGCTTCATTCATGCTCACCCTGAAGCTGATTAGTTCTTCTGACCACGTTAACTATGATCCATAAAGTATCATAGGCATAGAGACAGTATCCAACAAATCCTGTTGCATTCTGCCAAATCAGTAGCTTTTAGGAAAAGAAGTGCAGAATTAAATCAAGTTACTTGTTTCTCCTTTCTCTTCGCAAAACTGAAACAAACGAGCAAAACGCTTCTTCAGATCCTTCATTTTGTAATACGAACTACCACCAGAACAGGATACTTCCATTTCACAACTCTACCACTTCTGCACATGGAAGCCAAACAGGAAGACTTACTTTTCCTTTTATTAATTCCTTAGTGATTTGTTATGATTATTTTCAATTAAAAGTGTCTTCTAGAAGAACTGGGGAATCTCAGATAAATAACTATGCCCTAGGACGTAAAAAGAAAACTAGAAAACCAACCCAACACCAACTACTGCCCAGAGGAAGTACAGCTAACTTGAGCAGGACAGTGTTTCAGTTTTATGAACACATAACATGAAAGAAAAAGCATAGGAAGAAGATGTCCGTTCCAGAGTTTACAGGGGCCTTAGTTTAACTCACATTCAGGTCTTGCTGTACTGTCAGCTCAAGTGAACCTGCTCACCATCTCACCAAAGTAGGTTTCCCCTTCCCCAACATTTCTTCAACCTAGTTTTTAGCTGCTACTCATCATAAAAATATTCTACTTAATATGTTGCTGAAATACAGAGGTGAGAAACACTGCGTTAGTGTGAGAATAAAAATGCAATATTCCTTTAAAAAAATCAAGGTTTGGGAGGTATCTGTGGGGGAAGAGGCTCTCATCTCTCGACTGACATTCATTTTTTACATTTTTCTTTGAGAAGATCAGCACTTATTAAAAAATCTTTAATTTCATTTAAGCCTGAGATGGTAAAGCGGAGGGTGTTAACTCATCACACTGGTGAAGCACCTGCCCACATCCTGTTCACAAGTTGAAAAGACAAAACTCAAATGGCAGTTAGTACTGTTACCTACCCACACCGCTCTTGTCTGTGCTGTGCCATCTCGCCATCATACATGAGTTTGTGAGCTTCCAAGGACGCCCGCCACCAGCAAACCAAGATTTCTAGGATGCAGACGCCAAGAAGATCCACAAAGGAGCTCGAAGCGAGATCTGTTTCCCAGCCAGGACTAGGAGGACACGGAGGCGGCTGAGGCAGCTGCTAAGATTGTGAGATTTGCTACCGAGGGCTGAGCTTCCTTCCTCTTTTCTCGACTCTGCTTGTACCAAGTGTCATGCCTTCAGGGGGAGGGGAAACCCAGCCCGGGCCTTTCGGTTACACAAGACAGGCAGAACATCTGAGCAGGCACAAGGAGCCAACACCTCCCCTCATCCCCGCCCACTGCACCAACTACTTTGGATCTCAGCTCCGAGGCTCCAGTAGCCAACGCTCTCCACAGGGAACATTCAGTTCCTTCGGAAACGTAGAGAGGGGCCTTCGTCTCCAAATTAAAAAAAAAAAAAAAAGATTTTTTTACAATCTGCTTTACAAGACACTACTATCTGAATAAATATTTTAACCTGCAATGAATAGCTTTCTTTTTCATAATATATTTCCGCTTGGACGACAAATGAAATGAGGACAAAGCTACATGAAGGGATGTGTGTGGTGTGAAATGCTATTTCACTCAGTTTAAGTTTGGAGGAATATTTAGAAGATTTTCCCCTGTTTTTCTCTAAACAAAGAAGCACTTTTAAAAAAAAAAATTGATAAGGCAAGACTTGAGGAACTGATTTGACATATCTAGAGCCTTCACCTCCATACAGACAACTGTGTACAACTTCAGTAAGGAAACTTGGGGTGTGCAAAGAGATAGCCAAAGCATTCCTGGTTTAAGGACTCAGTTGGATTAAGGACAGCCAACAGAACTGAAGACACACTAAGTCAAGGGAAGAAAGGGAGAGAATTCTTAACTTTCTTTAATACTACTGTAAATTATAGAACACAGGATCTTGGAAAAAGCTAGTTCTATACTACTTGTTTTTAGCTGTAATTCTTTTGTTATACTGGGACACATTAAACAGAAATTAACAGCTGCATCTGACTTACTCTAAAATGTTTTATATTCTAATATCAGAGCATAGTTGCAGTAAAGCAACTGCTGTGACATCATAGAAGTAAAGAAAAAGAAAATGCAGAAGTGTTTTCGTAATTTTTAAAAAGTTATTACTAGACAAGGTCCAGCATAGAGTAATGAATATGATTAAGGGACTCGAGCAGCTATTGGATGAGGAAAGACAAAGTGAACGGGGCCTGTTTAGCCTGCAGAAGAGAAGATGCCTGTGGAAGACGCACACATTCTGCAACTTCCTAAGTTTTGCTCTAAGTTAGATCCTTGAGTTTGCTATTTGCATTTCAGAGTACAGTGACAGCAAATGACCAACCGCAGCCATCTGCAAAAGCAAGACTTTCGCTAAGATTTTGTTCCTCGAAAAGGGCGATCTCTTAAGGGGCATATTACACAAGGACACATGATGTGACTCATGTAGAACAACTCTTTTAGGGCTATATGTCAGCTTCTAAGAATAGCATGAAATATGTGAACAAAACCTTAAGTCTAAATAAGACTATATCCTGTTAACAAACCAGCTGAAGGATTTGGATAGATATTTTATCCTTAAGTTGTCAAAAATCTACTTCAGAGCACAGAATCTAATCATATCATAGATTTGTGATATTTTGTTCAGTAATAACATCACAAAGCTTGTGAACAAATTTAACCATGTAGAAATCCACTGCTCAGATCCAGTTAGTTCTATATTAGAAAAGGACAAGGCATGTCTGCTCATTATGATTATTTAAACATCTTGAGTCTTCACTTCTGTTGCTCTTGTTATCATAATCTTCATGTGAAAAAGAAAGCAACCTGTGACTGCCAACTGGCAGAGTCCTAGTTAACAAAACTGGCCATGATCTGTATCACCTTTACCAGCCACAGCACATCTAACCACACCTGCAGCTGTCTTGAGACAATTATGCTCAACAGAATCCATAAGTGGATTGAGCCACTCACAAAACATTTTGATTGAAGATGACCTAACTGAAGCATAACACTTGCAATATACATTTTTACATAGCCTATAAGTGAAGGCCTTTCCATCAGCACCACTGCCATAGTACAAACTAGCAAATAAAACAATGATTTGAGCAAAACTTGAGCATAGTATGAACTCCCTTACATAATATCCTCACCCTATTGCTTCCCACTATGTCCTGGTCTTAACTAACTGTATATGAAAATAAAACTGCATTATGCTTTCTGTATCTAAACAAGTTTTGAGTTCAGAATTACTGACTGTAGCTTACATGCAGCTAGATAGGTTATTAAATCTACAATTTCTGAGTGGCAAATAAGATTGCTCAAGGGATCTTGTCAATAATAGATTTAAAAGGAGAAAATCCTGAAGAGTTTCTATCAGTTTGACTGCTTTATCTTCTGTTAGGGAGATGGCTGAGCCATTCACTAGAGGGAGCTCAACTAAATACAGTGTAAAAAACTCAATAACCTGAAGTTAACACAGAAACCCTGCACTTCAGAAACAACTAGCTAAATATGAAAAAATACTAGTAAGCAAATATCATCACAAAAATTACATATGCATGTAGGGAGTCAAATGTTCCTAGAAATAATACACATGCGCATTACAAACTACTTAACTTTTATTTAGTGCTACTTACACAAAAATCTTAGTACAACTAAATACAGTGTCAAAAAAATGACACATTAGGAAAAACACTTTGTATCAAATCTTATATTGACTAGCATTTCAGAAAGAGAAAAAAAAACTTTATTTTCATAATCAGTATAAATAGAGTTTCAAAAAATTACTATCTCACAAAGTTCCTTTAAAAATTTACATAAACCTTTACAATCAAGTCAGAGTTAAACAATTTGACATTAGAGGAAAAGTTAAGAAATCTGAATTTCAGAACTGGAAGAAATTCAGGAGCACTTACACATGGCCTGGTTCTTTTGCCTAGTGAACTCAAACCCAACCCCTGTGCTACTACATAACAGAAATCCCATTGCAAGTTCTTACCATTCTTAATATTAGTAAGTGTCATAGAAATGAAGCCAAGCAAATGTTTAGTTTTATCTAAAATGGAAGCCAAGGGAATACTTCAGGTCACACTGTGAGGAAATCTAACAGGCAACCTCTGAAGGTAAGACAGTAATAACACAATTCATACTCTTCAAAACAAGGCAGAGACACATCTAAGTTAGTAACCTTTATATATGTGCAATATAAGTTGACTCATTAATTCCTTTTGAAGTAAATTTCCAAATTATTATAATTTCTTCTAGAAGCGCAAGTTTTATTGCTGAGCACATTGTGTTTCAGGAGTTGGCTTAGAAGATACATATAATGTAGTATATTTTTTCTTTTGTGTTTTCTTCTCAGTCATGATCCTATTTTCTTTCTTCTCTTGGTTTTCTGTAGTTTCAAGTTGGGATTCATCTGTTAACCTATAGGCAAAGCAACCATTCTAAATACATATTTATTTAATAAAAAACAGGGTTAAAACAAAGCTTTCAGCAAAATCAACACGTCCGAGTGCCCAGTTCAGTCATACATGAAAGTAGAGCAAGTAAATTTTAAGAAAATGCAAGAAAAAAGCATTTATATCTCTCTCCTCACACTTGATCACTTAAATAATGCATGCGTTTTTTTTCAAGTCTTATCTGCTGCAGTGATAACCAGTTTTGACCAGCCTTTAAAGACAAGAAACAATGATGGAGCCACACACGTAGAAGAGATGAAGTCACATGAAAGCACAACTCTAGGTGAAAAGTCACAACATAAAACAGAAGGGATAGATTGAACATTCTGCATTAATAATAGAAACAGAAATGTAAAAAGGAACACTTGTATGTCCAATCAGGGTCTGGGTTACTGCTACCCTTATCTTGAGCCCTGATCATCTAAAAACACAAAGCTTCTTCCCACTTCTGCAGGATTTTTAAGTTACATAATTCTTCTAATGATATGTGTAACTACTTGAGCCTAAGTTATCTACTATAATGCTTTTCAAGAGGTAAACTAAAAAATAGATAACTGAGCTCAACTGGATGTGCAAGTTAACGAATCATCTGAAGAATTTTTAAGTAAGAGAAGCTGCTAACTAGGGATATTTACTCAACAAAACTAGTTAAACAATTACACGTAATTGTTTCCACAGGAAAATAGATTATGGCAAATGAACTACTTAAGTATCTCTCAATACAGCAACTCAAATTAAATGCTGATTCACTGCCACTTTTAAAGCAATTGCCTAACTGTGTGGGCTTCTTCTGCTGGTCTCAAGAAGATCTACTGATTACAGTCTAACCTACAACCCTCTAGAGCTGCTTCCAATAGTGCTTTTGCAAATAAAATCAGCTGCTGCAGTTCTTACAGCATTCTGTAATACAGACATACAGCAGATGAGTACTGTGAAAGAAGCTAAAACCCAGTTTTTCAATTTTCACCCCTAAATCTATCTTTATATAGAAATATATCAAATAGAGCCTTCTTAGCCCTTTTTAAGAAAGCTGCATACCTTTTTCTCCATACACTTGCCTGCAAGCACTATCTCAGTAGATTGAAGAACTAAGCATTTCCTCCAGGGCAGCAATGTTTGCTCTATCACTCACATCTATGACAAGTCTCATATCCTTTCATTAGTTAGCACCCCATTTTTAGCATACTAAAGGCAGTCAGTTACATCATGATATAATCCACCACTTTCCATTTAGGAAAGAAGCAAGGAAAAAAAAAAAATCTATTCTTAGTAACATTGTCATTAGCTTTAAGTCTACGGCTTCCACTACAGCTTTAATTAGGAATAGCTTGTGACTAAACATCCATTTCCATGTTAGATTCTCTTCATTTATCCTGCATTTTCTCCCCCCCAACCCCGCATTAGATTAGTAGTCAAGATTCCCAGCAAAAAGGCCCTACAAAGTTAAAAAACAGAAAAAAACAAAACCTTGATCATAAATCAAAAAGCCAAACAAAATCTAATCAACTTGAAACAAGTTCCCAAATAGCATTGCTGGGTTTATAGAGAACAGTTTTTGCCTTAACACAATTGTTTGTTTCTGTAAAATGTGATACCTCCAGAAAAAAATTCATATCTACACCACTATATTTTTATAAAATTAGAGGGAACGGGTATTAAAATTTCCAGAGGAAGTAAAAGAGTAAAATAATTAAAAAAAATCTCTTTAGATTGATGCACAGTAAAGTGTGCATATATGTCAACATCCAATAATGTAATTTCCTCAGAACAGAGCTACATTTATAAACACATAAAAAGTTATCAGAGGACAGCCCTTGATTGGTAGAAATGCAACAAATGAGCCATTTTGTGTTGGCAAGTTCCCCTCCTCACCATCCTTTAGGTGGTTTGCATTTATTAGTTGGTCCAACAATAATCACATTTTTTTCTCTACTTATGACAACCTTGACTAAGTAATATATATTGAGATATTCAGAAATGCCTCAAAATTCAAATAGGATCTGAGCTTCACAGTAGGAGAGAAAAGTTCAGGCCCACAATCCAAGCAAATGAACACCAGCAACTCATGTCAGGCTCCAGACTTATCCTCAGTATCCTTCAGTTGGCCTAGAAATGCTTCAGCACTGGCTGTTCTACAGCCTACAAGTTGAATCATCCTTGCATTACCATGCTGAATCCAACTTGTGGGAAAATACCTGTTTTTGAGTGTAATAGATAATGTCTGCGTGGTACTACGTATAACAATAAGGACAAGTTACAGAGAGTTCAGTTAAACAGGCTCTCTAAGAGCTTGACGTCAGAAATAAAGTCTCATCAAGTTGAGACAGCCACTTTTTTTTCTCTCCTCTTCATTTACATTCTTACATAATCTCATCTTTGAGCTCTTTAATCAAAAGTCTGGAACAGTAAATACCTACAGTCCTGACAAACCAGCTGGGCATTTTGCTGTTTCTTTATAGAACGATTTCTGGCCCAAGAAACATAATTTAAATTTTAGAAAACCAAAAATGTCACTTCCTGCATTTGGTTCACAAGGAAGCCAATGCAGGGCATAATGTGGTTACAAGTGCACGACCCAGGGTCTGCCTAGACTGACCAGGTTGAGAAGGGAACTTTTCTGAAATACCTTCAAGTTGGAGGTAATACTAGTACCTTAGTGCCTTAGAGGTCCTGAAAAATTGTACAGCTTGTCATTACACCAGTATCTAATACAGAACTCCTCCGGCCCATTATACTAAGCCACACTTAGTATAAGTGTGAAAAAAAATACTTAAGATGCCCAATATCTACTTCTGCAGTCACCCTTGTGAGCCTCAGTTAAACTCTAAAACCTATCTACTTCTTCATAAAATACTTAGTATTTCTGCCGCATAACTTAAAGATCTTTCAAGATATCAATGGGCAGAACCAATTTCACTGAGCTATTTCAGAACCAGCTGTTTCAACTCTTTCACTGAAAGAAGTGTTCATGGAACTCAAGGGCAGGGGGGAAAAAAGTACTTTAGTCAGTCTAAATTATGCTTTCAGTGATCACAAATTCACCATAACCTCAAGTTTTACAAGCATTTTACTTTCAACATTTGCCAATACACACAAGTTTCTCAATGCCCTTTGATTAGAAAGAAGTTTCTGTCCACAGTTACTACAGCTCTTCAGTTCACTGCCACCTTTCATGGGCTAGCAATAACAGAACTAGACAAATTATTGCACAAGTAAACCACTTAAGTGCCAAAAATAATCTCCAATGACCACACTAGCCTCTTCAGCTGCAGTGTCGCAGTGCAGTTCAACGCCAAGTCAAGACCTGCACAACTATCAATTATGAAAATACCTGTGATTTCTTCTCTGCAGAGCAATTCAATTTTTAAGTTCACAATCCTGTCGGTAATTTGGGGGCGTTTGCATTAAGCTGTAACTCGTATATACAGTTTACTACATCCAAGAGTAAAGTCCCCAGGTTCTTTTAGTCTTTAAAGAAGGCTAAAAGAAGCCAACATCCTAAATACTCAGTTTCATCATAACTTTCAAACTCATGAGAAATCAGAATGCATTAAGATTAAATGAAGTCCTCAGCACTAACTTAGCACCATCACTAACTGGTTATTTAGTTCTTCAGTTATGCAGTCAACAGAAGCTACTCTTTCAATTTGCTGTTTATAGGTTCTTATTGTCATTTCCAACAACACCCTGAAGAAATACAGGTGCATAATTGGGATTCCCACTGTTATTTCATCTTCTTATTACCTCCAATAATCAGCTCCATAAAACACCTTGCTGTTCTGTCTCCTCTCTGATAGTTTGCCTCTCGAGTTCACAAGCCATTTCCAGCAACTCCCTCTTGGGAGACTTTGTACCTTCCCCTCCAGAGTAACTATGACCAAGTGAGGCTGCCTATTTCACACCTTGCTTAGATGCTATTTGCTTCTTCATGTGTACAGAAGATGATCAGAACTCACCATTCTCACTCTCCTACTCAGCCTCTCCTATCAACTTGCACCACACATTTTTGACCTCCCAGCTCTTTCCTCCTCAAGAACAGCCTCTGCGTCCCCCGATAGAGCTATTTAAGATGCTTTTTCCACATCCTTTTCGAACCAAGTACCATCTCAAGATGGTACTTGTTCAGTTGCCTTTAAGTCTGTGAACTGCATCCAACAAAACCTTAAACATCTGATCCAGAAGTCATGGTACCAATCCAGTTACTTATGAACACTCCTAGTTTTGGATATACTGCGAGGATTTCCATGTATATAGCTACTAATACTGTGAACACCAAGCAACTTCCTTGTAAGCAACAGTTAAAACACTCTGAAGGAGAAGAAAGGAAGTTTAATTATGAGACAGACAAACACAGCTTTCTGGACCACAGCTGTTCAGGCTTTAAGGCACTCCAACTTCCTGAACTATTCTAGTCTCTCTTCTCCTCTCCAGCTCAGTGTTACAGCTAAGAGAGGAGAATCTAAAAACAATGCAAATGGGTGAGAGCTCATTAAAAACATTTTAAGGAAAACTTCACTGTGCATTTGCCAAGCAACCTATTTCTATCTCCCTGAAGGATGAGAAGAAAGGATGATTTTTACAGCAGTTGTGGGCTCAGATATCAGATGTGTGCAGACTGGCATCTTAAATGTAAAAGAAAGCTAGAAGGATGGGGAAGGAAGAATAAGTTCTTGTTTTTAGTAGCAGACGCCAGCAGGCTGTAAGCTCAAATCAGTCCAGATTTTTTTTAATATCCAGTAAAATATACATGTCTTAAATTACAAAGAGAAAAGCCTTAGCAGAAAAAAAAGCATTCTTTTTACCAAGACAAAAAGAGGTTGAAGCTAATGACTGTGATAAATTATTTTAATATCTATCAAAAAAATTACATAAGTTGTCAGTTCAGGGGACAAGCTTGATCTTGGTTTAAGAGATAAGTTGCAAACACTGCGATGTGTACAGATTATGAAAGGCAATTGCCTGTCGACACAGATGAATTAATAGCATAGATACGTGATATTATGAATCGAAAATTTTGTTAACCCAATTTAGATTAAGAAGTACTTTAAATTTTCTTTACGTTTGAAGCTAGAATTTGAAAGCTGTTATCAGGTATGAATTTTCAGCATGATAAGTATTCACATGAATTGGATATGCAACGTAGTTTTGCGGCAGTTTTGAACGCACCAAGGAAATAGTACTGTGTGCAACTAAGAAAAACGGAGTGAACTATCATACTACTCACATATCTTGAACATTATAAAGCAATAAGAGCATTATTATCTCAAATATGCTACTACACAGTTTTAAGTGTCCTTTCCATTACTCATCATTTTAATCTTTCTAAGAAGTTTTGAGAGGTTGAATGTAGGCAGCTGGAGCTGAGGAATTAAACTGCATGCAACACTTAGGAAATAGATAAAGATTTGGATAGCATAGTTCATGCAGCGAAAGAGTAGAGATGCAGGTCTTGGCTGATTGCCTTGAGCATACACAGAAGCTGACACTGACCTGGGGGCAGCTGAAGTCAAAGAATTATTTCCATTTCTGTCCTGTGAAGTGCAGGTGTCATGATACTCATCTTTGATTTTAATTCTCTTTCTGTCTTTTTCAGCTTCTACTACTTTGTCCATTGCTTCAAGAGCTATATTTTTTGGTGGTGCCTCAAGGGTAGGTTTTTTTGGAGGGGCATCACTTTGTTCCAAGGTTTTTAAACTCCTCTTTGTTTCTTCCTTTGTTGGCAACTCAGTGAGAGAAGTTTCTTTGGCTGAAGTATTTCTGCTATCCAGGTATTCACAAGTAGAGTCCACGGGAATCTTCTCCCTTTTCTTTTTACCTTTAGGAACTTTAAGTAACTCTAAGGAGAAGGAGAGAAGGGAATATATAATTTGCAACCCAAAACTCGAGTTCATTGACTGTCCACTGAAATGGCACGAGCTATATAATCTTATAAATAACACATTTGAGACTGTCAAAGAATTTAGATTAGTTCTTAATAACCAACACATATCCCTTAAGGAATGCCCATTCTTCATTCTCCAGTCCATTGTCAGCTACGGAAGTTAGCACCAAAAAAAAAAAAAAAAAAAAAAAAAAGAAACTCTCATCACCACTTTTACCTGAAGTTTTATCAAGACTTTGTAACTGCACGTGCTCAACAACATCGATATGCTCTCACTTCATTTCCATTTTTGGAGTCTACTGAGGTCAACTTCCAAGCATTAGTATTTTAAACTAAGTCTCAGATAAAACCTTTTGGTTTGGACAAGCACCAAAACTGACACACTTATCTATTTCCTCACTCATCTTCCTCCACAGATTACAACTCCCCAGTGCGCAAAAATCCATAGGTACCAGTTGTTTCTTTCTCAGGTGGGCCACTGTTGCAAAAACTTAATCCACATTGGGTTAAGCTTGTAAGTTTTTCTTCAAGTTGTTTCATATTTATTACAAAGCTCACCTTGACAGCTCATATTCAGAAAGTCAATTTTGTTTTAGACATGGATAATGCTACTACTACAAAAGTCTGTTTCCACACACTTCACTATGCATATCCAGCTATGCTCTAAAGCTGCAGAAGATTTTGTGACTCTTTAGTCCAAAATTACTGTTAGTACACATAGTGAGTTGAGATCTTTCAGCAATTTAAGATTTTATTACTTCAACCCATTCCATTTTTGTACCACATTATTATACAGAAACTAATGTTAAAATAGTTATATCCAGAACTAACCAAATGTCTCCATTGGCAAATGACATGACTTAGAAAAGCGGAGTGGAACAGACACATTCTTTCTTCCATAAGGAGAAGAAATATTTACCTTGAGGTTCATATTTCATTTTTAGCTCATCCACTATAACCCGCAAATTCATATTCTCACTCTGACAAGCTTGCAAGTGCCTTTCGTTTGTGAAGAGTTTCCTTTCTACTTCCAGAACCCTTTGGCTTTCATACAAAGCTTTCATTCTCTGCAAGGATAGTTCATTTCTCAAGGTTTCAGTTTCTTTACTGAGGAGAGGCAGAGAGTAAAATTATGCATGCAATAATCAGACAGTCATTTTAGGCAGCAAATACAAACAACCTTCTACTACACATAGACTCATGTGTTTACACATCAGGAGGAAAAGTAACAGTATCTGCAAGCAGTCTTCCATTATAGCAAAAATTACAACTTGAACTTGACAGAAAACAGCAGGTTACTAAAGACCTAAAGCTTGTTAAGAACAAAGCTGTACACAGAAATACATACATATGCATACTTAACTAGTTTGAGAACTTTTACCTTGCTTACAAATTCCCTATTCTATCAAGATGATTTTTTGCCTAAGTTGCATAAACATTTTGTCCTTGACAACACAAGCTTTACACAAAGATCGTAGCGTAAATAGCCATCACAAATGATTATATAACTTCGCAGTCAAGTGCTCGGTAGTCTTTCAGAGACCATTAATCTCCACACAAGCACAAAATTATCGTGCCTCAGTCCTCCCAAGGTACTCGGATCATACCAGCTTCTTCTACCAATGAAGCAGGAATTCCTAGAGTAGATATGTACCTATGCCTGGGAAGAGATATAGTCTCATCAAAAGGTTTAAAACAGTCCTGAGGCCACCAACTGCTATGGAATTTATAGTTAATAGATAGATAATTCACTAACAAAAAAACAAAAAAACAAAAAAAAAAAAACACCACACAACACTAGGTCTCATAGGTAGCTTAGTGAGAAGTTTCAGGTGTTATTATCCAGATTATGCAGGTTCTTTTCAGAAAAGAGAAATATTTGCAACCTATACACTTAGTTAAATAAAGGTTTAAACAAAAAAGAAAAAAACACCTTGATTTTAAATTAGCAATTATCCACTATCTTACTCATAGGTAACACTCATTGAAGAAATGAGACACTAAAAAGAAGAAATTAGCATAAAGGATTTTGGCCATCATCTAGTGCAATAATAGTGACAGTCAGTACATGACTACGCTTTTCTTACAAAGAACAGTTCAACAGGACTGGATCACATGCCTATCCATACATACAGATAAACACTAGACTGAAACAATTAATAGCTAGAAGATGCTTAGAATACAACCAGCTCCTAGGACTCAGACCCCTAAGCACTTACTTGGAGTTGTCCAGTTTCATTTGAAGCAAGTCTGCATAGTAACCATCTTCAGATTCTCCTCCCCTTGAGCTAGTACCAGCTCTGGATTCTTCTGTGTTCTCATATAAGGTCTGATTGGAAGGAAAAGTATTGAGTTGTTAACAACTAGTGACATTTCGGAAGGCACTAGCTTAGTCCTTAAGTGAAGTTTTAATCAATTTCTGTTAAGAGGACTTCTTTACAAAAGCATTTAAATACAAAGGAAACCTCAGTAGCTCTGGGCACTTCCTAGTTGCTGTGAAAGAGGACTCAATCTGATACTTTTTTCTTATTCAGTAAAAGAGGCATCAACTGCAGAAGAATTTAAAGTAGAATTACAAAAAAAAACCCTTTTTTCTACTTTAAAATACAAATCACTTAGCATAATTATGGGGAAATTCCTTCAGCCTCTATTTCTTGACTTCAGCAGTCATTCCACGTCCTGACACTATTTATAGCCTTAGGACAAGCTCACAGATCTGAGAACTGGTGAAGCAACAAAGCAATCAGCTGCATTAAAATGGGTCAAGCCTAGCTTTGTGCCACTTGGGTTAAACGCAAACTAGAGCACGCTATCCTGCAGAGCATCATCCTAATGCATAAGCTAATAAACTCAAGTTTATGTTGTAAAGCTGTAACAAGACAGCACCAGACCAGTCAGCCAGTATGTCAGACTGTAATATAAGCAGTCAAACACAGCCATGAGTAGCCACTGTATCACTTTTCATTCCTGAACACGGCTTTTACAGATTTCATAATTCATTTATCTTATTTCATAATAGGACTTTTATTTCATAATAAGACTTCTCCACTTGATTACAGACCACATACCTTAAATTTTTCTAGTTGTCTCACTTTCATGAGAAGATCTTCAATTTCACCATTTTTTTGTTCTAACATAGACTGTAGGCGTTCCAGCTGCTCAAATTCTGCTTGAGAGCCTTTCAGTTGTAGCAGTGTAGCCATTTGCAGCTGGAAAAAGGGAAAAATCAAGATCCTCAAAACAAACACTAGATTAACCAATGGAAAAAACCTCAACCTCTTACGCAGAAGTCTTTTTGGTACTGGATATCTCCAACTTAACACACCAATCATTATTTCTGTCATCCCAAATGTATAAAGAGCACTGGATTAAGTTAAAACTCAAAATTAAACCCTGTCTTTTCAATTATGACAGGATGTGAAAATAAAAATCTCCAAAGCCAAAAACTTAAGGAACACACGTGAGAAGGTCTCAAATCATTTTCCTTACTAAGTAACCTTTAATATGCTCTCCAGCACACACACAAAACATCACATCCAAACCTTAAAATTTGCATTCTGTAACATGCAAACAGTTTTTGCTAGTTTTAGGTTTTCAACACAAGGAATTATTTCAAGCAGAGAAACATCACCATTACAAAGGTAAAAATTTAGCAAAGAGGCTGGCATCTCAAGGAGATTTTTCTGTTGTTAACAATACGATAACATATAGGCCCTAACTTATTCAGTTACAAATGCTACTATTCAAACACAGAAATATGAAACATTAATAGCAACACTTAACAGGCTGTTAGTGATACTGTAGCATTTTTACCATTCTAGCCAGTACAGTTAAGGTAACACTAAAGGACACGAAGTCACAGGAAAAGATTAACTGAAACAGTTTAGGTAACAGATTAACAGAGAAAGGCAGAGAAGACGACTTACCCTATGGAAATCTTTTAGGTTAATTAAAAAAAAAAAAAAAATGTGATTCTTATGTGTGATCCTTCACTAGTCTCCACAGGATGTAGAGAGCAAATGAACATTTAATTCACGCCCAGTTGACTTAAACTATCCTTTCATTTTCCAAACACAAGACCACCAAGCTTTCCCATAGCCTTTACTTAACAGCAGCCCAGTTTTTAAATGACAAACTACAAATTGCAGTTCATCTTCAGAGAAGAAAAACAAAACAAAACAAATAAACAAAAATCCCACAACTAATTAACTACCCTGAGTGAGGGGGATTCAGTCCCTGAAGAGTGAGGAGGATTCAGTCCTTGAATGGCACACCAAATCACACAAAGTACCTATACAAATAGTTTTAACACACAGAATGACAGTATAAAATAGAGATTTCCTAACAAGCATTTAAGACAGGAACTTAGGTAATACAGGTCTGGACTTCCAGTGCCACTCATTATCACCACTGAGAGTTAGCATTCTTCTCAGAAGAGCTGTGTAATCAAATATTTGCTTACAACTTGAGGATCCACCCTTTTGGGGGAAATCACAAGAGGAACATGAAACAGGTAAAAGTTTTAACAGGTAAAAGTTTTGCAACATCTCTCCTTTACAATACTTTGCAAAGACACCTTTACACTCTAGTTTTCTCTACAGTTGATGTTAGATTTTACTAGTTAACAGCTTAACTGAAAAGCTGCTATCTTGAAGTACTACCTCAGTTCAATAGTTGAAGAAAAGAAACTGACTTTTACTACTATGCTGAGTATTATGAGAAACAGACAAACAGAAAAGAAAAGGAAGCAAGTGGTGGGTGGGACAAACAAAACTGCGAGATCAGAGGAAAGAGGGATAACTTCCCTTTTTCCTGGAGGCCTCAATATTGCTAACCTCAAATTCACAGATAAGTTACTTAAACAGTACCAAGATAAGAGAGGGAAAAAAAAAAAAAAAAAAAAAAGAGAGAGATAAATCGAATGCTACAGTTTGACTGACAGGAGCTGTGTTGTTTTTTGGATTCCAATGACTGCTGCCAATTACATCGCAGATATATTTTCTGCATGACTCAAAACTATAAAAAAGTTAATGTTATGTACAATTAAAAAAAAATGTTGATATCCTGCTAAATTCCAATAGGTACAATACCCTCCATTTAATTTTGTTCCTATTTCCATCCCCCCCCGTATAGACTGCTGCATAATGCTTCCTGCCTGCATTAAGAGGCTGAAATACTCTAGCCTGAGTTGTAAAGCGTTGCTTGTCAAGACCCCAAGGAAACCCTGGGGTGTTACAGTAATGGTCATACCTTCATTCTTTGCAATTGTTCTCTAGTGAATGCATGTTGTTTTTGTAGTGACTGATATTTTACTTTCACACTGATCAGCTGTCGTTCCATTTCTGCCCTACGGTCCTCCACCTACAGAACATTATTAACAATTATTACTATGAAAATTATAACACTTGCCATTCGGATGCTGAGCTTTATCACAGAGGAACAATCACTGTTGGCCTTAAAAATAACATTTCTCTAACATGAATCCTTGAAAATATATGCTATTTTCGTTACTTCCGAGACCAAAATAAGTAGATATTGCTATAGCAGCTGAAGCCAAATCAGCTAACTGTGACAGAGGTTTTCCTTCTTGCTCTTTTGCTAGTAAAGTAACATTTATTCTGCTTCAGTGGTATGGTAGCACAGATTTGTCCATGGGCAGCAGTACAAGTTAGCTGGAAAAACATAAACTTCAAACAATACAACAGATGCCCTGGGTGTGATCTGAAGATGACTTTTATCCATTTAACACCAGCTTAACTATTAAACCAGTATCAATTCAAAAGCCCCCTCAATTTCTCACACAATTAGCCATTTTCAGCAAGTTGTTTGCATCTGCACTTATCACAATTTTTTAATATTTATTATGTCCAGCATTCACCATCTGAAAAAAATTCTTTAGAACTAGGAGCTGCTGACACAATTGTCAGGAACTCTCACAGGCCCTTGGTCCTCCTTACTGAAAACCGAGTAAATAAGACACTGCATCAAGGTAACGATCTCCCCAACTTTAAAGGGGCTCTAATTCCCCCCCCTCCCCATTAACCATCCATCCCCTGGCACAGTTGGAAACTGAAATAATTCTTGAGGAATGAAGACTCAAGGCTGCCAAATAAGAAAAAGACACTCAAATATATTCAATACAACATAATAATAACTAAAATTTACGATGAAGTATTTCTTGTCTCTTCTGGACATTCTCACGTGTGGCATAACTGTACCTCAGCAAACAGCGAGTTGCCTTTACTTGTAGGATCCAAAGACTGCTGTAGTGCATGGTCTAGCTGGACCTGAAGCTCTTGATTAGCCTCATGAGCTTTCTAGAAAAATTTAAGAGTTATATAAGACTATTAGGAATCAGATATGCTGGTTATAACAAGTCTAGTTTTATCTCTTTTTCATTTATTATGCTTTTGTCTCACATTTTACCTTGTACTGCAGTATTTAATTGTGTCTGTAGTTATGACCAGAAAGACAAGCTTGTACTACAGGGTTTAATATTTTTCTTGCTATTCAGGACAAGAGTAGAACCAAGTCCTTCAAAGGAAAACTTGGATGTTTATCAATTCAACATCAAGTATCGAAACCATTAGCCTTGCTGTGTTAGTCTCAGGTTCTTTACTCCCCAAAAGAACCTTTGAGAAGACATCCAGTGTAAAATATTAATTTAGTCGAAATAAAGTGAGAATTCTATCACAGTGACCTGTGGAACCAAAACACTTTCCACCCTAATGCTGTCCTGCCTTCTCCCTCCCCCAAATTCCTTTACTTATTTCCGTGAGAAGCTACCACTAACAACTCATGGGATTCAGGGATTATCCAGTACCATTGTATAAAAGGAAAAGAATACCTCTAATGCGTTGCAGTAAGAAACGATGTCTTTCTCCCTCTCTTCTTTTTCTCCCTGTAGGCGCTCCAGCTGATTACGTAAGTTGCTGTTTACAAGTTCCAACTGTTCTTTATTGTACTGCAGTTCATTCAGCTTCTCTTCAACACTGGCCTAATGACCAAAATCAAAGATGAAATAACAGGCTTACAAAACACAATTGTAAACACAGGTCTAAAAGAGCCAAATGCATCTATTAGTAGCAGTTATTTTTAACACAAAGTACTACTTTGAAAAAAAGGTTGCATTAAGGTCTGACTGTTTACAGCTATTATTCTTTGCTCTATTGCTGTTTTCTTACTGCTAAGCCAATATTAAGGTAGCAATACATAAAAAGCAACTAAAAATGATATGCGCAAAGGGCTTAATTTTATCTCCAAATAGCTGACATTCCTCATAACCACGGATTAGTCACAGACCTTAACGCTTTCTAGTTCAGTGAGTTCCATCTGAAGATTGAGCATTTCTGAAGACATGGTCTCATGTACACGTTCAGACATCATATGCAACTCCTCTGATTTGGCAGCAATTATTTCCTTCTGGTGATCCACCTTATGTCTCAGTTGTTTCTCTGAGAGTCGAGTTTCATCTAGTTCAGCTTTCAGATTCTCCAACTTAAAGACAATTGACAATTTATTGACACCATTATAGTAAGTTTTGCAAAACACAACATTTTTAGTTGATGTTTTTCTCACAGAACATGTGTCACTTTCTTAAAACATCTGCATTGATGCATAGCTGCATCAATTTTCAAAGCTTATTTTTAGAAGCTTGATGTTAAGTTATATTTTTAAGAGAAAAAAGGCAAAAAAAAGCTCTTATCCTAAGGTCAACAGTTTAAGCCTGTGACAACATTATTTTTGATCTAAAAACAGATTTTTTTGTTAGGAAGATGTAGAACAAATACACTCATCCTGTTAATTATAAACAGTGCTTGCATTAAACATTGTTGATCTTCTCCCACTAATTCCAGCTTCAATAAAAGCTATGGTTAAGATTTTGATTTTCTTTCGTAATAAAGCACTTAAAAACGGTATGAGCTTAGATCTGATTCCAATTCCTCAACATGGTAAAATAAGTTAGCACTACACAACAAAGCTATTGATCAGATTTGTCTGGGTAATAAGCATGTAATTATGAGTTTGATAGCCATTGGAAAATTGGGTATCAGCAACATTTTAGTAGTTTATTAAGTTCAAACCTTGTTTTTAAGGTCACTTATTTCTTGTCCGTGAACTCTGACAAGCTGTTCTCTCTGTTTATCCAGTTGCATGTTTTGCTGTTGCTTGAGAGCATCACATTCAAAATTCAAACTTTCTAACATTCTGCTCTTGAGTTCAATTTCTCTCTGAAGAGAATATCTCTCTTGTTCAAATTTCTGGAAAAAGAAAGTCTGCATGTAATATTCATAAATGCTTGAGTAACAAGTTATTAGATACAGGCTCAGAACCAAGACATTATCTACTTAAGACCTTGAAACTGCACTGCTGAAGTGCTTCAGTCCTTAAATCATTCATACACACATTTCAAAATCTACGTCTGTTGTAAATTTGTAGGAATTATATTTTTATTTCTTCTCATTCAAAGCGTAAGGGCATCTTTTCAACAGCAGCGTGATAAGAGACTCTTCCAGATGGTCACACAAACCAAACAAACCTTAGCTCTGCCACTAGCAAAGTGGAGGGCAATCCACAGACAAAAGCAGACCAGATTCAAATAAACAGCTCTGAAGCATGGGCAGATTGAAAGAAAAAATATTCAACCTCTATCCCATACTGTTTATACTATGCTCTTGTCTCAGCTGTAAAGAAATTGACTCATAATTCATTGATACTTGGAAAACATGAAACCCAATTTATTAATGAGGAAATTAATTTTACTAGCTTGGCTGTAATGTTACTGTTCTAGCTTTAAATAGTACAAGGAGAAACTCTGCAAGGAGAATCTTTGTAATATGATAACATAAACTGTTTAACATACACAAAGGGTATCCTCTAAAACAAATGCACTTTAGGAATTAATATCCATATCATACTGGATGTGTTTAATTCTGTATGATAGTGAGCACAATACCCACGTATCTCTTACACGTTGATATAGTGTTAGCTATAAAATACTATCATTAGGTGCATTAGATATATTAGCCATAAAATGGTGCCCAGTATTTTAGAGCAGAGAAAAAAAATCCTCCCTACAACTTCCTAAATGAAAGAGGTTTACTGAAATTAACCTAGACTCTAAAGTGCACTAAAACATCTGTTTTCCTGAAAAAGAGTTAGATTGAAATCAAAAAATCTTGACTTGAGTCTTATTCCAAAAATATAAAACAGCACCTCAGTTTTGTCAGTCAATTCACGTCGTATTTGATCCAATTGATTTTGAACTTCATTCTGAGATTCCAGCAAGTGTAAGCCATACTGTGCTGCCTTCCTTCGTTCATTCTCTGCTTCCTTGAGTTGTTGACGAAGACTTAAAATTGTTTCCGTCTCCATTTCTTTTGTTTTTATTGTTTCTGGACTACAAATACAAAATGATAAACAACAACAACAAATATATATATATATATATATAATCATGAATTACTGTAGTTAATCTGAAAAAGAATAAGATTTTTCTTAAGACATTGTAAGCCAACAGAAAGACAAAACCATCCCCGTTTTCTATTGAACACTAACAGTTAATTTTGTCTGCTACTGAGGCAGCTCCTAAAAAAAGCTTTTAAGGACAATAAAATGCATTATCACTCTGTACAAAACAAAAATAAAGGCAACGCACATAGAAAATACTCTACATAAAAAGTCCATCTCAAAACCAAAGTAGTTCTATGCTATAACAATTCCAGTAAAGGCCCTTAGCTTCACAAAAGCTAATTCTTCAAACTCCAGTCACGTTTCAAGAGGCTATCTCACATAATGGCAAAGCTCCCAAAAAAGCCCACAACTACAAGGTACGCATCAGAAACACAGTTTCTGCATACCTTGCCCCGTTTCACGGCAGACAGAATGTGTTTACTATAAACACAGAGGTCATCTAGCATATAGCCATCAAGCTATATATAATGGACAAGAAGGCAACAAGCAAGGAAATAATCTCCCAAAAAAGCTCTTATGCATGTAATATGAACGATAGCTTTTCATGTTATCAAAAATAGCACTAGCACAGAGGATAGAGTTATATCAAACTCTTCATACGCTTGAACAGATTATAAATCCGTCAGTTCTCAGTCTTGCACTATAATACACAAAAACAATAACAGAATAAACCTGGACCAGCTAGAACATTACTTGTGCATTTAAGTAACACTTAAGATTCATATAGGCAGTGGTATTAGCAGAATATTCTACTCCTAATAACAACACATGGGATATACAAACCAGTAGAGGAGGTGGAAGAAGTGGTGAATTAAAAAGAAGTACCTTGCATCACTGCGCTCAGATCAACCTGAACGTTGATCAGTTCAGGTAGCATATCTATTTGCCATAGGCCTTGCTATACCCTGTCTTAGCGGTGTTTTTCACAAAATTCACTCACTTTTACTTCATATCATAAAACATAAGTAAAGCTGGCTTTTATTTTCCGATGAAGTCAAATAAAAACAAGAAAACAAACATACACAAGCTAAAAGGAGTCAGAATACTTCATGGTTTTGTACAGCAGCCAGCTCCCAAACTTAATACCAAGTAAGTCTGCACAGTGAAGAAAATCCTATTACAAGTAATCACCAAGTGATTCACCCTCTACACAACATAAACCAAGAATTTTCTCTCAGAAATTATACAGGGACAAGTATAAAAAAAGACAGTCTTTTTCAAAGTCGAGGTTCATAATTTTTGCATTGCCCCTCACAATTAAAGTAATTCTTCACTGAAGATCTTCTGCAGTGTTTTGTTTGTTTGTTTTTACATATGCAATTTAATTGTAGCCATTTCTTTTTGGTATATATGCTTGTCTTAATCAATACCAATTTTCAGTTTAATAAAGGAAAGCTCATAAATATGAGTCATCACTGTGCTGAAATATAATGCCTTCATATTTGTTGCTAACTTTTATGCAATAGAGGTACTTGTAGAGTTTCACACCTTCCTGTTTTAAAAAAATAGTTTTATGATACAAAAGTTAAGGTTACCAAACCTGTGCTACTTTCTCAATAACAGGATAGAAATTATCAAATTCTATTTTTCAGGTTTTCAAGCACTTGTTATTGAACACACATCACAAACTTGATCTCTCCAGGCTTTGAAGCTTCACATATTCATAATCATCTCCTGCTATGTTTGAAACACTAGCACTGCAAGCTACCGCCCCCTCTACCAAAAAAAAAAAAAAAAGAAAAAGAAGAAAAAAAAAGTAAAAGAATTGACATATACTAAACACTGTATACAATTTAGAAATTAAATGCTTGACAGTAACATTTGTAATGACACAGACCAACAGGCAAGAGCCTTTGGTATGAATCTGTGTAGCCAAGGAAGGTGAATCGGTATTCATTTCGAGAAGAGAATCACAAACACTAAGTTTATTTTCTAATCAAGCAACAATAACACACCAAAGTCTCAGTTATTAATGATTGCTCCTACCTTAAAAAATTGTCTTTGAATTATGTTTTTAACTCACCTTCAGAGGTCCATTTAAGTCTTTCTTGAGTTTATTCTGCCTTTTAATAAAAAAAAAAAAAAAAAGAAAAAAAGCAACAGTTGTCTAGTCTGGATGAGTAGAAGTTGTAATTATAGCAAAGCTCTTCATAACAGTCCTTTTCTGAAGCAGCTTGAAGCCTGTGGCTGTCAAGAAAAATGCAGATCTCTAGTTAAAGCCCCAGAGAAATGCAAATCTTATTTAAATCTCACTTAAGGAAGCTGTCAGATAGTTGAGAAACAGCCAGATTAGGCAGTGCTGCCAAGGGACAGATGCTCTGCAGTTAACCTGGAATACAGAAACAAGCTACACCCAGGGTGAGCTACTTCTAACACGTATTTAATTTGCAAAGTGTGTTTTGGAATTTCATCTTTCCCTCCCCTCTACTCTTTTAGTCCCTTTTGCACTCTCCTCTAGTCTTCCATGCAGGATCTTTGTATCTTAATAAACCATTTACTAGATGCTCCCTACAAGTATTTTATCTTTCTGTTTTCTTCACACCAAAAGAACGGAAGAGGAAAAAAAAAAAAAAAAAAAAGAGAGAAAAAAACAGAAATAAGTTTCCCACTATAGCAGAAAGTATATATACTATGCCAGGTCTTCGGAATACAGATAAATAAGGCTCTTCAGGTACTGTAGGAGAACAGAGACCCTCAACTTAGTCATGTGCTTTGGAGAAGATTAATCTGAGAGCTCCAAGCAGCTTTGGTCAGAAGCCTATAATGTGATAAAGAGGAGTCACTGCCTGCAGTTTCCAACCATGGGTGCAATAAAGCATTCAAGAATCCTGTTTTCAAATACACCCAGAAACCCAGACAAAAATCAGTAATCAAAACAGAATTCATCAGCTGAGAGTTCTGGATTTTCTCTCTCTGCCAAAGTATCACATGTGATTACCTACAGCAAAGAGGACAAACCCTTTTCAAAAGCTGATCTAACTCTGCGCTGTATGCTCCCTCTAGTCATTTTGCAACAACAACCCATCTCCATGTATTTATGAGGGACTGCAAGGCTGGAGCGCCTCAACGAGGGTGCTGCAGATCCCCTACCGAAAGCTCCGACCTTGTTCACAAAGCTGCTTCTGTCCTCCTCGAGGAGGGGAGCAGGTGAGGGGCTCTACGCTGGCCAGCAAGCCCTGCTGTCCCAGAGCTCCCTGCTAACCCCATGCGGGTTTCCTGCCTCCATGCTCAGCACAGCTCATGACCGATTCACACCACTCATCGCTTCAGAAGCACTTACAGGTGCTTTCTGACCACTGTCAGTGAGCAATATAATTTCTTCATGCTCAGAGCAAGTGTCCCCCCTATAGCTCATTCATGTCACTCAAGTAAGGCTACTTCTTCAGCCGCCCAACTTGGACACTCAGCAACAAAGTGAATTCGGGGGCTACTCCGCTTCCTCAGAATGTATTTGGGAGAGCAGGGAGGGAAGGAGAAAATAAACATTAAAAAAGAAAATTCGCCGCTAACCTGAGTTTGCAGAGCCTACAGACCGCTGCCTCCTCCGCGCTCCATCCAGCTAAAGGGCGAGCAGCCAGGCGACCCAGCAAGAGCGGGAAGCAAGACCCCCAGCCGCCCAAACGCGGCCAGACAGAAAAGGGACCCGGCACGCAGAAGCCACAGCTCCCCACGCGGAGCAGAGCCCCAAGCCATGCGGCACGGCCGCCTCACGGTTAAAGAGCAGCCGCAGGCAGCGCCGCTCCGGCCCAACGGCCACACAACGGCCGCCGCCGTTCAAACGGCCTCCGCGGCGCCGCCCAACTCCCGCGAGACGCCGCGCCGCAGCGCGCCTGCGCGGCGGCCCGGCCCGCTGCGCAGAAAGGCGCATGCGCGGGTTGCGCGCGGTTGCGGCGGCCCGCGGGGGGGGNGGCGCATGCGCGGGTTGCGCGCGGTTGTGGCGGCCCCCGGCGGGGGGGGGGGCAGCGCGTGCGCGCGCTCACGGTCACGTGGTGCCGGCGGGCGCCATCTGCCGAGGGGGCGTCGTGCTGGGCCCAGCGAGGGGGCTGAACCCGGGAATGGGGGAAAGAAGGGAAAAACGGGAAAAAAAGGTCATTCTGTAAGAGCAGGAGCTGGGAGTGTGCCGGGGGTTCCCAGCAGGTGTGCGGCGCTGGGGACTTGGGTTGGAGCCAGCAGTTCTGCAGCCACAGGTGTTTGTTTCCACCTTGCTCAAGGAGATGGCAGAGAGTAAGCGGTGGGCCAGGAGTGAGGAGGCTGTGGGGGCTGCTAGGAAACCGCAAGGACGGGGAAGTGTTGCTGCATGGAGGGGAGACTCCCTGTGGTGCAGCTTCTGTTCGGACACCAGAATGCCATAAGGGCTCACTTTACCCCCAGCCTGTCCTCATGGAGGAAATCCTGTCTGCTGGGGCTGCTCCTTGGAGGAGCACAGCTGTCAGGCTGAACCAAACCTTTCCCTGCCATGAACACACCAGGGCCCTAGCTCGCCTTCCAGTTTCCCAAGTGCTGTGTGCCCCTTGGTACTGTTTGTAGCCTCGCGTTCAACTTCTTAAAATGTGTCAGCTCTTCCTCTGTGCTAGTTCCTGTGTGTCTAGACTGCCTTCACCTGGTTGCCTGGTTCCTCTCTTGCTTTGTGGGCTTTCCATGCCATTTTCCCTCCTTAGTTGGCAGTGTGCCTGTAGTTACAGCCTGTATGTTGCATACACCCCGCAGTTAGAACTGGGTGGAATAGGTAGCTTTTTGTGTTTACCCCCAAACTTTATCTGATAGGAATACTTTAGAGCAAATCTTGACTGGAAAGAAACATACCTCTTCTGGTGGAAGGTTGAACTCAAGCAGCAGGTTGTAAGTGGATGCAAAGGTAACAATCCTATTGGGAGCAGTCAGGACAAAAATAGATACCTAAGTCTGAAGATAAAAAGGCGCTTGGAAAGTAAGGACATGGTATAGAGTTACTTAGCATTCTGACAAAAATATAATTCTACAGTTTTATTAGAAAATGTCGGTTTAGCTTTTGTTAATAAAAATGTAATTATAAATCAGTGTACAGTGCTCTAGAGGGGGAAGAAGGATAAGTTCATTAAAACAGGGGCAGGAAAGAAGAGAGTTCTATGTTGAAATCTCAAGCCTACTGCATTCACGATGTGCCTAACCATTCCAGATACCCTGAGCTTAATCCCTCCCCTTGTTTTAAAACAGGGATAACAGTAACTTAATTAACAAATCCATATAATTCTCCTTACAGTTAGTGTGAGTATAGCTTGATGATTACTGTGTCAGATCATGGTCATTAAGTCTGTTACTTACAGTATATTTAGGCTTCATGAGGTCAAATCTTTTTTTTTTTTTTTTTTTTTTTTTCCTCTTCTCCTTCCATCCTCTGGTAGGAAAAAGCTCTCAGTTTTCATGTTTCTATTCAAGTGAGATTGTATTTCATCACACTACCTTGCCTGTGTACTGGCTCTTAGAATGCTTTTATCTGTGTATGGCTTCAGTAGCAATTCTGTTGTTCTATACAGACGCTAAAAGTCCATTTCTTACACTAATTCATGAATGGTCCCTGAGTATGTAGCTTTTTTCATTGATATTTTAGATAGCTAAATGTAATTGGAGTGCATTGCTGAATTTAAATAAAATGTAAAGGCAAATCTTTAAAGTCTAGCAGGCAAATATTTCTTTATAAGTAATGCAGTAATTAGAGAATGTAGATGGATTCTTTTTGAAGAGGAGGATTGTTTGCCCTTGTGTATATAAAGGCAAATTATATTTTAAAAAGCCTGTCATAATCTTTGCCTGGTAATTACTCAGTGAATTTTGATGATGTTCTGACAAATGCTTTCCTGACTATAGTGCTGTAGGAACTCAGCAAATGACTAGCAGCAGCCTATTAAGAAGCAGCTGCACAATGAATCCAAGGTTTGGTACAATGAAAGCTTGCTAGAGCATTAGCTCTGGTCATGTTCTTGCCCTCCGGTATTTAGGAACACTTCGTTTTGCACAGTTTGAAGCCATGTTTGCTTGTTACAGCAAACTTATTGAAGCCCAGACTTAACTCCTTTCACATTTTAAGTTGGTATATCATTAAACTGCTGGGGTTTTTGCTTTGTTTTGCTTTTTGAGATGAGGCATTTTCTCCTTTAAATAAATTGAATTCACAAGTCTATGTGTTTAGTTGATTACTGTGAGTTCTGCAGGCACTAATACCTATCTTACAAAGAACTCGAGTAGCTCCGTAATTACAGCAACAGATTGGGAGCAAGTAGCATACTGTTTTTAATCCTCACTGAACTCTTAGTGACTGACCTTATCCAAACCACATGATCCCACTATTTCAGTCATCCTTGCTAAACAAAGAAGCATTTTGAGTTTTTCTTATTAATCTAATCTGTTTAGCCTCTGTGGAAACACTATGCATCTCTTGCCAACCAAGGCTTACTCACCTACCCCTAAACTAGCATAGTTTTGTTGCTCATCATATGATTTATTTCCTGTATTTTACCTGCTGAGAGGCTGCATTTTTGCCAAGCATCCTTCATAGTCCATCCTTATATTACTGCCTATGCCATAATATTGGCATAGGTAACCCTACCTATGCCGATAACAGATATTCAATATTACTAATCCAACTTTTTGGGGCTTCCTTATAATAAAAGGAATAAGATTCAAATTAAATTACAGATTTATATATTTTTCAGTACAACAGTTGGATAGGACAGTTGTTTTGAATTGGGGTAGAGTTTATTATTGTAAAGATAATCTACATTTTGCACAGGAATTTTAACACAGTTACTGTGCTTTTGTAATGGAGTGAAGTACAAAGAGCTATTTCAGCATAAAAACCAAGTGATCTTTAATTTGAATCCATTTCAGGCCTTTTGTAAAATATTTTCATTTGCTGTAAGAACTAGAACTGTGCAAATACACCATAAAAGCAAAGGAAATTGTCCTATATCCTATGGCTTTTATATCTTGCTACTTATCAATAGGTGCTTTTTAAAACAAAACATATTAAGTCGCAGATTTTTTCATAACAAATGTTGCTTGATAAGATTTTTTTTCCTCATTTTATTCTTACACCGTTATATTGAATTCCTTGTTATCCTTTACTTGGTTGATCTCCCAGGTAGTTTTGGAAATGTTAATTTGCTGTCATTAGGGGTTATATAGCTCTGTCATATGGCAAAAAATGAATAAAAAGGAAAATAGTGTTGTAAAAGTGGTATTTGAGTGCATAAATATTTTATATTTCAGGAGTCCTTCTGTCTTTTACGATCTGTGGTTATTGAAAGGTAACTTTATGAAATGTTCAAGACACATTTTTTTCCCAAAGGATCCAAGTAAAATGATAAATATAACCCTACCTTTTGCATAAAGCATATACTATAAACTACAAAAAGTGATGGTTTGTAGTGTTCTAGTGTAGGAATACATGAAACATTAGAAGGTATGTTTTCTTTTATTGCTGTACAACAGACTGAAGGTTTAAACTGTAGAATATTGAGTTTTTGCATCAGCATGATAAGCACCACTGGATCTTTTAAAGTGAAGTTTAGGTGAGCATTACTTGTCCTAGGTTGTAATAGTAAAGAATAAGTTGAATTGCACTTTTTTGTTTCTATTCTAGACTTTCTATTTTTGAGAGTGTTTTTAACCACTTTTTGACTTTTTTTTTTAAACAAATACTAATGCCACACCCACCGCCCCAAACTGTTTTTTGACAAATCAAACAGTTAAACAATTTCTGAGGTAAAAATAAGGAATTATTTCTTATTCTTAAGAAAGCTTAAATTATATTCTTGGGAAGTGAGTACTGCTGTGGCTAGTATAGAGCGGTATAATCTGAAATGGGACCACGTAAACCAGATAAAGAAGGATGTTTTAAAGTTTGGTGAAGTTAACAGCCTCTGATCTGCCCATACATAGAATTGCAAGTTGAAAGGTTTTGGTTTGGGGAGTTTTTTGGTACTTTGTGCACTAACCATTCATTTCTCTTTTCAGTCACCTGCTTGCCTAACATGTTACAAGTGCATCACCAACCACTGCTACTGAATGGCCTCATTCCTGGAATGGCAGTCTGGAATGACTCAACGTTTTGAAACTTGGCCAGCAAGCTGCTCTGAGATATGGTCCAAAATGTCTAGGAAAGGTTTGTGTGTGTACATATGAATATATATTACATATATACAAATTTCTTTTGGAGGTGGTTTCCTCATTATTTCCTAATTACTTTTATTTGCTACTTCATAATTAATTTTATTTACTTTTGAGAACAAAGTGGTGAAACAAAAGCAATGGAGTAATATGGACCAAAAATAAGATAATTTGTAAAGTTTGAACAAAAGGTTCTAATCACTTGAATATACTCTTTCCCTGGTATGGTGTAACATTCTGATAGTTTTAGTCCCAGCTTTATTTGCTACCAAATTATACTATTTGAGATTTTTGAAGACAGATCTACTTAGGTCAGAAGCAGAATGTAATTTTTATTTCAAATAATCCATTTTTGATGGATAAGATTCCACACAGTGGGTTTGTTTTGTGTTAGATATTCCTGATGGGTCTTTATATACAAGACCATTAAGCTTGTAAGTTTGAGTGCAGGATTTTACGAAATGCCTCAGTGAATATGGAATGTGACTGTTTACTCCTTTATTTTTGTTGTGATAGTTTCTTTAAAAACAAATTATGTTACTGAGTAGCCTGGAAGATCAGCACATGCTGCATAAAGGAGATACAGGCTCACTGTATCATGTAAGCTGTATATCAGTCTTTATGAAATCTTACTTTAACCAAACTTAGTTCAGATATCCTATTTGGATTTAGGTGGATTCATCTGTTTTTTTTTGATGTTTCAAATGTGCTTCTTCAGAAAAAGAAAAGCACTTCTATAGCAATTGTAAAGTCATGATAAAATATCATGTAAATATCAGGTTACATATTTTTTTTGTCAAAGTCTTTACTCTGGCAATATTTACTAGAAAATACCAATGTGAATTTATACAAATTATCTTGAAATATCTCAGCAACAATAACATGTAAATGTTCCTTCAGTAAAAAGTAGGAATGCTAGCAGTTCTTAACAGTAAAACACTTATCATAGGTCTTCTCTCTTAATTCTTTTTTAGAATTAAGAGAGCAAAAGAAGGATTACACTGTTTAACAGTCCCTGGTTTTGTTGTTTTGAGACAGTCATTAGTATGTCTTAAGACATTCCTATTTAGGGCAAACTCAGGGATGCTGTTTCCTGCTGCTGAATTTAGTGTGGAGGAAAGACTAGTTCTACTTGAAAGATTCTCAGTAATGAAGAAAGAATAAGGTGAAAGAGAAGCTAAAGCACAAACCAATGTGATAGAAAACAGCTGATCTAAGTTGGAATTTGCAGTGTCTCACCTGGATTGTCATCTTTTCTTTATCATGATTGTGTACTTCCTGTGTAGCCAAGTCAAGAGTACTACCAGGTAGGCTGAGTTCAACATTGGTTCTCTGCCTTTTGACTGTTTTTATTTTCTTAAGTTACTAGATCTCTATAAAATGTATAATTCAATAATGTGAAGTTGCTTGTTCAACTTTTTTATGATCTTAGTAAAACTTTCAAGCTCACTAATAGCCCTGTGACAGAGGTAACTCCAATAGCCTTTTGCAGCTAGGATCTCTCTTGGGATAAATGATCATGTTTAGATGAGTACTAGAATTTACTAAATATTTCTGAATTTTTCTCTTTTAAAATGCACCACTGAGTAAGTGTACCACTGGATGTCACTGTCTTTCTATGAGTGCAGAGCTCAATTCATAAAATGAGTATTAGAGCAATTGAGTGTTAAAGCAGGGATTTAATGCAAAAGGATTGTGGAAGAGGCAATATAATTAACTGTAGTTAGAGACAAAGCATTTCAGCTGGTGAAATACTGAACTTTTCATAGTGTTTGATATGAAGTTTCTAATATAGGGAACCTGATTAGGAAACTAGAGGCTGTGTGGGAAATACTGGGACAAATTCCTGCAGAAGGCCTGACTCCTGATCTGGTTGTTGATTTCTGACCACTGTAAAGCTAGACTGTGAGTACTACTCTATTCCACATCTGTGGAAAATGTGTGTTACATCATGAATATATTATATACATTCAGTTTATGATGGGATTGTTGTTTCTACTTATTTCTTTACAATTTTATTAATATTTTATATTGGGGAATATTTAAGTAAGCTTTTTATAACAGCTTTGTGTTTTGCCTTTAGTTTCATAATTTTCTGCCAGCTGGGGAGGTGGGTAGTATTGAAGGGAAGGAAGTGCTATGTTGTATCCTATGTACTTCTGTGCTACTCTGAGGTATAGAAATAACCGGAGTGAGTGGTTTCTTTAGGAAAATTCTGCTCAGACAGTCCATTGATGCAGATTCAGTTGTCTTGTTTCTTTTCCTGAAGATTTAAAAGATGTAGTTTATTAATTCACTCAAAAGAATTGTTACCTGAAGTCATACTGCAGTTTAAACGCTATATAAATGATGTAATCATGAAAGAGGCAATAATTGTGCCATTATTTTGCTGTGGAATATATATATCTGCACTTCTCTGAGACTGACTTGCTTTCATCAGACTACAGTGAGGTTCAGTGAACTTCAGACCTCAGGTAGAAGATAATGGTTGTTCTCCCTTGTGCCCCAGCTATGGAAATGCAGTAACCTGGATTATTAGAAATGAAATAATTTATTTTTAATTGATTTAATGCCTTTTAACTTTTTAATGAGTCCCACATAATTTTCCAGTTATATTTTCCCTTTTCTGTAGTTCCTTCCATCTTATATTTTCTTTAGACACTCCTTATCAGTCTAACTAGCTTTTAACCTGCATTTTGAGTTTAGATCTTTATACTGAATTCAGAAGAATATTTGATAAAGATGGTTTAAATCTTGTGTTCATATTTTAAGGCCTGCAAGCAGGATGCTTTACCTGTCCATTGGGGTTTGTTTAGAGAGATTTTTCTGGATGCTTTTAAGGGCTTTTAAGCCACAGTTAAAGCCCTGCCATTTGTGTGATCCCTCAAAATCATGAAACTCGTTTTCCTGTGCATTTGTTTTATGGTGCCTTTTAAACTTTGTCTTTTCTTTGCCTTTCTGTTGGGGACCTACTCTTGTGTAGCTCTTAAGCTAAAACTGGCAATAGCAGGTATGTGTTCTTCCACCTGGCTGCTTATTTCCATGGAACCTGTAGAAACTTGGTTTTCTTACGGGTGAGCCAGCTGTGCTTGCAGTCAGCGAGTTCAATAGCTAAGGTAAGGGAAGTGCAGATGCTCGTGCTGTGATTCTGCAAACTATTTGAGTCAGTGTAAATGTGGGTTGCAGCTGAAGAGTTTGGTCATTGCCTTTTCCCAGTCACTGGCTGTTTGCTTCCTCAATAATAGCAGTAAAAACATTTGTGCAGGTCCTAGGAGAACTGTTCTAACATTAAAAGTAATCCAGGCTAAGGGGATAGTAATAATACAATGTCATGTTTTGTGTTCCTGTAAAGACTCCTTTCTGATTAAAAAGCTGATTTCCACAATAACCATCATTCTGATTCATGACATTTTTAGCTGTACCTTCACTGCTGTACCATTTAGACTTAATTAAATGACTTGAGAGAAATGAGAAGAATACAGTGCACATATTAGTATTTCCCATTTAATGTTTATGTACTGGAGAAATTTAGTGGTTTTTTTTCTTTGATTTTATGTTCTAATTGTGTTTTGAGTAAATTCATGCTCCGACAATGGAGAGTTGAAGCTCTTCCATATGGAATCTTTACTATCTGTAAATCCAAGAGGTGTGGAATAATAATTTGCCTGAGTGCTATGCTGTTTCTTTGTGAACTGTGATATATATAATTATTTGTACAGGATGGCATAGCAGAAAATCACTTCATACCGTGAAGTTAGAGCTTTTATATTAAATTAAACTATCTTTTACCATTTGAAATGATTGATTTGCATTCAGTTTTTGGCCATTGCAATATCCATGCTCATCCTAGAAGAACCAAGAGCTCTGAAGGGCCGTTTTAAAGGCAAAGCTGGACCTCAAAGCTGGTGCGTAGACCAGGCTGAGTTAAATTGGGTAAGCTGTCTCGTACTGCGGGTGTCAGGGTTCTGTGTTGGAAAGCCCTTGGCTCTTAACCATGAAGACATCGATTTCCAGAGGAACAAATGGGATTTGCAGTCAAGTTCTGAATATGAGGAACATATTGCTACTGATCTGTTAGTAGATATTTCTCTAGGTGATCTACTGGGATTAAAACTAATTTCACTTGCAGATCTGATGTGACTTGATTAAATAAGGTGTATTTAAATTAGCTTTATCATAACCGCGATTGACACTGTTTTAGCAGATCAGCATAACACTTCAAAACACCTGTTTTTTTTCCCCCTTTCCTTCCATTCTGGAATTAGGGGATTATTAGATATCCCTTAAAGGGTGCTTGCCATTGTCAAATCCATTGGACAGAGAATGATTAAAATATTGTGCTTGCTCCATCTGACAGTTTTTTTAATCGTTATTTATTATTATTAAGGTAGATTGTGCCAAGATGGAAGTTATTGCCTCAAATATTGTCAAAGCAGAAACTGAAGAGCCCTACATGAGCTGTCCTCCAGGATTTAGGATGACAAAATATTCTGCTTTAAAGTGTAATATTATTGTTGGGGCCTATACCTCATGTTGTGGAAACTGACAAATTTTGGCTTTAAATTTTTCTACAAGTACAGTCAGCCTCAGTGTGACTCAGTTCGAGTACCTGACAGTTTAACTGCCATAAGGGCACATTTATTTATTGCCTTCACTAAATTACTCATACTTGCACATGCTGTTGGGCTGGCTGCTTTTCTTTGAGTGCCGTTTCCTCCAGGGTGTCAAATTTTATGCTTTGCCCACTTTGGCATGAAGTTCATCAGCTTCTTCGTGTTTATACAGGACTTGGAGTTGCCATTTACCTGGGGAAGAAACAAAATTACTTTGGTAGGCTATGCTGAGCTAACAGTTTGCATGCTGTAAAATGCTGTCATGTTAGCTGCGCTCATCAACCTGCAAGAAATTCCTGCAAGAGAAGAGCACAGTAGTGGGTCAACCAGCATGTGTTTAACCCAGTCATTTATAAAGACTTTTCTTTCCCATTCTGTTGCACAAAATTTAAGTAAAGGCCCTTTCAGTATATGCTGACCAAATTAATATTTCCCATCTCTGATTTTATTTCATACAGTTGCTTGCAGCTTTTTGACCTCTTCGATCCTCACAAAAGATAAACCCATATTGGGAATTGATTCATCCTACTAAGTTTTCACATATTACCAGTATTTGACCTTTGCTCATACTCTACCCATAGATCTCTTGGGCCTTGATCTTCTAAAATAGTCTGTCCTATTGCTTTAAATTGAGTGGAAACCTGTTACTCAGCCTTAAAACAAATATTTATGTATATGCTGTTCACAGTTTAGGTGATGATCAGAAATCAAAGATGTAAAGCATTAATTTTTACAGACATCAAGGTGAGTCTTTTCTAATCATTCTTGTGAATGTAAGTCCTAACTAATCTTTAGAGGTTTGCTCAGTTGTAAAATGCTTTTTCTCTGAAGCCACATAAAAGCCCAGAAGTATTTAAGTTGCACTGAAACTGGTTTTAATCTAGAATCTGTAGAAGGACAGTTTCTAAAAGCTTTTATATAAGAAATTAGTGGTTGCTTCTAAATGAGCTTGTGGTTCTGTTGTAATACTGTAAACTTCCAAAGAACATTTGGAAAATACCTATTTGCAAACGCATGTTCAATGGGCTACTGGAGTACTTGGTCAGTTGACAAGAGTTGTTGTCAACAAGTGCATTTGGGAAATTAAGTGATCACTGTTAAACTTGGTGAACTTGGTAATAAATTGATTGCTTGAATTCATGGGAAGCATTTAAACTAGAGACTTTGTTTCAAAGGCTTGCCAGACAGTTAATGTGATTAAAGATTGGGTCAAAATATGTGTCTTAAATCCCATTGAATTGTCACTTCTGCGGGATGATTGTGCAAGTTATAGTTAGGGTTTCTAGTTGCATAATAACTTGTCTAATGCCTCCTGCTGAGCCTGCTGAGTTTGCACACTCTTCAGATGTTAAGATGTTAACACAGCTATTGGGAGGTGTATGTTCCTTGGAGTGGACTGCACGCATCTGCTTAAGCAGTTAGCCAGCTTCCTAGTTTTGCTTGGGAGATGCTAAAATCTGTATTCGATGGCAAAAGCTCCAAATACCCCATATACTTCACATCTGAATCTGTGTTCTCTCTGTGTACTTTATTTGCCTCATACTGATACTCAATTGCTGCAAGAAATTTGGGGCCTGGAGAAACAGAAACATTTTACAAGTTCTTCATACTTAGGTGTCTCAAGGTGAAGACATTCCAGGAACTTTATCCATGGTTTCAGATACCTTTGCATTAAACTTGGAACTGCCTCTCCTACCATTTGTCATTAATTTTCTCATGGCTTGTTCTCAGCCACAGCTCTGTGAGATGAACCAGTCTGATTTGATCTTTCTGAATTTAAACTTATCACTCTACAATAGTCCTACAAAAAAGTTCTGAACTGTCCTATCCGTATTGTCAAATACGTTCTCTTAGGATTCCAAGGTTTTCTAATCCTGTTCTTTAGCTGGACAACCAAAGAAATGTAGCTTAAAGCTTAAATTCATGTACCTCTCACCAGAAAAAGTGATGGTGCTCTAAAGCAGCACCTGTACAGCTTGTACTTTATGTATGATAAAACTGGATTCTTTTAGCTCAAATCCAATGGATTATGAGCCTTATGAAAAAATAAGTGGGCTACAATTCTGGCATGTTTGTGCCTCTGGAAATACTCAATTTGAATAGACTGAAGCAATTGCTCTGCTGACTGTTGTGTTACTTTATGTACTGAGGGAACTGCATGGTCTGTAGAGCATGCACTTTATAAGCTGGTTGAAGTTGCTATGGGTTGTACTCTGTGCTCTTCTTGCTTTATAATTTTTTAATATCCAGCAGGAACTGTCTTGGCAGTTACTTCCTAGTTGGAGACTACAGTCCCAAATTAAGGCTTTTCCTTAGGCAAACTTTAAATGTGGTGGGAGGAGTAGGAAGATTCATCCACTGAGTCAGTTGTTTACCACAGGTTTTATTTTATTTGAGAGCTGATGCTAAAACTATGTATCCCTTTGTAGTAATATAGCTTCTTTATTCCTGCTTTTCCTTTAGGGGGAACAGAATCAAATGTGTTTCATTTTTAGGCAGAAAACTGGCAAAAGTGAACATAATTAACACTCCTTCCAACAGAATATGAATTCAAATGAATTGGAGCACATTGGATTTAATCTTTTTGGCTGGCAGCTTCAAACAAGCTGAGTGTTTGAAATAGTTAAATGTTGAGCACCTGCCTCTCCTCAGGAGTCCTGAAGGTCCCAGCCTGCAGTACAGGCATTCAGATCCTGACATATCTTGGCTACTAGTTACTTTATTGTTTTATGATTTTTAACCTATTATATGCATCTAATCTAGAGCCTAGAATTCACGTTAGCCCTAAGAGCTGTTTCCTCCTCCGTCTTTGCTTTCAGCCATCTGGTTTCTGGATTTATAGGTGAGTGCAACAAGTTAGAGTACAGTGCATAAAGTAGCCATTGGTTTTGGATAGAAGTTAGCTTTATTAGAAATGTCTTTCTGTCTGTCTTAGGAGGTAGAACTGCAGAGAAGCGGGATTGCAAACATTGTGAAGATGACAATCTTGTCAGGAAGGTTATTTTTTGTGCTTTATTTTTTTTAAGCATTCAGCTTGTAGTTGAGAGTGGCAAAAATTTGTTTTAAAATTGCAATCCATAATTTGCTCCAATTTCTTGTAAATATAGAAACTTCTGTTTTTTTTTTAATATATGTCAGAAGTGTAAACTATTTGAAATCATCAAAAAGATGTACTTTATATTGGTTTTTATATACATTTGAAATACTTATTGGAATGACTGACGTGTTTTTTATACCAACCTGGAAAATACTGTGCTTGTGTAGAAGCCTTACATTGACAAACCTGTTGTTAATATTTTTAATAGCTTTTTATTTCTTGGAGTTCTGGACATTGACTATCCATAATTCTGAAAGGAAAAGTAGCTCAATGTGTAGAGCCCTTTACCTATGCTGATACCTGCTTTTCAAGCAGAGAGCTCATGTGTTTGCCATTCTTTAGTATGTTTAAACTGTCTTTTTGAAATTATGCTGGAGGATTATATGAAAGTTTTATAGAAATTATGACATAAAATACCAAAATTGCAGGGATTAATTTTACACCAGCACTCCATGGCCAATCTTGAATTCAAGAGGATAGCTGGTGGGATGTAAGCACTAAAGGTGAGAATTTGAACTCCAGAGTTTCAAGTATTGAATAATGGAGGAGTCGCAGAGAAAAACAGGGTGTTTATTCTGGTCTAGTTAATGAGTTTACTCTGGTCAGGTGGTGATTTCTCAGACAGTGGCTCTTGTGGCCTGTGTTCCACCATGAGAAGTGGATGTGTTCCCAGGGAACGTGGAAGTAGTGTAACATCTGAATCCACAGCTCAGAAACAGAGCATCTACAGAAATAAATATTCTAGAAATTGGTCATAATTGAAATCTTCTGTGGAATTAGATCATATTTTGCTCAAATTGTTACAAATATCTCATTTAGAAATTATTCCTCAAAAAACATTAAATGCTTCAACAAAACCATTTTAAAAAGTAGATAGAAGAAGCCATGTTAAGTGTTTGCAGCTTCACTGCCAGCTGTTTGTGTGTATGGTTTTTCATTTTGTTTTTTAAATTCTTTACCTCCAGTTGAGTTAAACTTCGACAGCATTTTGTATATGCTGTGTTTTTCTCATCTTTATACTTACAGAAAGTATAAGTCAAAACTGAAGTGCATATAAAATTCTGTGTTATGTGATAATGTCTTTGCATATCTCATACTACATATCTTCATTGCATTAAAATATCATAATACTCTACTGTTATACCTTCTAAGCAACTGATCTAAAGAAAACTGAAATTAACCTGCTCAGAAGGATGTCTCTTCCTCGGAATTATATGCCATAAGCAGGAGCAGTAGCCATCTGCCAAACAAGATCTTTGGTGTTATGTCACGTAGGTATTTCTTGACCTTAAAACTTCCCTCTGAGCTCCTGTCTCGGCATGGTGTGTGCCTGAGCGAGGGGTGAGTGTGTGGGAGAAGAGGCAGGGGACTCCAGTGTGCCCTGGGCAGGGGCCGCGCAGGGGTCCTTTGCCCGGACCGCGGGTGCCACGTGGTGCTACTGAGATGGGCCCATGTGAGTCACCCTGACTGCCATGGGCTGTGCTGCTCCTCCCAGGACCAGCCTAAGAACAGCCTCTCCATAGCTGTGCAGGGCGTGGAGTTGCGATGCCTTGGGACTGGAACACATGCTCTGTGGGAATGTCCCTTCTTTTCCTGAAAGATACAGCAAGAAAATGAAATTGGCAATTTTAGCATTTCTACTCCAGTGTAGATTGAATTTGTTGCAGTATTTTAATTACTTTGCTTACTGCTAACTACTGCAGAAGTCTTTTTCTATTAGTTGGTACTTGATCATTTTGAATTTTTTTGTATTACTTTTCATGATACTTTAATTTTCAAGGTCAAGTGTCGATTTGGTTCTTAGGTATAGAACAGCACACAGATTTTAACTACCAAATTATGACATATTTCTCAAAGCTTATTGAAGTAGCTCATAGCAAATTTTTAGGTTCATCATGTCCTAAGATCTAGGTTGTTGTGTGGGTTTTTTTTTTTTTTTTGGGTTATAGTCTGTGGAAAATGAATTCATAATCTGGTTAGAACTATTAAAATGAAGATCACCTTTCTACCTTTGGCATGAAGAGTAAAACTCATAAGCAAACAAGGCAGGGCTAACTTCAGAAATGTTTGCATAGGCCTTTCGAATGTAGCACACCTCAGAGGGAAGGTGCCAGAAAAAGCACCTGAGGGGCATGTGCAAGTTGGATGTGTGGCAGTGCCGCTGCTGTGGTACCCCTTGCGCTGGGAACAAAACAGCGAGTTGGAAATAGTTTGTTTGACTGCATCATCAGTGCCTGTATAAGGGAAATAGTATTGATCCTCCTCGCCCAAGAGAAACAGGAATAAAATGCTTTGCTGCTGAATATTCCAAATACTTCTACTGCTCTGGAATCTCACCGGGATAGAGTGTGCACAGAGCATAGTTAGTTTAACTGAGTTTATCCAAAGAAACATCCTTGCCAGAGTGCTGAGTGTGACAACTGTCCTGCTGTGCTCCATGTGCGGAAAGGCTCCTCCAGAGGCTGGTTTAGAGAAAGTTTCCAACTTTGTGAATTAAGAGTTTATAAATATTGCTGTTTCTCTGTANCAGAGCATAGTTTAACTGAGTTTATCCAAAGAAACATCCTTGCCAGAGTGCTGAGTGTGACAACTGACCTGCTGGGCTCCATTGAAACACAGTGTGCAGAAAGACTTCTCCAGAGGCTGGTTTAGAGAAAGTTCCCGACTTTGTAACTGTGAATTAAGAGTTTATAAATATTGTTGTTTCTCTATATCCATGCTGGGTGGTGCCTTTGTGTCCATGGGCTACAGCAAGATGAGTACAGTAGCTGTTTTATGGACTGTTGTTGTTAGTCTCTGAAAATAACCTTGGATGAATTACAGTTCTGTCTTCTGTCTTGGCCATGGTAATATTATCTGGCAGCCACTGAAAAAAAAGGACTTTGCTGAATAGAACTGGCGTGATTTACAATACAGGATGATTCTTTTCAACATATTGCTGAAGGCTTAAGTAATACACGTCCGCGTTCAGATTTAACAGCTCGCTATCAGTTATTCCCTGACATTCTTTCAATGCTAATTGCCAATAGATAGTCAGATATCCCTCTGGTAGTGTTTATGTATTGAGGATCATGGTATTTAACTGCTCAAGTTAGGGCAGCTGACTGCCAAATTCTTATTTCTGTGTGAAAGAATCTATCAAAACTGTAAGAGATAATACCTGAAAGTTTCAATGCTTCATTAAAGTGATAAGTGGTTTATTTACTATAATGTAGGTAGGTGTGATGTTATTCAAGATAAACTGCTTGAAAGAGATTTTTCTTTTCTTTTAATAGAAAGCCAGGTAAATAGGTAGCTGATAGATCACACCGGGCAAGGCAATTTTTAAACTCCAGTATGCATTTGAAGTCCTTTTTGATGGTCGTGGTACAGACACAAGTGCTGAGTACGGATGGCATAAGACTGACAGTAACAGTCTAGTGCAAAAAGACAATCCCTCTGCACTACTTGAAAAGAAAACTGCTTTTAACATTCAGTATCTTTAGTGTATATCTAACAGTGATTATTTTAGTATACTTTAAGGTTTTGCATTTAGCTTGGATATCACAACTTTCCTGCTGAGTTCATCTGTAGCTCATTATGTTTGAGCTGCATTCCTTGAATAGCTGTTCAGGTCTGAGGTCTAAATATCTCCAAATGCAGTGATCAAATCTGTCCATTCCAGGTTCATGTTCTGCTTGAACCTTTGTGATCAGGTTAGGGAAACAAAATGAAGAAGCAGTTTTCTTAGGCTGATATGGGGTTGGAGTTTCTCAGTGAAGTATTAAGCATAGATACAAGTAGGAGAGCGTCTAGTTTGCAGAGAACCTCTGCAGTCCTAAGTAACAAGATTGATCTTAGGTATTTACCCTTTCTATTTGCACACTTCTTGTTTGTACAGGTAATTCCACGGCAGATCTCTCTGTCTTCCGCTGCTCATGTTTTTCCTCATTAGCTGCTTCATGCACTGACATGTATAGAAGTGGAGACTGCTGCAGGTTACTCTAGGAGGCCTCGAATGCTATGAAATGTGTAGACTATAAATGTATGCTTGTCATGGCATATAGACCGCGGTCTGGAGTTAGTAACCTCAGCAAATCAACCTTACGACCAATTGGGTACGTTGCCTGTGCTTGGCCTCTGGAAGAGAATCAAAATAATCCCTCCTGCAGGTGCTGGGAATATGACAAGTATCACACAGTGACAGGTATGTGCAGAAACAGAGAGCCCTTTTTTTCTTTTGAACCACTTTGAAATTTAGGATAACATATTAACCCTTCCTAAAGGACACAGATTAGCACTTCATTTTTGTATTTATAGCAGCATTCTTTGTATGTGCAAAGGAATACAGGAGTAAAAGTTTTCTCATGCTTCTAATGATGTTTTATACTCAAAGCAAGTTCAGTGAGGGATAGGAGCAAAAAGTTTTGTTAAGCTTGAGTCTAAGACATGTGAATACGAAAGATATAGAAAGTAACTTAATGAGCAAACCGACCCTAAAAAGGCTGCCTGTAATTTTGATGTAATAAACATGTTTGTTACTTAGCAGTGCAGGGATATTTGGAAGTAATTCCAGAATACTTTGTGGCTTGTTATACAACAAAGATAAATTATCAGACAAGGAGCTGGTGGAGCTCAGGAGATGTTTGCACCTGAGCTGAGATGTTTGCGCCTCCTGTTCCCCAGCAGATGGGCCTGCGCTGTGCTTCAGTGCTGTTCTGATCTGCAATTAATCTGTGTTTTGAAAAGCCTGCACTATTTTAACTACATGAACGTTCTTAGGTTAAAGATTCTAGGCAGCTACTATTCAGCACTGTTAGATACAGGGTATGGGTTTGATAGCCTTGGATTTTACGTGGTACATCTGTAAAGCTGCTGTGGAACACCGTAAGGTTTTTTTAAAAAGAACCAAAACCGAAAACCGAGTCCCTTTTGGTTAAATTCTAAATTTTCTTTGCTTTTAAGTTATCAGCAAAACTGCTCTGCCTCATTGCAAGCACTAGGGGCGAGTGGAGAGGAAAGCAGTGTTGCACTCAGTTTTTGCATAGTCAGCAGTGCTGGAGGAGTAATAAACCCCAGAAGATTTTCTTTTAGCTTTATAAGCCTTAAGAAGCCTGAAGCCTTCCTGTGCAGGACAAAAGCAGAGAGCTTGTTTGTGGAGGGGCTGCTGTGGTTTTTCTGTTGCCCCGTGCATTTGGGCTGGGTGGTTGTTGTGCAGCGCTGACCCGCGCGGCCTTGGGCCCGTCCTCAGCAGCCGCCGCACACTGCGCTGCTGGCACCGTGTCCACAGTGCTCAGGGAAAATGGGTCATTTTGGTGAACTTGTTGCTTTTAAAGGGTTTGGCAAGTTAAATGAAGTATTTCTGGAGCACTTTGTTTTGGTAGAAGTGGTTTCTTTTATAGCTAGGGTGACTTTTCTGACCTTCTGATGGTGCCAGCCTCAGCAGGCCCTTTCCAGTTTAATTTTGTATGAAAATACTTAAATACTCAACTCTTCAAACTCAAAAAAATAAAATCCAGGAAATGAACAGGTAGCTCTATGTCTGAAATGGTATAATGCTGATTGAAGGGAGGTAAGGTATCACCTTTTTTTAATAAAAGAAGTCAAAAACTGCTGTGTCTGCATGTGTTACAGTTCTTTCAAATGCAGTGAAAAGAAGTATATAAAATGTTTATCTCATCTATCTTGACTAATGCTCTTTGGTTTATTACACAATGCAGAGATGAATGAGGCTTCTGGTGCTCCTCATATTCGTTGTAGTAATTATTTTTAAAGTGTACTATACATTTTGAGATTTGATATAACTGGTTAGGAAAGAAAAACTCTACTGATAATTTATTTTTCTTAGTTGTTACAAGAGTTCAAAAAGACAAAATAGGAAAGTTGAAAATTGTTTTGAAACATCCGTGCCTTGGTCTCACTGGGCTGGATGCTGCTGTCATCCTGGTTAGTGCAGGGCAGAAGTGTCCACTAAAGTTACTGCCTTTCTTGTAACCTTCTTGTTTCCAGGGCTATCTAATGCCACCACGAAGGTGTTCAGGGTCTTGTAGGATGTGACTTAAGCAGCAACTTGCATCTTCAGAAGGCCTAATGAAGCCATGTTGAGGCACTTGGTCAAGTTTTGAGCTTTTGTTTTGACCCGATGTAGTTTATCTGGAGGAATGTATCATTTGTCTGATAGAGAAGTGAGAGGAAAAGATCAGGAATTGAGCCTATCTCACTTATGGTGGACATGTGATTCACAGCTTGGCAGCTGCTGGCCACAGGAGAACATGTAGCTATTGAAGTTTTTCCAGACAAATACCTCTTTTAACAGATCTTTTTTTTTTCCCCTGCCCCCCCATAAAATCACCTTTGGATCAAAACCTCTGTGACTTGGAAGACATACTCCTTGATTAAAACAGGATGCTGCGTTGCATTCTACTGGTTCCTTTGGAACCAGTGTAACCGAAAGCCAGATCTAATTATTTCACACTTTATGTAGCATCATACTGAAGCTGTGCCAATAGAAGACTGTGGTGAGGAATCCTGCTTACCAGCATCTGCACTATTAGCTGACCTGCATATGGGATGGGGCAGCTGTGATGCTTATTGCTCTTACTGAGGGGCTTTTAGGTTATTGTCATAGTCATTAGCTGTAATTCCTTCTGACAGATCTCTCTACTTCCAGCTAGTAGATAAGTTCCTGTCTGTATTCTTCAATTGCCCAAATGGATATCTTCAGAAATCCTCTCCAGTAGGAAACTTCCTGAGAAAGTAGTTCTCAACAGACCTCAGCTCCAGGGTTCGTTTGAAGAATTCATTTTAGTTTGCAGACTACAGGTAGATTCGCAAGTAAGTGGTCTGTATTTTCTTTTCTTTTTTAATTGTAGAGGATGGAAAATGCACTCAAATAGTTAGGATGGAACTGATTCCAATGTTAATTATGCTGCTTTCCAGTGAATTGATGATGGGATGAATTCTGAAACTTTGAGTAACTGACAGTTTTTTCAGCTTGTATTGAACATCTGAGAACTGCATCCTCTATTTGGTAACGATGTTTTAACAGTGAAAAAATGAAGTGTGTGTTCTTTATTCAATAGTATTTAGTTATTGAAAAGAAATACCACACTAGGACGAAGACTGCAGGAAAGCAGAAAGAATTTGCAGTACAAATAGCCTACCTAAATCACTGATAGTGATATCTTAATTCTGCTACGTACTTTCTATGAACTATCATCTTTATTTCTTCTTTACATGTAGAGGAAGCTTGTGGTTGTGTAAATATTATTGTTTAGTAGGAATTAATATCTGTATTCGTATAGATATATAGGAGTGCATGTGTGTATTGTCCTGTGTATGCTTGAAAAAAATCAGTTGTTGAAGTGATTACATGATGAGGGAAAAAAAAATTGAACCATTTTCATCCCCGTAATTATGTTATTTTCCTATACTCTTGAGCAATGAAGTGTAAGGTATTGAAGAGTGGAAAATGCTTGTTCAGGAAACTAAATAAAAATGTTCACATGAACTTCTCAGTTTTTTTTCCTACTGAGGTTGGTAGCTATCTGCATAGGTCTGTGACCAGGTTCCTTCAGGCTGTGTGGGACAGGCGTGAAAAGATGCACGAGACAATTTGAAGGTAGAATGAGAACTCAGAGTTGGGTTTAGCAGACATCTCATCAGTATGGGCTCTTTCTAATCCTTGGGCACTTCCAAACTTTGCAGTTGTATTTTCTGTGCCAGCTTGGCTGCATCTATTCATGTAACAGACTGCAAGGCATTAGAAGCGGCGCACCTTTATAGATCAGGATACACATTTAATCCTGTGCTTTCTTCAACTTTGTCTTTCTTGTGAGGCCTTGAGCAAGTCACTTTATTTGTGCCTGTCCTGTGAGGATGACAGGGCTGTTTTCCCAGAGCTGTCAGTGCTGTCTGAAGACTTCAGTCATGTGTGTGACTTGCTGGCTCTCTTGAATTTGGCTGTCTTCAGCAGGAGGCTGAGGGCAAGCTGGCTGTTTGTCCCTGATGCCTAACCTGCCCAAACAATGTTAGCCAAGTTCTGCTCTCTATTTGACTAACATTAACTGAATGATAAGCAGTAGTTGTTCCCTAAACCCTCAGAGCATTTAGTCACAGTAGATAAGTGAGCATCATCTTTGTGCATTAAACAAGTCAGCAGAGAAGGCTTCTTATCCTGGCTCCTTTCTGAGAAATTTCTTTTAAAAGTGATGTGCGAGATGTGTTCACTGTTGGGTATCACAAAAGATCACAAAAGAATTGATGAGCAGAAAGTGGTTAAGTCATAGATGTGTTCTGTTGCAACTGGAGACAAAAATATCAGTGGGAAAAGCTTGTGTTTTGCATTACCCCACCATGTGACTTCTCCTTGATCCCATGAATTTTTGTAGTTTCCAAGGGGAATGTAATTAGAATGTGGACCTGCATTTGGTGTAATTGAAAAATATGTTTAGAAAAATAAATCACTAACAGCTAGCTTTTTTAGCTCTTGCTTTGAAATTCTCTAATTGGATTATTAGCAGATGGTGCCATTTCCATTGTCTTGCCTCACAGCAGTCTTCTCTGAAAAAGGAACAAAAAAATACTCTATGCTTAATTAGAGGACTGTTTCATCTGGAAAATGTTGCCTTTAGTAATCTGCCTCATAGCTATTGTCAAATAGTTGTAAATGAGGCAATTTGATTGATTCATAGGTCTTTCTTGCAGAATGTGCATTGCAGCTTGGTTGCAGTGAAATGTAAATCTGCCACCTTGCCTTATTCTTCTTTCTAGTAGGTAGAAAAGATCTCATTGAGAAGCTGCATCTCTACCTCATATTTGTTCCAAGAACCACCTGATTTCCTCCTCTCAAAGGTGTATGCAGGACTCATTCTTTTAGTTTCAGTAAAAATGCAGTGTCAATGTGACTTTTGGATAGCTTACGTCTTTTTTTTTTTCTTTTTTCCTGCTTCATTAAAAGAGAGAATTACTCTCTCATTTGGGACAGGAGCTTTCTCGTAAGTTCAGTCATTGAATTGCATTGATGTTTCAGCTCATGTCTACAGAGGAGCAAGTTGCTTAACTGTTTTTTAAATGTTACTTTTTCTAGATTAAATGTTGTCAAAGAAAACTTGATTATTTTCTTTTAAAGAATATTTTAAACCCATTTTTACCATAAATTTGTAGATAATTAGAGTTTTGTTGGATAAATAAATTGCAGTGTCAAGTTTGGGAGGTAAATTGTCCTGTCTTTGAATTAACTTGTCTAATAGGGTCGAAGAGAAGGTCAAGTTTGTGAAAATTTTCCCCAGAGTCTGCTTAGTGGATCATGAAACTACTATAACCGAGTGACTCGTACCCCCTTAGGTGTCCTCAAGTCTACAACTCTCAAACTATCTAAATTTTCTAAATGCCAGGATCTGCAGCAGTAAAACCTCTGAGCTGACGAGCTGTGGGCTGGTGTATGAGGATGGAGCCTTTGCAGCCTCCACAGCACTTGGCTATTTACTCTGTGCTGTGTAGAAACCCGAGCGGGATTTACACATGTTAAATGCCTTTATTACAGCAGGAAGGTGGTGGTGACCCCTTTTGTCATTTAATGTGACAAAATACCAGAGGTAAAGAGGGAGATGGGGGAAATGTTGCTAGGGGAAGACTGTATAAGTTAAGAGTGTAAAAATGGAAGCATTTGCCTAGACCAGAAAACTGCATAGCCTAATGTTAGGGACTTTCTTGACATGGTCAATCACAGTAGTCATATTTTTCTTAAATATATACACTTAAAAGCTGTTTTTCCATATGGAAAACATTCTGGAAAACAAATGCAGTGTTTAGATAGTTTTGCTGTAGTTGTTACTTGTGAGAAAATAATGGCGCATTTACATTTGGAAAGAAATTTTTATGTATTGTAAGGTCATTTCTCACATCTAACCAATTCACCCATTGCTAAAGAGGTACAGTGGTTGCAATGGATGCAACTAAGTGTTATGCACTTAATAAAAGTGCACATAGAGGTTCACACAGTGTTTGTATTTTCTGTCATAGACATCTTGAAATCTGCCATTTCTTTGCCATTTTGTTTATTTGTGTAGGAGTACCTTGCAATGAAAAAGGCAGCATTTCAAGTTACTGTTTTCTGAAGGAATGATAACAATTGTGATAAAGATGGAGAAGAAGTATTTAAACTGACCTGAATGGAAATGTATTAACGGGTTTTCCATTTGTGGTTTTGACCAATAAATAGTGATTTTTTTTTGTTAGACTTTGTTAAAAACCTCCCAACCTCTTGGTCTGGGAAGAGTTTCAGAAATTTTATGATTCCTCTTCCTTTGCGTTAATGGCTCTCCTGAGGACCATAAACTGTGGAGCTCCCCAGTGCTTAAATGTTAGTCACTATCTCTACTCTGTTTTGTTTCACGGTAGAAAGTTATTGCTGTGATAACTTCTCTGGTTTGCCTTCTGCAGAGGGATCTTAAAGCCGGGAGTACCCATTTTTATAGATTTCTTTCCCGAGAAATAGCTGAATGGTGGGCCATATGTATATTCATTTTGCACTCTTCTGAATGCTCCGGAATAGCCATTTGTCAGGATCAATCCTATTTTCAGAAAACAAGACAGTCAAGGTGGAGAAATTGAGGAGATGCCACATGAATTTGCCCAAACAAAGCAGCTGCATGTAAACGAGTTAGAAACCAAAGATTTAGACCCTAGATTAAAAAGCAGTTCATATTCTTGTAAATGTGTGAGTTTTTTCTTTTCTTATAAAAGTTACCATATTTTTATGTTGTTTTCTGGTCGTTTCTGCAGCTCAGATTTACATTTGTGTTTTGGACAGCTGTAGTACTGACATCATTGCTACAGCATGTGTTTATAGAAATTGTCAAGCTTGAAACCTATTATAAGTTTTTATGTCTTCGTTAACTCTGTCTGGTTTTAGGTTTCAAGGTATGTGGCTTGTTCTCTAGGGGTGATGCTGCTTGAAGCTGCAAAACTGGCTGTGCCTATATTGAATCCATATTGTAGATATTGATGGTGTGCCATATTCCCTGATGTAATGAGTTAAGCAAGCAAAGTAAAAGGAAATCATAAACTTGTGTTAAATATGTTTGTAGATGCAGGGATTGCTTAATGCATTTCTTGTTGAGAGATCCAAAGGTGGACCTGCATAGAAAGCAAAATTATAGAGGCAGACGTGTAGCTGTGGGTTCAGCTGTAATGGTGTTTGTGTAACCCCACACAGCCACACTTGGGCACATTGGCGTGCAATTGAATGACATTTTGAAGTTCCCCAAAATCCACTGTGAAAATCCACAGCAAAAATAAGTATACAGAACAATCAGATTTTGTTTCAGAAGCTGGTAAATACTATCAGCCTGAGCCTGATGGCCTGAAAGAGAAAGCAGCTCTTCTAGAGGGACAGATGGTGTAAGGAATATGGACATCTAATAGAAAAAAAAGATATAGGAATGGAAGAGACCATAGAGCAGGCCCACAAAATTGTCAATTAATGCAACTGTGTGTCCTGAGAAGCTGAGGAGGTGCAGGAGATGTTACTGAGACCAGCTATGTCTGCAAGAACTGCTTACTTGGGCTGCAAAAATGCTCCCTTGGCAGAGGGATTGTTGGTCCATGGGAAAAACAAGAAGCGAAGAGTAAGAAGCTCTTTGGGGGAAGATGCACTTCATAATTCTAAATGCTGTATGTATTTCTGATTAATAAGAAGAATACGTGTGAAAATGTAACTGTTTTTCCTGGTCTTGTCCTTTTTGACAGGGTGCTATTTAGTGGCCAGTAGGATATTTTGCTCTTCTGGACATGAACTTGGAGTTTCCTTTCTTTAATACATTGATTGAGAATTTCCCTTTTATTTGGAGATTTTACTGCTAGTACTTCTGTACCTGCCTTTTTTCTCTTATATTCATGCCTAAGAGTTTGGATATATCATTGATAACACTGAATATACAATGTTAGGGAGAAGCTTAGTGTCTTATAAGGTTGAATGCTTAGCTATTGCTGGTAATTTCATTTTTAGTGAGCAGAGGATAGATGTTTTGGTGTATGGCAAGGCTTCAAGCAAGTCAGAAGTATATTCACTGTTTATCAGAGCTACTATAATAAACTAATTACTTGTTCTTTTCAATGTGCCACGGTTTAAGTTGTTTACGTAGTGTTGTTGAAAGCAGTTTTCCCTCATCTCCCACATATCTTAATTGTACAACCCTTACGGAATCGAGTGGCACTTGCTTTCTTGCTCCACTCCTTGGCCCGGTCTAGAAGGTCTTGCGGGATCCCAATTGCATTGAAACAAACCTGCTCATTGAAACTGCATGGAAAATATGGCTAACTTATAAAAAACAAAATTCTTAAGTATTTGTGCTTCTTCATTGCCTGGATAACATGAAGAAAGCTTAATTTTAAAAATACTTGTGAAAGATTAAATCCTGATTAAAACCCACCTACTTAAACAAAACCAAAAAACTGTATTCAGTTTCAGGTTTTCTAAGCTGTCTAATACTTCTTCTTCTGGAGTTTTCTGTTGTTCTGTGGAACAAGTTTCTTCAGTATCAATATAGTCTCTTTTGCAAAGTGGTGTTCCAGATTGACTTACTCTTGCTTCCTCCATATGGAAGAGATGGTCTTTAGACTTTCTGCAGGCAAGAACTCCGTTTTCTGTACAACTGAATTTGTCTGGTGTATCTGAGCACATTGCAACTAATAGTTGTGAAGGGAATGCTCAACTGCTATGTAAGGGGAGGTGTGCTGTTGGGGATGTATTAGGTTTTCTTTCCAGCTTTCTGAACATTCATGTATTGGAACTGTTTTTCAGTTATGATGTGTCATCATATATATGCTACATATTAAGGATTTCCCATGCCAGCACTGTTTCTTCCTGCTAGTGGATCTGAAGCTCAAGTCAGGTACCACTTAAAGAAATCTGGTTTTATCTTTGTGAGGCACATGAACATTCTGTCAGCAATAATGAAGTGCAGATACATATGTGCAAAAAACCCACCCCTCACTTCATCTCTCTTAGAACACCCTTAAAACAAACTTTTATTTTTTCCAAGTAACTAATGGTCTGGGGGTCCATCTGCCCTATTTTTTCCCCCTGCCTGTAGATAGCATGTTTATTCGTACTGGTATTCAGAACATATACAGCCCCTTGTTTCACTGCCTGCCTGGGTTTTGGCATTAACAAGTGGAGGAAGCAAAGCGTCAGGTTTAGCTTATCAAGCCTGGTAATATCTAAACTTCTGACAAACCAAGTAGTGTCTAAACTTTTGTCATCAATGCCATCGGTGAACAGTGTCCAGGAAGTCCCCCCTTCTTGTGTTTTTAAATAAATAAATTAACATTCAGTTTTTTTTACTAATAGCTGACCTGTTTTTACTAATAGCTACTTTAACACTGAGGTAGACTTTTCATTAGCGGAAGTCTATAACTCCAATGCAGAGAATACTGAAATTAAATTAGTAAAGTAAGTGTTTTTTCTTATTTACACTCATCTGTGAAACCATATATAAGTATCTCTGTGTAAGGAGAGCTCTGGTGTGTATGGTATATTTTAGGGTTTATGTGATTAATCTGTAAGCAGTATATTAGAAGACCTTAGGTTCAGCTGCCTATATTCTAGACAGTTTCTTTGGGTGCAAATGTTCTGCTCTCTCCTGATTTTTCAATGGCTCAAATTCCCTCAGAGAAGGGACTTCTCATTGAAGGGGCTGCTGCACAGCTGTTGGTGAAGATAAATCAGGATCTTGTTAGGGAAGAATTAGAGGGGATTGCCCAACAGAGCTGTACAAGTTTACCTTAACAGGGCCCAAAGCCAATTACCTGTGGGCTCAGAGTCGTTTGGGAATAAGATGCTCAAGACTTTTTTTCTTTTCTTTTTTTTTTTTTTTTGAGCTAACTCTGACCTTTTTGAGTTTTCTACTTACTGAATGAATCCTTCATCAGCTATTCTCTGGTGTGTAGTCAAAACTTGAAAATACTGGTAAGACCATTCAGTCACCACTTAACAGCTTTGGGAAATGCTGAGTGCACGTTTTTTCTGTTCGTTTTTGACGTGATATAAGTTTTCAGCTATTCCATGGGAAAGAAAAATAAGTTATGTGAAGATGATGCTTAAAATCTGGCAACCTAGGTCAATTTTCGCAGTAATTTTTTACTTGAAGTTGTACACAATCAACAAAATGTAAGTTAGAACTCTTGTATTCTTAAACAGGAGTCATGACACATTGAGATTTTTGCTTTTGGGGCAAAAAAAATAAGAGAAGAACTATTACCTTTGGCATTTTAGTTTTTATTTTGCTTTTTTTCTTTTTTCCTGCCCTTCCCTTTGTTTTATCACTTTTCTATTTCACTGGGCTCTTTTCTAGTGTTTTGCTACAAGTAATAAAAATAGAAGATATGACCCTTACCTTGCGCCATTTAGGTTCAGCTGAACAGAGACATTCCTAGGACACTTGCAAAATGGGACACTTCATGGCCAAGTGACTGTTAGGGTTGTACATTTAAAATTACTTATTCTGAATTTAAAACTCTTTCTGAAAGACCCAGGAGGAAAGTGTTATTTTGGTCTTCATGAAAGTTCAAGAATTGTTTTGGGTACTTTTTTTGGTAATGCCCATCTCAGTTTTCTAGCCAGAGGACAAATGTAGGAGTGGTATTTAAGCTTGCTGAACTTGGTGCTTAGCTAAGCTCTGGGACTGCAGGCTGGCCTAAAACCTTTTTGTAAGCAATACCGATAATGTGCCACGGAATAGAAATACATTTGTCATTTCATTAAGAACATTACATTTCTTAAACAGATATATGTACTGATATAAGTGTTTTGTGATCTACCAAAATAATTCTCCCTGAATGATATTTCTTATGCGTTTCGTAATATTCATTGCAGTAGAAAATGTTTTCCTAGTAGGAGAATAGCAAGGCTCTAAATTTCTTATCATTTTGCTAGCAGAAGCCTCAGCATGTCAATTATACTGGGAAAATTACCAGTGTTGGAGTCTTATTTCATTCTGGCAGTAACTTGAACTAAAACACAACTTGTTGGTACTAGAATTAGCTTTTCGTGTGCTGATTTTTGTGTTCTAATTGCTGGATTAAAATATAACTTTTAAGGGCTCCATAAACATCCTGGATCCTTTACAGCAGCTGGTGTGGAGCTCTTTCTAAATCCCCCTGAGTTGTCCCCTTGGCTTTGGCTTTGGTAATGGTGTCTGCGTTTGGTTAGGACTAGCTTAATTTCCTGGACGAGAGGAAACACAGCTGAGTCAGAAGGTAGTTACCCAGACTGACTCTAGTACTGCCACGAAGGGTAATTAGCAGCACACAGTGATGCTTTACGCTGTTATTTCTGCATAGCTCTTCCTGGGCATGCTGGTTTATGTGAATCTTCTTTCTAGAATCCATTCCACATTTATTAAGGTTACAGCAGTGCTGACTTTTTCCCAATAGGATTAACTGTCTGCTCTTTACATTTCACTACATTGCCAATACTTTTTTTACTGACTCTGATAGAGATCTCGAGTTGATCTCAAGGGAGTGCAGTCTTTTCATCTAAGGGTTTTCAATTATTTGAGCCCTGAATGGTGAGCATTTTCTCAAGCTATAAAAGGTGTAAGAGCCAAAAGGTGAACCACAGACTAACAAATTCTAAGACAAAACAAGATAAAGATATGGATGTCTGCCTGAATGGAAAAATCTGTTGAGAACTTATCTTGGGCCTTCCATTTAGTGAAAGGCTGCCAGTAACTTAAACAATGAGAGTTCATCTTCCAACGATGAGGTCATAACGCTGTTCTCTGACAAAAATCACCTCTTCTACAGTCTGAAAACAACAGCCGGTAGTTACTGGAAAGCCAGCACTGCAAAATTAAGGTGTAGTAAGTGATCAAGCTGTTTACTACATTCTGAACTGAATAAAACTGTCAGCTGTTTCTGCAGTTGTGGAGATGGGATTAGAGTAGAAAAATTTCAAGGCACCATTATAAGTAACTCACTCATGACTGTTGATCTGGCTTATCCATATAGGGTACTAAGTGGCTAGATTGTATGTGAAAGGAAAAGTCATGTTGAACTTGAACTGGTTAGGTGTATTTGCTGAGGCAGCAATAAAAATTGCTTCTACTTGCCCTTCATTCTTGTTCTATGTTAATTTTCACATCTGAGCATTCTCTGTCTTCATTCAAGAATTTCTTCAGTAAAATTTGGTGAAAATGGCTCATAAATAGTTCACAAAATGGAAATTTTACAGCTGTTAGATTCAAGTTTTATTTGCCAGTTTCCAAAGTCAACATGTTAGACCACCCATAGTTGTTGAAAGCAGATCTTTAGCATTTCTGGCAAGCTGTCATATTCCTGCTTTGGGAGATTTTCCTTGCTTCCGGATTGTGTTTTAATGTGATCAAATCCCATGGGATTGAAACAATTGTCTTGTAGCAGGGGAAAGTCAATCTGGAGACCCAGGGTCTCATGAGCATCTGCACTTTTGTTTTAAGGCAGGTACTACTAGATGGCAACCCTTACGCCTTTGAAGCTTTATCCTGCTTAGTCAAAATTAGGCAAGATAAGATTTTTTTTGTTATTTTTTTGTGGATTCTTTAATCACAGCAAGCAAAACTGAGGTTTCAAACATGCAGTACAGAAGTGTTTCCAGTGCTTATGAATTTTGCTAAGATCTTATCTGCCTTAAGAAATGCAGTTACGTCTGCCAGCTCCTAAGTTTTCCTTGATTCCATTTTCCTTTACTGTTAGTGGGGGGTCCCAAGCTGCTCGTCTCTGTCTGTGGTGTGATGCTCCCAGTTGTTTTGTGAAGCTGAACTCTTGTCCCTGTGGAAAATTATTGCTGTGCAATGGGCAGGGCAGTGGGAGGAAAGGGGTTGCAGAGGGTGGTGGAGAACCTGGAGCAGTGGCCTGGTAACAGCGGGATGGGGAAAAATGGGAATATAAATAACAAGGTCATGCAAGGGCATAGCAGTCATTGTAGCTCAACAGGAACATAAGAAGAGCTCCTTCACTCAACAGCTGTACTACAAATTTATCATCAGTTCCTCAATTTCTGTTGTTTTAAACCGGCCATACCAAGATCTCAGTGCAGTTAATGTCAAGTATCTTCTGGCTGTGTTTGTTTAAAGCAGACTTGTTATTTTGCCTTCTGTGCTTATCAGGAGTGGGATTGGGTGAGTGTGCAAAAAGTAGCCACAAATGGCAAATTACAAATAGGCCAGGAGAGGAGGAAATACTTACGTGTCGTAGAGCTGTCCTCTTTCCTCATTCTGGAAAGCTTTCCCAGTGTGACTGGAGTTTTAAGGACGGATTATTCATGAAAGTTTAAGCTTAATTGAATCCCTTTAAGACTTCTTGTTTCCCTATTCCCCATGATATTCTTGTGTGAATATTAAACTCTTTGCAGTGCCAACAGCCTTTTTTTCCCCATCTGTTTCTTCTCTGTATATAAATTTGAAATCTATATCCTTACAACCTACCTGTTTTGAAAAGGATAGGGCTATATGCTTCTGCATGTACAGGTTAGTGGGTTTAGGCTGGTTTTTGTTTATTGAGTATGAGTTGTTGATGTGATATCATGTATGATACTATTATGACTAATGCTGGTTATACTGTGCTAAAGTTTCTTGAAAATTTAAGGGAACTTTTTTCCTAATGGTAGGACTTATGAGCGAATGCATTTGTGTGGGGGTATTTTTTTGAGGGTGGGGACGGGTACAAAGTATTGAAGTTGTTTTTTGGTACAGATTTGATGATACTGCAGGAGTCTCTATCGCCCACCTCTTTCCCTTATTTATATATAGAATGAGAAAAGTGGTTGCGGGGGAGCCAACCTTTTACCTTAAAAAGGATGAAAGGCGAGCGGTGGCAGCAGGGCATGCGGTAAACCTTGCAAAATCTCTTATTCACTCCATGCTGGGTTTCCCCTCGTCCTCCCCCAGATGTCTGATGAGGTTAGGGTAACCCATTGCCACAAAAGCTCCTTATTGGGTTTTGAGCAGAATAAACTGGTGCTGTTTATAAGTACTTGAAGCCGGAGAAAGAAGGCGTAAGCTCTAGAACACAGGGCTAGAAACTAGCTCTAGGTAAATATTGGTTTAAAATTACAAGAAGGTTTTTGACAAGACAATTCTTCAACCATCTTTCTGTAAAACTGTTGTCTATAAAGAAGATGGATGAATTCACAAAGCATCCATCCATGGTTTTGTGGTCATCTGTAGTCTAGGGAGAATGACTCTTTGGGTAAAGAAATAAATTCAATTTAAACTCAGTGTTGTGGCAAGTTTTAGCTCCCTGCAATGGTTTTTCTGTGTGTTTTTCCTTCACCTGTGTTCATCTGCTTCTCAACCGAGAGAAGTTTCTGAGCTTGCTCTGACACTTGAAAGATTTTTCTTTAGTTCTGCCAACTGTTCCTTCATCGGAATTGCATATAAGAGGAGTCTTGAGGCTTAAATACTGCTGACTGAGTCATGACATAAACTTGGCTTGTTTTGGATGGACTGGACTCTTCTTCCTGGGGCATGTCTACACGGTGCTCTTGGCACTGAGGACGGTGATGTAGTGGCTGTTCATACTGAGACTTCTGTATCAGCCAAATGATTCAAATTAATTTTGTTACAGTTTGTAGGGTTAGTTTGATCTAAAGCTAAGTGATGTTTCTAAATGATCATGTTGTTAAAATAAATTGCTTCAATAGTTTGTTAAATATAAGCTGATGCATCATTGTCATTCTTGGCCTTATAAAGGGATAGGTTTTCATTTACAGGGGGAAGGTTCCATCACAGGTGATGGCAAGAAGTGGTCAGAGCCTATTGCCTTATGTCTGGCAGATCTTGATAACTTGAATTTTCCTCTTATTTTGGCATACTGGTTTGAATACCATTTGGAAGTCATTAAGGCTAAAACTGCAGACTCACCAAGAAATCTTTGGAAACATTCGTACTGTTCATCAGTAATGTCAGAAGTTGGAACTGCAGTATAAATAATGATGAAATATATTGGTAGAAGTGTAATAATGCATAAAGAAACTTAGTGGAACTTGATTAATTGATAGTCATTAATTCAGGTCTAAAGAAGAGTGGGAGATACTTTAGCAATACAACTTATTTGGTGGATACCTTGTTACCTTCAAACAGGTAAGTTAATGGGGTATTTCATAGATGCCATTACTCTAGGATGTTTTCAGATTTGGCTGTGATCGTTTAACATACTGAGGCAAACAGCATCCACAGGCTACTTAAAAACAGAACCTTGATGAAATGATGGTTTGTTTCTCTGCGAGTTCTTGTAGGATGTTGAAGCCTCCTCAGGTGACTGCAGTCCTGCCGTAAGCAAATAGCTCTGCGTGCTGGAGTGGCTAGAGCAAATCCTCGTCTGAACAGGTCAGAGTCCAAATTCTGCCTTCATTTTCAGGAGCTCTTTCAAGTGACTCTTCCTTTTTTCACTTAGGGACTCTCTTAGTAGTATCTCTCTCTGGAAACAGTCTCTATGCTGGTCAAGTTTTGCCTAACAAGTGCTCATTACAAACTTGGGGGTGTGGGGAGAGGGAATGTGATAGGACTTACACCCGTATCGCCACAAACTCATTTGGAAGTGGTAAATCATAACCTTATTGTTATTCAAGGGGAAAGCAAGACTTGGAGTTGTCTTGGGGCAGTCCACATCTCGGCTTGGTTGTCAACGCGTCCCCTTACTTCTTCACTCCTCATCTCTTCATGCTGAGCTTGTCTGGGCAGCTTGCCCATGTCCTGTGAAAGGCATGCTGCGTTTATTTGATATTCAGCTGTGGAATGCTATGATGTGAATGATGTCAAGTGACTGCTCTCCAAAATCCCTCCTCCTAAAAGGATCGCACTGGTGGCCTAATAGAATATTCCCTTTATCAATATTGTGAAAGCCAACTACTACTGCAGCAAGACAGCCTGGTTGTGTACAGCTCCCTCACTACTTCAGGGTTATTTGGCATATAGTGATTCACAGTGAATAGAGTGAATGTAGTGGCTAGTTTTCCCTTGTGTTGCCTCTGCAAAAATAGAATAATAAGGGCAAACAGCAGCGGTTCATACCTGCTGGGTGTATGGCAGCCTTGTATGACAGCACTGGTTTCATAAGGAGGCTCAGCCTACTTGACTTAACGTTATTACTTATTCAGAAAACCACATCTCTGGGATAATCGTCTGGTGTAGAGCTTGTCATCTTTACTGTGCAGAGCTTGCCGACAGCAAAGAGGAATCTAAGCAAAGCGCAGACTATCACAGACGGGATCTGCAATAAATTGTCCTTTATCAAAAGTGTCTTTGCCAAGTACTGATTAAGCTGTATGATCCAGACCTTTAATAGACTATATTAGGTCTCAATTTCACATGTGAGGTACTAAGCTCATTTTGTTGTTGCTTCCATTTAGCCTCTCCAAATCTGTATCTTGAAAATAATCATATGGGCTGGCTGAGCACCCTGTGAAAAGATTCAACTTGGATTTTTGGTATCTAAAATACAACAAAGTGCATCAGCTGAGACTACCATATTTCTTTACTTCCCAGGTAACAGGCAAGCTAGAGATAAGGTAATGGCTCTAGTTCTATTCTTTTACCAAGCTTAATTTCTAATTGTCCAGTTCTCCCTCCCTCTTCTTCCCTCCCCTCTCCCCCTAAAAAAAACCAAATGCTCTAAAGCTTTCAAGTTCTTGATGATTGTTTCCAGGAGAGGAGGATGGATCCTAATTTATTTGTAAACATGATTTAATCAAGGGTTGAACTTGTCTAAGGACAAAGCCAAATGTAGGGTTTAGTGTTTCAACTGTATTGCTATGAGGACTTTGCAATTCAGGGAAATGTTTTCCTTTAATCTTTCGTGCCTCGACATGTGTGTCCAATCCCCCCCATCAGTTTTTATAACCCTGATATGCAGTTATGTGCAATATAGCGAGCTGTTAATACACTGAAGTTCTGATGAAAGGAACTTGTACACATAACCATTTGTTTTGGCAGGAGCGTACACCAGAAGTAGGTTCTCCCTTGATGTGTCACCACAGAAATAAACACAGGGAGGGAGAAGAACACTGGAGAATATACACAAATAGATATTGGATATTGCGACATTGTAAGTTTACAAATAGTTTTTTATAAAACAAACATTAAGACTGCAAACTTAAACAAATATTAAGCTTTCCAGACACTTGAAAGCCTTTACTAGTAACCTAAGAACAGCCTTTATGGTTACAGAGTTAAGCCTTAAAATAAAACAGAAGATGTGAAACTGAAATAATGAGGTGACTGTTTCCCTTCCCGGTTTGCTTTTTGAAAAGGCCTTAATATTCATGAGAATTCTGCACATTGCAGTGGCTGCTTGGGGTTTCCATTTCGCTTCAGACCCCTGCTGGGATGCAGCTCAGGCTGGGCATGATTTTCCTGTCCTGACCAGCCGCAAAATACTTCTTGCTTTGTGGGTCCTTGCAGGTTCTGGGCTTGGACTGGTTCTCGTCACAGAAGTGTGCCCGCGAATCCAGCATTGTGACCTGATATGTATGTGGCTTCCCGAGATCCCTTCTTATATGTGTAGTGGGAACGGTCACATCATGAGAAACAGCTTCCAGGAAGCACAGATAAGATCAGGCCACAGAGCAGTTTATTCACCCATAGGAATCTTGGAGCAGGCAGCTGGTCACTGTCTGAATGAATTATTCTGCAGTGAACCAGACTGTATTGCGGTCTGAATGGCCTTGTCTAGTTTATGTTTAACAATTTTCATTGTTAAATGAAAAAAGGAGAAATTTCTTCCAAGCTACAGAGTTGATTATAGCAGAGAAACCCAGCTCCAGTTACACTGTATCAGGGCAGCTAACCAGGCCAGTTGCTAATGTGAGCCTGCACATGGTAGGTCAAAAGCAAACTTCAGAGAATATATTTTGTGGCTTACAGACTGCTGTGCAGCAGTGCTGAAAAGCTTATTACTTTTCACTTATTTCACTCTTCCAAGTGGCAATTCCATACTTAAAGAGCTTTTTGGTCACATCAAATATCATAAGTAAACCTGAACATAAAATTCTAGTCTTTGAAGAAACTCTGATCACTGTTAGAAAATCTGCCCAGGGAAAATTGCTTCCAAAATGCATAGGGAAAAATCGGTGGTTTTAGGTGATGCTCACCTGGTGATTGTTTGGTTGTACTGGAAGCTGGTCAGGTTTTCTTTAAATTGAGAAAGCTGTGTTCATCTTCCTTCAGTTGATTCTGGTTGCTTGAATTGTCCTTTGTTTAGTGGCTTTGCTGCAGCTGTGTGGGTTAAAAAACTGAGAATTGGATCTGTTATGGAAAATCTGTGGGCCTTTGCGATTGGGCTCCCGACTTAAATGTGAGCTCTGAAGCTACGGAATGCAAGCTAGCAAAAAGAAGCCTCTTTAAGAAAAACACTTCTGGACTGTTGTACCTAATGAAGAATTTAGTGATGATAATGGCTTTTGTAATGTGGGTGTAAAGCAACTGGAAATAAATTGGCAGCTCCTGGGATTTTTATGGTGTGTTGTGGTACTTTGTAGCTCGTCTTGTCTGTGTGCTTTGGCCATGCCATGAGCAAGCAGTGTGCTGCTGCATGTGCTCAGCGCTTGAAATCTTGTCTTTTTCTGTGCAGTCCTTCCTCATTCAGAGAAGAAAACAATGGAAAGAACCTGCTAGGCATATTCCAAGGAAGGTGAAGCACCTTTCTTCTGATCAGATCTTGACGGAAAGATGTGGTGCTGTCACTTCATGTGTATGAGATATAGCATTTTAAACTTAGCTTGCAAATGAATATCCTGAGGTTTATGATGTTGTGTCCTATAGAATGTGCATTCCAAATAATACCAAATTTTCAAATTTTAAATATCAAATAGTAATTCTGCTTATTGCTAGAAGCAGAAGTGTTAATTGCCAACTCCCTAAAATGCAAAGAAGTATGTCAGGAAACACAGCTTATTTCTGTACATGGTTTTTGCAGTGATACAATGTGCCTGACTTTAGTTCAGTCAAGCAAAAGAGAAAATGATGTGAACAGCTAATTTATAGCTCTCAAATACTTTGAAAATGCCTTTAACCTGTATTCCCACAAGGGTAGCTGCAGCATCTTGGCCTCTTTGGACTGACACCTAGTCATGGTAAGTTTGTGAGTGATACATAAGTCACCTAGGGGAGTTTCTTGAGTGTTGTTTGTGTGGCCAGTGTCTCTTTTAGGCTAATTAATGTCAGTTGTCTGGCAAGGAGTTTCCCACCTCACCTTGGCTTGATGAATGGGTAGAACTAGTACTATTTCTTCCCTGCATCTGAAATGTTTTTGGGAAAAGAAAGTAGAAGAGATGAGTGTGGAAGGTATCTTACACATTTGTTCCTAAGACCCCAGTCAAAGTTAGCACTTATACAAGTGAGATCTTCCCACCAAGGAACCTTGCCTCCAAGGTAAGTGCATGTCTAGGAAACGAAACAGCCCTGGATTTGGTACATTTAGATTCAGAGTTTTCTGGGTTACTTCTCTTGGAAAGAGACTGCTTGCTGAGCTGCTTTCTTACCTGTGTAACAGTGGTGAAATTGCTGTCTTGCCTTATCTATGGTCTGTACAATGTGCCAGCAGTTTACAGCAGCAGGGAGTTCATCTTTGTGGAATGTCCTGTACAAGTACCCACAAATTCTTAATTGAATATTGCCGTTTTCCCTGCAGAAGAGGAGAACTGTAATATTGCTGGGGTTTATGCAGTTCATATATGAAATGCCAGAAAGCTTTTGCAGTATGTCTCTTCCCCTGAAGAAAAATGAACTCAAACACTTCAATTAATGAAGCTCCAAGAAAGGAGCCCTCAAGGAACTGCGATCTGGGAGGTGCTGTAGCAGCAGAAGATATGCGAAATCAACAGGAAGAGCTGCTGCAGAAAAGGGCCTCGAGGATGGATCCAGCAACCCAGGAATGCCCGGGAGCAACAAGTCTGGGTATGACCTTCCATCCCCACCCTCTCACCACTGCTCTCTGCCAAGAAAAGCAGAAGAGTTTTCTGGTTCAAGGTCTTATTAGAAGTGGTTTGGAGCTATAAGCAGCGGCTGCCCTGTTTGATTTCTCCTCTGTTGAGGGAAATACAATAGTGTGCTATAATTATAAAGAAAAAGGATGGCATCAAAGGTACCAGACTCCATTATCTTCCTAGCTGGAACAATGTGCAGACCCCACAGTTTTTGGCTCAGTGCATTGAAAGTGTGGTGACTCATAAAATCTTAGCCTTAGGAGTCCTGTTCGTGCTGATAATCAGTAGTTTAATTAACTTAAATCTCTGAAAACTAATGAAACCCTAACAGAGAGATTTATTTGATTTACCCCTCCTGTAACTGACTCTAATTGACTAGGAGCAGGCTCAGGTGGTTTTGTTGCAAGATGAAACACGCTGGCTTGGGCTCTCCGCCAGGGTGGTCGTGCTCATACATCGTGACCACTGAGAAGGCACTTATGGATGCAAAGCTATTAGTGGAATAACAATCCAAGGATGAGTCCAGAGAGTAGGTGGAGAGAAAGAAAGAACACTTCAGCGCAGGTCTATGCTCATTTTGTTGGATCTAGTGTCAACTTTGTTACGGGGAGTGATGACCTGAAACAGCTGTCAACACTTGACCAGGCTGCCTGGCCTGTTGTGGGTGAATGGGTACTCCCATAACTGAAATCACCAGCAACCTGGGTGGTGGCTTCTTAGACATAGACTTAGGCAGTTCCCAGGAATCTGCAGTTTCTGAAGAAACCAGTAGTGCCGGTGAGCTGCGATGCTCCAGATAAGGAAGAGTGTGTCTGAATCGCTTGAGTCACAGATTTGCATGCGAGTCGGACAGAGGTCTGTCTTGTTTTCAGGTTTATTTTGAAACCCGTCAAAGTTTCTCATACTTGTTTGTTTCTCTACTGCAAAGGTGATTTTCTGTGAGGAGTTTTCTAGCACAGTTGGAACTGGAGTAAAAGAAGTTGCGTGTGAGCAGTTGTAACTTCACTCTGGTCCTCTGTACTATCTTATTCTCCTAAAATGAGGTATGCCAGCATGTTACAGCTGCTGAAAGAACTAGCTATTAACTTTTCCCTGAAGTTGGTGGGCTAATTTAAGATGCTCGAGAACGATTGTTTTGAAGGCTGAGGTACTTGTTTTCCCACAAAGATTATGCACAATAAAATGTAATAAAAGATGATGTCACAGATAATATTTGGATAATGGAGACCTTCGTATTGGCTGCAGTAGCTGCTTGCGAACTGAGAGTTGGCTCATCTTACTGTATGAATCTTGTCTTCTTTATATTTTTTAAAAAGACTTTTAACCTCTGTTAAGCATCTCTGTACATCAGGTCCACAGCAAGTCTGTGCATGTCTTGGTGTTAAAATGCACTTTCCAGTGGCAGGAGGCGGGGAGTAAAACCTACATAGTAAGTGGTAAAGGAGCAGTGAAAGCTGTTTATCCTTGCAGAGGTAATAAAGTAACACCTCTGCTAATGCCCTTTGCTCCTCTTGTTGCCACTTAGCTTGCGCCAATGCAAAAACATGAGATGAGCCCTGGGCTTCATAAGAGGTCTGTACCTCTTGTAGGAGGTAAAACACATATCTGTTATATGAAGGGCATTTTGAATCTTACACCTATTCTTCATGAATTACTGTAAAAGAGGAAGTAAGCCAGCATTGATGGTGAGTCAGAGGACTGCATCAAGTTATGTGGATTTTTAAAGAAATCATTGTATATTTTTTCTTATGGGGACTTAGGCCCTCCAAATTACACAGCAGTCATCACGCAGGGCAGCTTTGCATATGCTGACAGTTGCCTGCTCTGCAGTAGCATTGATCACAGCATTGCCGGGGTAGAGAACTTATCTGCAGGAATGTTACAAACAGCCCCCGGCTTCAGCGTCTCATCTGCGAGCAAGAAAATAAAAACACAAACAGCTCTTCTTTCATTTTCACTGTTTACCTTCTGGATAAACAAGAAGTTATGGCTTGGAACATACTATATTCTTGAGTCATCGTTGCAATTGCCATGCTAGATACTGTCAGAACAACAATTTCTAGATCTGTTTGCTGAACCCCTAGTTATGCAATTGCCAAGATGCATTTGATGGGCTTCACACGTGCATTTATTGAACCTCTGTGAAAGCACTGATAGAGACTTGCTTTCCCAAACATCAATTGGGTAGAAGTGCAAGCTGCAGATAGCAGTGTGAACTGGTGAAGATCAGTGTACTACAAGAGAATGCAGAAATTACTTTGGCGTTTACTAGAAGAAAGGATCATGACTCTTGTGTTATCAGTGCTTGACACTTTGCGTGGTAAGAAGCTGGAGTCTTCTTTACTCCAGCAGTCACTGGAGTCACTGGAGAAGTAGCAGTCACTTTTATTGACTGGGATATACCTACAAAGCGTGTATCTTTCAAAAAAAATTGTAATAGAAATAAATTACATCATCAGATAGATTTTTCTGAGTGTTGTGTATTCACATGTATCAGAGGAAGTAGTTCCATGTGAGAAGCCAAACTGGATTAATAGCTTGCACAAACCAAGGAGATCGGTTTACAATCACAACATAGTTGAAGTTTGTGTTGTAAAATTGAGTCATCCTGCCTTACTCCCATAACTCCAAAATGTTCCTGTGTACCAGTCCAGGAATACTTGCCTGAGGTACGGAGAAGGCTTGCTTGGTTCTCAGGTTCTAGTGAGCTCTAAGAAAGAAATCAAATGGTAAAATTCTCCTTAGAGTAATTATTTACAGCTTGGTAAAGAATGATACAGAAAGAAGTATTGTTATGTAGCTGTAAAACTTTAACAAAAATAAATGTGGAGGAAAGATCAGACTATGCTTGGAGTTGGAAAGATATGTAATTTCTAGCATGTGGTGTTTCTATAGGAGTATAAATGTTTTCAGGAAATAGCACTGCAGCATCTCAAGTCATTTTTGGTGAGCTTTTTTTCCATTTTTTAAATGAATTAACATGTAAAATTTGTTATTGGCTAAATATAAGGGATAACAATATTGTTTCTTAATAATAGGTGAACCAGAATCCTGTACTTAAACCAAATGTTTTAGGTGAATGAGTGGAATTTGATGTTGTTTCTAAGTAGAGTTATTTAGCTGTTAAATTTGTTGAAGTTCAATACAATTGAATGATTAATGGTACTAGAACCAGAAGTAAACTTCAAACAGCTACAGGAAATGTGCAGCAATTTCCAGTAAATCAACTAGCCCTTCTACTGGTGTTGACCACTGCAATTTTTCAATATAATGATGAACAAATGAACTTGGAAAAACGTAGAGTCCAAAACTCATTCGCACCAGGTCTGGGAGACTACTTGCTTCATAAAATTAGTGGATGTTTGGAGTTGGTGCAATTAATTCATAGATATATAGGCAATAAAATTGAGCTTTGTTGGCTTCTTATATTGCGTTCATACAACTGAAAGCTGTTCTCAGGAGGGACAGGGCACAGTGGCATCCAGCTCTGTGAGCTGCTGCCTCGTCTTGTGTGTGGATGTTCCTTCCCATTCCTTTTCCTCCAGGTCTAGACACTGACTGTATGTGCCCTTGTACTGTTAGACTTCCACAAGAGAATTATTAGTATTTATTTAACTCTGGAACTTTATTTAGCTTTTGCAGTATTGATCTTCAGACTTAAATAGCTCCATGTTTTTGTGAAGATGATTTTTTAACTGGGAGCATTTTACATGTAGTTCGTGTGAGTAAGGCTTGAAAAAATGGTATTGCAGGAAGTGCCTCACTTCTGTAACTAGCAGGAAAATTTATGAACTGTTAAGCCTTTGCTTTTCCTAGGAAAAAGGAGGAGAAACTTTACATGTCGGTGACTGCTCAGACAGCGCGTGAGGCACGAGCTGCTCCTTCCGAGGAGGCGGTTAGGGGCTCTCGGGCTTTGCGGAGGCGGCTGCAGGCCATCGGGTACCCAGTTAGCAGCCGCCTCCGAAGCGTCGCTCCGAAGGGTCCACCGCAACAGGCACCGCGAGGGCTGGGCTTCATCTCGGTGTCTGCTTGTGTCCGTGCGGCCTGCCGCTTCAATACGGAGCAGTTAACAAAACAGCAGGGATGTCAGGAAGAAAAATACTGTGAGAGGTAGACAGGCTCGCCAGCAGAAATTGAGAAATGAAATTGGGCAGCTTGTAACACAAACAGAAATACCAGCAGTGACTTGGACAAATGTTAGGGAATTTGACTCAACTCGAAGCTCAACTTTTTTCTTTGGATGTTTCTTAGAAAGTGTCGTTGAAGCCCAGCTATGTTATATGCAGCCGGAGCTGTTCTGACCTGCCTTGAATACTGAGGAGATGCAGGTGGTTGAGATGTCAGGGCTCCCCAAGTTACTTGGGAAAGTTGGGATATTTTGAGTTTTCACCAAGTTCTACAACTTCAGTGGATCCTGGTAAATCCTGGTAAACGATGGAAGAACTTTGATGGCAGTATCTTTGCAGAAATGGGGCTGACAGTCTTGAGTATAGGTGTTTTTCCTGTCCTTTGCTACTTTTGTTCCTTTTTAAAATCAATTTCCCCTGCCTTAGACCATGTAAAGAAAATAAAGGAATGCTTTAAGCAATATTAATCATGTATATCATAACACTGCCTGGTAACTTATGCCATTAAGCTTCTGCAGCTGTGTGGCTCTTGATCAGATTTTTGTTCCTTCCATCAGTGTCAAACCTTCCTGTGTGCAGGAGTGTCAGGTAACCTGTAGGTGTTGGCTGCCGCTTTCTACTTCCCAAAGTTACTTTCTACCTTTCCAAATCCTGCTTTGGTTTCTACTTAAATAAGGCCATCTAGTGGTACAATACAAGCAGTAGATCTGTCGGCTGCGGTTCATCGCTCCAAGTTGTAAAAATCTGCGATAGCTTTGCCAAGATCTGCCTTCTCGGTTTTCTGTGGTGCTCTAGTTTGCATTAACTTGGACTTCAGATAGGAACTGGGAAAGGAGCATTCAAATTCTGCGTTGTTTACCCTAAAGTTTGAGACCAGGAACTGGAGGAATCGCTGGGAACCCAGAACATAAGCAGATTTAAAAGCAGACTGTGCCTTAGAACATGTCATCTCCCATGTAGGTATTAAGCAAATAAATTGAACTTGGATTAACTTTATTATTTATGATTTTTTTTTATATACTTGAGTTTGATTCTGGATGTTTGGCAAGGGCTTACCTGCAGGCAGGTATTTTGGCTAGATACATGTACTTGTACCTTTGTGTTACCTATATGTGTCCTTGTTCTGGACCAGTTCACTGGTGACCGAGTCCAACCTGCTGCTCTCTCTATAAAGCAAAAGGGGAGAAAGTATCTGATACCTAGAAATCAGTTGGATGGGGGAAACATACTATTGGTGCCACCTTTTAGGCACCTGTGGTTTAAGGTAACCTTTATAATTCTTGCACTAGTGATATGAAGCTGCAGAATTTCATGTGATTATGTTACATAAGAGTAGCGGTGGCAGTGCTAAAAACCAGTTTATTCTGGGAGGCATTAATGAGGAGTGCTGTCACCAAGCTAAGTACCAGGGCTGCTGTTTTATCCGGTAAGGAGGAAAGGGCTCATGCTCCCCCTATAAAGTTCCTGTTCGTCTCTAACCTTTGGTTCTTGAGGATTTTGGACATTTCTTGGAGGATTTTCTTGGAGGATTTTTGGAGGCTTGAAGTAGAGACTTGACTGAGGAAGTTCATCCTTTTCTGCTCCAGATAGTTCTGGAAAAGTGAGATTCCTTCCCCTTCCTTTGTGGAGCGAACACCAGAGCTTGTGCACCCCGTGCAGCACCCCAGCTTGGGGACACCTCCAGCCACGGCTGCTGCCAGCTCTTTGCACAACGGAGGTACCTGCCCCTCGAGGTCGGCTCCCATCGGAGCTGTGAAAAACTTCCTGGAGGGCAGGGAAGGGAGGGCTGTTGTGTGTGGGAAGGTTTCCAAAAGTCCCTGTTAAAAACAAAAGCCAGATGAAAGAAGGGATTAATGGAGCCCAAGATGGGAGAGAGAGTGCAATGTATTCCCTAGCCGCAGAGAGCGGATTGCTGGTTATCCCGGGTCATCTACCCCGTTGTTGTGGCGTTCTCAGTGTGCAGGCCAGCTAGTCCAGCACTAGCTAAGCCTTTCCTGAGCAGTAACATAGATTTAGCAACACGAGCTAAGGTGGAGAGTTTCAGCATAAAACTGAATCTAGTGGTACAACTGCTTGCTGTGCAGTGCTACACTGGCCATGGTAACTCAAAGATCTTGCTTATAGGCAATAAAATTCACATCAGGTTTTTCTTTTTAAATATATATTTGAAATTCAGAAAATTCAGAAATTTGAAATTCAAAAAATTCAGAAATTCAGAAAGGATTTATTTGAATTCTCTAGTTGGTAGCTTGCAGGTGCAGTAGGGTTAGAGCGGAGCTGTACAAATAAATCAGCAATTGTAGTGATTGTAAAATGCACATGTTGACATGGGCATGAAATATGATGGAATCAGCTAAGAGAACGTGGCTGTTGCGATATCTATATGATAGTATTTTGCCTTCTGAAAGGAAATTATGCTATATTGAGGTCACATGAGAAGAAATACTACTGACTTTTGCTCTGCTTATTCTTGTATTTCTAAATGAGCAATTTTAAGAATGATTTTAGTCTCTAGAATTTTCTGTGTTAGTCTTCTTATAAGTGCTAAGACTTTTAGGGGGAAAATAGTGAGAGTGTGGAGGATCACTACTCCTTTGAGTAGAGTTGTCTTTGAAAAATACCCAAAATAGTGTATCATAAACTAAATTATGTCAAATAAGAGCATCTACGCTCTGAGAGATGACGGATTCACATACGTTTTCAGGGGCAGAGAGGATGAACGTTGGTCCACCTCTTAGTAGAGTCTTTTCATCTCAAAGAAAGGAGAAAACAACCAAGCAGAGGAGCATTTCAATACATGGATAAGGACTAACGATGTTATGCACTTGACTGCCTTAGGTAATCTCCAGCAAACACAAGCCTAAAATACCACTGTTCATTTCAGGATGACCATTTAGTGCTAAAAACCATCCCCACACAACACTGTTGAAAGAGGCTCTTAAGAGCAGCAGCTAAACATAAGCACTAGCATTGCTATCTGCTGCCCTGCAGCCAGATTTCTCGATAATTAAGAATCAGAAAGTTCCTTTGGTGAGTTAGGTGTGTATTGCTAAGAGATGTTTGGTGTTGGCAAACGACTTCAGAAATAGCATGAACAGAATTTCCTTAAAAGTGCTTAGAGATCTTCCTGCAGGAAACAATGAAAGAAGGTGAGGGGGGATATCTGGAATAAATATGATGCCTTTGTAGATGTCATGAAGCCAGGGGCAAAAATAGCAGCAAAATCGCCAAGTTGGCAGTGCTTTCCTTCTGTGTAGCTCTTCTGTGGCTGCTTCTGGCTGAGAACAGGCCAGGAGCCAGGGAGCCGTGGTGTTCCCCCCACAGCTATTTACTGGCAAGGGGAGAAGAAAGAGTGGTCAGTCCCAGCCATGCTGTGTGGTGCCTCCAGGCAATTCTCTGTTCAACGACAAGGCTCGTCCCATCTCAATAGAAACAGTATTTTTACACAATCACAACAAAATTGCATGCTTCCTTTAAGGTTCTCATGGTAGTAAATTATAGCCCCTTTTTTACGTGGGAATAATTGTTACATGCACAAGAGGAATATGCACAACAATTGTTATGTGCACAACAGCTTCTGTTGTCTTTTGGGTCAGACGATATTAAAGGAACCAACTGCATTTATTGACCCCCACTACCTGAGTAGCGCTGTCCTCGCAGGCTCTCTGCGCTGGGACTGCCAAGAGGGGCAGCGTGGGGTGACCCTGAGCAGTTCAGCTGCGCTGGCGAGAGCTGCAGCTTGGTGACTGCAGCGTGCAAACCTCGTGCTTTATTGCAGCTAGAGTCTTCTAGCTGCTGCTCAAAGCTGCCGTTAACTTAAATGGATGTTTTACCAAGAGCATATGCTTAAGGTAAGCAAAGCACTGACAGCATATTTAATAAATGCTAGTATCCATGTTATCTAATTAAGTAATTCTTTGAAAATTGTTCGTTGCTGCTTCTTAAATCTGTATCTAAAGATCAGTTTCCAAGAAATACCTGTAATGCTGTGACAATTAGTGTTCTAGGAGGAAAACAAGAGTGCTTTCCCTTACCTACCGGCACTAGCCTTCTTGAGCACAGTGAAGTGTTTCTTGAAATGCTACAGCCTTGCTACCTAGGGCATTGCTGATTTTCAGGGGTCATAGCAAGTTCACCCAGGTTTTCTTATAGTTGTGACTTTTGTCATTAACTTTTGGGATGCTTCTCACTACGCAGCCTCTGTTTTTCTGTTTGAGAACAGTACACAGTCTGAGAGTTGACTGTGTACTTGAACAGTTTGTTCGGTGGCTTTGTAGGTTTGGTTTGTAGGTTTGTAAACCTTTGTAGGTTTACTATCCAGCAACCTCTTAAATCAGAGGTTGCTGGATAGTAAAAAAGTGAAGAGGTTATTTAGCAAATTACCTGGGAGAGTTTGTATGCTGGAACATCTACATTTAATGGTCTCTAGCTGGTAGAGGCAACCTTATGGTTGAGTCATGCACAACATCCCCTTTAAACATGGGTATTAAGTATAATTTAGAAGATAAGAAGGATGTGCTATATAGTAAATGGAGGCACTTCCACAACACAAGCCAGAGCACAGAAATTGGTCTAAAATGGATGTAAAAATATCTCCCTGCTCTTGCTTTCTGAGCAGGCGCATGATTTCCGTGGCGTGTTGAATGGAAGCCACGTAGCTGTGGTCTGCACAAAGCGCAGTCCAAGTCGATTCTCCTGGGAGCTGGAGCGTGTTTGCTGGGCTCGGCGTCGCATTAGCTGTGGTTACACGGGTTGTAGTTGGTGCAGAACTTGCCAGAAGACTAGATGCGCACTGAAATGTCTTGCTCCATGGAGAGTTAGATGTCTAATACAAGTTGAAGGATCTGGGGCTGGTTAAACAGCTCAAGAAAGGTTCCTAAGTGTCCAGAGGGAATTAGTTTCCTGATTGCCTTTGCTTAGGTAGCATTTTCTAGATACAAGAATGCTTAGCAGCACGGCCTGGTGTCCAACAGCTCGGCTGCAGCACGGGGGAACCGTCTACTACAAGAGCAGACGTGCTGGCTGTGGAGGGACCAAACTAACTGAGCTAAAATAGTGGTATATGAGTGACATCAAACTTTGTTTTTGTATGGCATGGAAGGTTTAGTGACTTGATGGAACAAAATAGCAACCTGTGGGAATTATGACCTTTTAAGTACTTGCACATACATGGGTAATGTGTTGAAAGGTCAGTTTATTATTCCATTGGACATTGAGATTAGCAGTATTACTTGAGAACAACTGATATTAGCAGTATTACTTTAGATCATTGGTTTTTTGGAAGTGGAAAGTAAGAAATAATGTAATCTGTTCATTAGCAAAGCACAAAAATAATGAAAAAAAAGATTAACAACTAATCTGTCTTTTAAGTTATCCTTGAATCAAATTGTTCAGCAGTTGTAAAATTGAACCGGATCAATCTTATTTGCTTTATTTGAACATAAGTAAAAAGCAAGAATTCCCGTGTTGCACATAGCTGCCATGACTGGGAGCCCCTGGGCTGTGGACAACTTAAATGGCACCAAATCAGGGCTGATACTGCTAAACAGATAAGGCAGGGTTTGGTTTAAATTTCATTTAGTATGGACCTACACCACGGAAAAGCCATGCAATAGTGGGCTGACCTACAGGGTGAAAACATTACGAACTCATTGACTGGCGATTGCAAATGAAGTTTGCATTTGGAAAAAGCGGGGGAAAGTCTGAACAGCAGTGATTCAAAAATAATGCAGTTTGCAGCTGCATGGGTGGTGCTGACTGTCTTAAGGTGACTTCAGATGCTCTTTTATTTTTTGAAGCAACTTGTGCAGAGAGTGAGTATACTTTACTCTCAGATGGGGCATATAGGAGAACATTTTAACAGCTTTACATAGGCACCAGTGTTGGCCCGCGAGTTGGAAGCTCAGAATAACCTCTGTGTTGATTAAGGCATTGTCCTGAAATGACATCCAATTTTAACATGTGTGTGTTCATTTTTATGGTGACCCACAAGTGGACTTCTTGATGTCTTGGTAATATCTGGCATGTGAGATACAGACCATAGTTTGAAATAGTTTGTTTCATTGGTTTCAATCTTGAGAGAGAGGCTCATTTATTTAAAATTTGTTTTCTTAAATGGATTATCTGACCATATTAAATATTTAAGCCTTAAATTACAAGAAACTGAAATGACTTCAGAAACTGTCAGAGTTTCCTCTTGTCTGTCTTTTCTAATATGGATCCTTCTCCACTTTTCCTTTTCCCATGATTATGGAACAAATTTCAGTTCTTTCTCATGCTGCTCTTGACTTTCCTTCTGCCATATCAGAATAGCTGTGGTATGTACTGAAGTAAGAGTTTTGTTTGTGCACAGTGAGGTTTTGTGCCTTGACCTGACGTGGCACAAGTGCTTTGTGCTTGTCAGCAAAAATTCTGCAGGCATCATGATGAATGGAGTTATTAAGAGTCTCCTCTTAATTTGACTGCATTCTTTCTTGGCCAGCCAACAATTAAGCAAGGCACAATTATCAATTCAGGTTTTCCATTTGCAAACACTTGTTTCCTGAATAAGAAGGGAGGGAAAAAAAAAAAAAATACTTCATAAAACATAGGTTGACCTTTTCTGTATGGGCTCTATATTTACTACGAATATGTCTTGTCGATGGCTAGCTGGAAACTTGTTGAACGTTATAATGTCCCCAAATTAAGGCAGTGTTAGTATCCAAGCAACGTCTCTTTAACTGTGTACATGCTCATATGTGCACATTTATGAAATAATGTATTATTCTATTATATAACATATTATTAATAAAAATAATCAGGTATATGTGTCATTTCAACCAAGATGTACATGTGATACTCAGAATTTCCTAGATGAAACCCAATTGGACAATTAAAATGAGCTCACATTAGTGCGGTAGCATGGATCATCAAGTACAAATGGAATTTCAAATGATTACTGAACTTTTTATGTGAGGAGGAAAGGAAAAAAGAAAGCAAAAATTCTTTGTCCTTTGTGGGTCTCATGCTCTTACTGTACTCGTGCAGTTTCACATTGTGGGGCAAAAAGTGCAAAGAGGGAAATATTTCCTCAGGGTATTGACAAAACCTTGTGGCAAAGTTCTGAGCTTGAGCCCTGGACCAAACAGTGAGGCCAACTTCCATTTTTCACATAGTGTGGGGGATTTTTGTGTTATTATTTATGTTTTCCATATCAAAAAAGTCTTTATTGCAGTTACAATTGTCAGTGATGCACTAAGAAACTTTGTAGGATGGAAGTTATAACATGAAGGTGAAGCATTACTAAAGAGTAACTGAAAGCAACCATTTCTGATGGAGAAAACAGGCTTTGCTTAAGGGACAACAGATGTTTTTTTCATCTGCCATAATTTTGATGTTCAGTAAGACTCCAGGAGGGGTGAATTACATATCTAACGTTTTGTTATCTGTCATAGATGAAAAATTGCTTTGAAAGTGTGCCAGGAAAATTCAGGACTAGTTTGTATAACACATGGATTCTGTAGGTAAAACCTACATGGGGCAGCTGTGGTTTTGGACTTTTATTTTATTTTGCTTCAATTCTACTTGTTCAGCTGTGTGTAAGTGTACACAGTACCACTTGGGAGGTCTGCTTCCATCTTTTATCTCTGAAAGTTTCAGGTAGGGGTTTTTCCTTTCTTTACTTTTTTTTTTCTTTTTTTCTTTTTTTTTGCTCTTCTTTTTCCTTTTAGAACTTAACCTTTTTCCTTTTTAGAACTTAAAATGCAAATGTGGAAAAAAAAACTTCATAAAAAGTGCATGGCCACTTCAAGTGATTGCCAATTTGTCTCCTTTTCTTATCTCTGATGGTTAACTTCAGATGTTACAGAGGCAGAATTAATGACCCGTATTACCCTATTAGTAGTAAATACAACGAAATGAGCAATAGAGCAAATCCAAAGCTGCACTAGAAGTAAGTTGATTTAAAAAAAATCATTTTTAAATAGACTTTACTGACCAAAAAAAAAAAGAAGTTTAATGAATTTGCCCTTAGGTAGTAATTTCTTTAAGAGAGGAGAAAAAAAAAAAACGAGAAAGAAGAAAAGAAGAAGAGAAGTGTACAAATGTAATAGTGCCAGGTTAGGATGTTGTGCTATTTCTGCAATGTGCTTAAAATTAGCTCAAAGTAAAATAGATTCACTANTTAAAAAGACTTTACTGCAAAAAAAAAAAAAAGAAGTTTAATAAATTTGCCCTTAGGTAGTAATTTTTTTAAGAGAGGAGAAAAAAAAAAAAAAGGGAAAGAAGAAACGAAGAGAAGTGAAAAAAGCTTCCAGTAATACAAATGTAATAGTGCCAAGTTAGGATGTTGTGCTATTTCTGAAATGTGCTTAAAATTAGCTCAAAGTAAAATAGATTCACTATTAGTAATATCAGCAACATTTTTAGCATTAACTTAATGTCAAAAAAATAGCAGCTTATAAATTATACCTCATTTGGACCTCCAAACTCTGTAGTTTTTTGTCCTGAGATTCTCTAGTACCTAAAACTCCGTCTCCAAATGTCAGCATAAGCAGAGTCCTGCCACGTCTGAGTTAGCAGGTGTGGATGTGTTTGTGTGGAGCAGAAGTGAACTGAGCATTGGGTCAATCATTAAAAGATGAGTGAAGAGCAGCCAAACAAAAATTGTTAATATGATGCTTACTATCGCGAGCTGAGATCCTAGGAGACGGCTCTTGGGCAAACCTTCAGTTGCTTTTTCAAACAAATAGAGAACTCCCCCAATCTGTTAGTCTTATTTTATTCAGTTCTACCAATTAACATAAATCATAAATCACAAAAGACGGCCAATGAAAGCAAAGGTAACTCAACAGTGTAACTCCAGGTGATTCTATTGCACTGAAGTTATTTTAGTAGAAATGATGATGCTGAAATACAAGTAGAAGGAATAATAAATATTTTCAGTTACCTTGATTTCATTTATTACAATGTTTTGAAGTGAACCTGTGAACTCTAGGTGATATTGCTGCGTGCAGTGAGAACACCACTGGTGATGCTCTTCATATCACAACCAAGTAATTTTCAGGGAGGACCAAGGGTGAACCTAGACATACGCTGTGTTCTGGAAGGCAAAAAGAAAGTCCCCTGAAGCTGGCAGTGCGCTAGAGTCCATCTGTGAGTCAGTTCCAAGACACTTTCAGCTGTGCATACCTTAGGAAACCCTGTGTTCCTTTGTGACTTATTCCTAAAAAAAAAGGTTAAATGACTCGTAACATGATGCTGGAAGAGTATCCTGTGCTGATGTATGACTCATCATAGGGTGTTGTTTAGCTCTCATATAGTAATCAAATAATCAAGCACTTTTTAATAGGAAAACTTGCTTTTGTGTTTGGTGACATTCGAGATGGTAACTAAGAAAAAAAGTAAAACCCAATTCTAGATCTTCTCATTTTGTTTCATAACTTACTATTTCAAAACAGGCTCTGGGCTATTCTAATTAAGCTACATTTTTGATTTCCATAGGAAATTGCTTTTGGTCCTGGTCTTAAACTGTCTCTGCGCTGTATTTCAGCACCCCATAAAGGAAGTAAACATTTGTCTGGAAATAACCAGTGCGAACTTGTGAGTGCCAGCTGGCTTGTTCAGGAGCACCTCCGAAAGGAAAGGGAGTGTGAAAGTGTGTGATGTGTGTGTGAGCTTTATTTTATTTTATTTTGCTCTTAAATCATATCTTGGTGGTAGTGACAGCTCACTAATTCCACTTATTGCTGATAGTAAGAATGCTATGTATCTTAGTTATATTCTGTTCATGATAGAATTGAAATATAAATTTGGACACATTAGAAAAGGAAAAAATATCAATAACAGGCTGTGAAAGTAGGGTCCAAGAGAGGCTCAGTTGTCTCAGGAAAATTCCCTCTTCTGTTGTTTTGTGTTGTTGACCAAAATACTTTGTAAATGAACAAACTCATCAGTTAATGCTAAGTGACTGGAAGAAAAGTTAGTAGCAATTATAAATATGTCATTTAACAAGATTAATCTTTTCTTAATTGCTGTATGTTGTATATTCGTTCCTAATACTTTATGTGAATTGAAATGAATTATTTTGAACTAAAAATCTGCGTGTATTCCCTTATCCCACTGTAAAAACGAGAAGCTTGTGCTCCATCCTAAGCACAGCGATGCTGAAGCCGCACAGAAAGCAGTTTAACCACGTCGTGATGAGCTCAAGCCCAACGATTAGCCTGGTTAAATAATACTGCAAGACCAGTATTAAGACCAGTATTTCACTACTGAAATACTGAACATACAGCAAAGCTTTCTTGAAAGCATACTTGAGCCTTCTTGTAGATACACTTCTGCAAACCGAATATCTCCATAACTGTGACACCAGTGAAACTTTATAATTAATATTCACATTGTATGAAGTGTCAGAACTTGGCCCTAGATTCAGTGTGCATGCTGGGTCTGCCTTTCAGTGCCAAAAGGACAAATGTTTTTAATGAATTTTAACCTCAGTCTCATTAACAAGTGATCAGGTATTTATTCAGCAATGCAATAACTATTACAAGCTAACATGCATTTATTACATGCCTGTTGCATAGAATTTTAAAATGGTTTTGACAGTGATGCATGAAATAATTCCAGCCCAAGACATGTGTGAGATAAGAGATGTTTCTCGCTCTCGTCTGCCTTCAATAACAAAGCCGAAGACAATGCAAACATACTCCCGATTTAAACATACTTCGCGATGACTAGTTTTGAATTGGCTTTTTTTAGGGGGTGAAGCCTGATACCTTAGCAGCTTAATGACCAGCTTCAAAAGGAAAGTCAAAATATTCTGACAAGTTTGTCCTTTCTGCAGCAAATGTGTGTACTCTGTTCTTCCTGTCAATGTATATTTTCTGTCTGCTTTATGGGGATCTTCCTGGAATGCTTCCCAGTCTTGTCATTCTGATGTGTCTGTGAGTTGTCAGTAACAATTGTTTTAGTTTTCGCGTATGTAGCTAAATCTCATCAGAATTTCAAGTCTTGTTTTGATTATGCCAAACGTCCATTTATGACTAGGGAGAAAAAAAGCAAAAGAGGAGGGAAAAGAAGTGACAAGTCAGGAAGCCCACGAAGATGCAGTAATACCAGCTAGTTTTTAGCACTGTCTGTTGCCCCACCCTGGAATCTTACAGTGAATTACAGCGTTTGTGCTTAAATTATCTCAACTACAAGAACCACTAGTCTGAGCTCACCAGATTTAGAGTGAGATGGAAGGGAATGGAGCTTGATGAAGAAGCTTAAGAGCCACAATTCAGGAACGTGTCTCTTGGCTGGTAACTCTGTGCTTTGGGAGCACTACTAGAAGTGCATTTGAGAAGTGGTTTTAGTGAGCAATATTGAAGATTATAGGGCCTGAGCTCTGGAAGAAGAGAGATGTGACTTTTAACATGGAGAAATGCAATTCTGTCTTAGCTTCATCTTCCTCACACTGTGAGTAGGCCCATATGTGAAGCAGAACACGTGGATAAACTACGCAAGTAGAAAATTTTTCCCTCCTTTTCCCTCTAGTTGTTGAAGCTGATGAGTGATGTCTGTGATGTCTGATACCATTTCTTGAGGAGGGTGAGTTGCTCTGCAGATACCTGCTTGCCATCCCTTCATTCCCCACGGTTAGCCAGCTAACCGTGTCTGTATTGGGATTCAACATTTATCATATCGTTGTCTTTATTTGCAATTAAATTCATGATGGCTAGTTTTAAATGAAGTAGCTAGGGCCCTACCTGTATGTCTCCTAGGAGGTTTACTACATCTATTATGCACCTTATATAACATATGTGACCATTTAGACCTTCTAAACAAACATGTAATAATTTGACAGGAGTGTAAATGGACTAAAGATAATCACAAGATTAAGTGCTTTTGATACCTTGCTATTTCCAAGGTCTGCTCTGCCAAGTTTAACATCATTAAATGAAGATCTGCTGAATAGCCAGCTACTTCTCCTTGTCCAATTTGCTTTTTAAGGATAAGAAAATGCATTTGACATCAGCGCCATGGCTGAAGGGTGTGTGAATATGAATTTATAGGCTCTATCTCATCTCTTTTGAATTAAGGATTTAAAAATCTGTATAAAAACAATGTTTTCCCTGGAAGAGCAGTTACGTCGCAGCACTGTGGAGCTGGTGCATACGTCGTCTTTTGCAGTGTCGCTCCAATGACTCATTTCTGGTGCAGCTGTCATGAAAAAGAAGGCATGGTCTTTAATACGCTTAGTTGAATATATGCTGGCCAGCATGTAAACTCAAGGTGAGTCCCTCAGTGGTCCTTTGAATCCAGTGTTTTGTTACCGTATCATTCTGAAGGTCCTTCCTTGCATTACACCTGCTAGTCCAGTGCTCCTGCCCCATTCTCATACTTCATTTTCAAGGTAGGTGCCACAGAAGAGCGGTGAGCAGAGCTGCTGCTGTGCCTTGGGCACACTGTGTTGTTCCAAGCGCTGTAATCCCACTGCTCCGCTTTGAGGCATCTTTCACTGTTCTCTAAGTCTCTAACCACATTTGTGTCCAACCAGATAAGAAGCGACATGGCATTTACTTTAGACCGTTGCGTGGTTGTTTATTGAGATAAATTGTTACAGTCTGAACAGAATTAATGCAGTGAAGTTACTCCGACTGGAAGTTTTTCTTCTCTACCAGCTATGTCCTGAACACAAAAGCACGCAAGGCAGTGCGCAAGAGCCCAGGGTTGCTGCAACATGTGGTGTTCTTGAAGAAGAAGCTGCAGTGATGTAAGAAGACATCAGTCAAACAGCTTGTGCTCATGGATGTGTCATGTTCTTCTCTGGTCTCCAAGTTAAAGCTTTATAGATGACACGCAGAGAGTGGCACAGACCATCCTCTCTACGAGTGCTAGAAACATGTTGGTTACATCTGGAAGGTTTGCTATATATCATAGCATGTTCATCTCTCTTTAGCTGTCTTGTAGAAATTTCTTATTCCAAAGCTGGGTTTGCAGATCTGACTTGAAGATGCAGAAAAAAACAAAACAAACTGGTTGGGGTCTGAAGTGTGTTAGTGTTGGTGCAGATGTAGAGGACACTGTGACTGGAAGCGCAGGCAGAGGCACGCGCAGGCTGCGACAACGTGAGATGCAGGATGTCTCGTGTTAATGGCACTTCTGTACCAGTGCTTTAGTGGGTGCTGACTGCCCTTGTAATTTCTAATTTGGGAACAGTCATGCATAGTAAAACAAGTCTCAAAAAGGCTGGTGCCAGTAAAGCTAAAGAAGTAGCAAGTGTAAGTGAGGAGAATTGTTCTCTTGGTGACATGTTTAATGCTTCATTAATTTCTGAGGTTTGTACTAATTGAAATAGTAAAAAGAATACAGGCATGAACTGGAAGGGACTTCTGTTGTAGTCACAATTGCTGTGACTGTGTGTTGTGGTGTCTTGAAGTGAACACTGTTGATAACCCGTGATACATTACAAACTACCTGTGGATGAGTGTGGTTGATATTTACTGTTAGCTTCTTAGCATTGCTTCTTACAGACCTTCAGAAACCAGCCACTCTGTGCTGTGCATCTACTCCATCACTTTCATCACATTTGGGGTTCCAGTTTGGAAAAAAATCCTAACTTTTTTCTTGGAATTACCATGGCAATCATTGCAGAAGACCAGTCAATACTGAGCATGATGAACTAAATTAAATTGTCATGATCAAGGCAGAAAGTGCATATCAGTTGAAAAAAATTAAACTAATTGGTAGCTTTGCTTTTGCTTGACTCTCACGGTACTGGGCAGAAACAATTTTGTCGAAAGCATTGGAAGAAATGTGGATAAGATACCAATTTCCTCTGTAGTGATGCTGCTTTAGAAGGCATGCAACATGTTTAGTTTGTGGAAGGAATACGCACAACAGTGAATATTCCAAAAACTAATATAGCATAAGTAGTGATATCTTTTCCTGCCTCCTTTTCTGAAATCCTCAGAAAAGGTTCTTGAGGAACTGTTTAAATAAATGTGTAAATCTATTTTTAGTTAGTGTATTAAGTGGGCTGATAGCTTTGTCTGCAATTCAGTAGGCATCACAACTGGTTTTAATCGGTTTCTTGAAAGCCCTTTCAGATGAATAATGGTTGAAGTGTGTTCCTGTTGTGTGTAAAAATGAGTAATGCAGGCGGGGAGGAATTCATTAGCCTGAACTTAAAGTTCTCAAAGTTCAAAAACGTACTCATCAGGCAAGTCCTCAGATGCAATAAACTTGTGATATATTGTCCAGCAAATGCTTTTGCTGCACATTCTTTGAGCACCGATTTGCAGCAATGCATTTAATTTGACAGCCCAACTGTTAATCAGTGCAAAATTTAAGATAAACTTTACTCAAGTAAAATGAGACTTCTCTGGTATTAATTTTGTTAATTATTATGTATTGCATCTCTAAAATATTACTGTAGTAGATAAAGGCAATCTCCTATATGGAAGATGTCATAATCATTTTTAAGAAGTTTAGTCAGAATAGGTGACAAGTGGTAAGAAATTTAATTTCATCTCAAAGTCTTGTATTTATCAGGGAGATTTTAGCAATAATTCCTTGAAAGTGGTCAGATGGACTATGAAAAAGCAGAAATATTTAATAAATGTACAAGTGAAATATCAGTATGCATATGCTTGACATAGTTGATCATGGTTAAGTTTGAACTGCACTTCTTAACTGTGTTGCTGTATGAAAACATAACTTGTAACTTTGAGTATTTTTAATAGTGGCAATGGTGCTTGCTGGATTTTTAGATGAGCTTGTAGTACTCAACAAACTTCATCTAGAAGATACTTGATATCAAGACCAAGTAAGACTTGCTTTGTTGATAGCAAGACCAGAAACATCAAGGATTGTTAAAAGCAGTAAGTCTAATATCTGTTCATTTGGAAAAGTGATTTGAGAAGTCAAGGATTGAAGAAAGTAGAGAACTGAAGAACTCTTTCTAGAAAGCCTTTCTAGATATGGCTACACAGACATTCATAAGATGGTTGAATAATGTTTCCAAACATGGGTAGAAATTGAACCTTTGCACAGTTTCTTTGCACAGATTTGAGGGGGGAGGAGTTCATCCCGTTCTTTCTTTGGTAGATGACTTGTAATAATAGGAAAAAGAAAATTAATGCAAGTCTGTGTAGTGCCTGCAGGGTTTCCAGGGCCTGGTACAGTGTTGTAGAGGAACGTGGGTCAGAAGGGACAGATGTGGAAGTGAGGAAATCCTTTCCCCCATCCTTGGTGGAAGAGACCTGTCCCGCTGGGGCACCTGCCCTTGCTTTGCCTCTCTGTGTGTGGCAATGTGCTTTTGCTGGGGTTTTTTTGACCTCCCTTAGTATCTGATGCTCGTCACAAGGATGCTCTGTATGTTGGCAGATGCCTGCGCTCCGTCCTGGTACCTGGTGGATGTTCTTTGTTCTTGGCCTCCCGTGGGGAATCACAACCCACTCGCCCAGTATGTGCATGAAAGATTGTTTTTCCTTTGGTGCTTTGCTCCTCCCTGCAAATGTTTCCAGTTTAAACACCCGAGTGATAATTCAGTTTTTCTGTAGGGGATTATTTTGGTGGCTGGGTTGTGCCTTCAGACTTCAGAAAACTTGGTGTTTGTGCCCGCCCATTTGTGAAAACGAAGAGCTTAGTGGTGCTTTAATCCCACCTCATGTTTACTTTTGATGACATTAAAGTGTTCCTTCTGCTGTATGTCTCTGTCATTTGCCACTTGCCCATAGTGTTTTCTCTTATGAGAGTTATCTTACACATGGCAAAGCAGTGCATTATAAGCAGTGTTTCGGGTTTAAAAATTTGCTTAACTTACTACTTATAAAAGGTTGTACATGAAAGAGAGCAGGACCCTACCATGAAAACAAACAAAAATGAAGTATTGCTTCCTCTGGCAAAAAAAAAAAGAAGCATCTGTACTATGTAAAACCTGTCTAACAGTCTTCCAGTTGCTACAGCTTCATTTTCAATAACTTCTCTTCTGTTTTATATTGCTAGCAGAAAGATTCTGTAATGGCAAACAGCTTCTCTATTACAATGCTAAATTTGGATAAATGAGATTTAACAGATGAGCGAGTCTGCATATACTGCCAAAGTCAACTATGAAGCAGCCATCTCTGAAGAGCTGCACAAAAATATAATTTAAAAAGAAGGATTATACTCTGCTTCTTTTACCCAGATGTAACTTAGTAAAACATCATTGCCGTGGCATGTATTTGTTCCTGAATGTGTTGATCAACCCTTACATTACTGAGATAATCTAGTTGATATTTTTATTTCTTTTGAGACCCATATGATTTGATGAAAATTAACTTTGTTTCTTTTTTTGCAGTAGAAGAAGCATAGAAAAAGGCACCAAATTTCCCTCAGAGGTGCAAGTTCAAACTGGTCTTGAATAGGTCTGAATTCAGCCCTGCTCTTCTCTGCTGATGATTACCGGCATCTTGAGATGAGGGTCGCGAAGCTGTTAGGAAAACTACACAAATGGGCTCCAGAGCTGCAGCCCTTATGGATGTCGAAAATTCCTCGTGACCTCTTGCTCTGGTGAATGGTTATTTTTCAGTGATTTCTGCAGCTAGATTACAGTTGGCAAAGTGAGGAAGTGACTCAGATGCTATGACATTTAAAGCCTGGTCTGGAGGTCAGATGGTGGGGAGGAAATAGCAACTGCAGGATGGTGCCAGCGTAGGCAAAGCTGCTTTTCACGTGTGCGTGACGGGCTCTGGGGCAGCAGTGCTGCCCGCTTCCTAGCCCGAAGAGGCAGCTCTGGGAGAACGCAGGAGGTAACTCGCCTAGGGCAATAGCCCTAGTTCATACGGGGAGCTTTGGAGCAGACAGCAGCAGACTCCAGGGAGCTTTCCCTGGTTTCTACCTCTTTTTCCCATGTGTAACCTGGGGACAGGATTATGTTGCTCCCTTTGAGAGCTTTGGTATCTTCTAAGGAAAAGCATCAAGTGGAGCAGGGACATTAATCATATTTCCTCAGACTGGTCCCTGTACTGTGCATTTCACTTGATCTTTCAGAAGCCTCATTATTTTTGTTATATTATTTTTGTTAACTTGATAACATGAAGGACATTTGTCTACACAAAATTTTGGCATGATTTATGAAGCTGCTTGACCTAAACACTGAAGAGTCCAGCTTTGGGTAATTTTGTGTGTTCATAAAATCAAATGGAATTGCAGGTATTATGTGTGACGAAACAATGCATTTGCACCTGCTCAGAATTAAAGACAAAATGTTACCTAAGGGAATCTGTGAGTCATCCCTCGATAACCTGCGCTGAATCTTTTGCTTGTTGATAAAACAGGTAATAGGAGTGATAGCTAAAATGGCTTGAAATAGCTACATTTAATTAAAAGGGGGCCAGGAGAAAAAAGTGTAAATTCTTGTGGTACTGTAGGCTCCTGTGGGCAGGAAGCTGGTCCTTGCCCATGCAGAGGTTCCCTAGCAGGGCTGGGAATGCCCTTCGCACACGGCAGCAGGGAAAGCATCTGAGCATCGGCCAAGGTCAAGTATCCCCCAGGGAGGGCCACCTCACCGCGTCCCTTGCTCGAGTGCTCTCTAACATCAACCACATTGTATAGGAATTTGGGTATGTCCTGCCTAAAGCATAATTTTGAAATTAATATGTAGCTTGCACATATTTTAGGAGTGAAGTTGTTAGGTCAGAACTGGGAAAATAACATGCTGAAAGTGAGTGAGGCTCATGTTCCGCCGTAGTGACCTGGAAGCCTGGATAACGTCATGTGGCAAGCAAGGGCCAGGGGCCTCGGCCTTTGTCCTGGGGCAGGAATGATGTATGTTCTAAAGAATAAACCGGGCATGTAGATATCGAGTCGTGTCAGTCATAACTGCAGTCAAGATAAATATCCTGGCAGGCCATGGCATTTTGAAAAAATTGCTTTTGTTTCTCAATTTAGCCTTTGCCCCTACATATTTATTCTGCCTAAGTATGCTGAAAAGATTATTTTTGACCCAACGCTTTCTGTTTAGAAATCTGTCATCTTTGTGTGGAGCTGAGAAGCAAAGAGCTTAGACCTGCAATCGAAGCCTAAAAAACCTCTCTCTGGCATCTGGCTGAATGTGTCGCTTGGCTGTTGTGTCTTCTAAAATTCCTCTCGAATAATGAGCGTGGTAGAAAATTTCATGCTAGCCAGGTGAAATGAGGCAGAATTGCACTCGATGGCCTGCACGGTCAAGCACGCATATTTGCAAAGGACAATTTCTGTCCTAATTCCTGAAATACTTTCGTATTTCAGTCACGAGAAAGCAGTTGCATTGTAATTAAATGGTGGAGAAACCGTAACAGCGAGACCAGTTAGGAGGGAGAGCCAGACTTCAGGCTTCTTAGAGCAACCACTTTCGTCGTCGTCCTCTGTTCACCTTCCTACCTAGTAGCAGAACAAAATAATCCTTCCTCTCTGTGGTGACAGGCTTGGGGTTTTCCTACCCGAGACACCAGCTTGCCGTTGCTCTTGCCCTCCTCCCTTGGCTAATGCCTCTTTAGCCACTTGTGATTATAGTTCCCTGCTCACTCCACTTGAGATAGTAACTGCCAAGTAAAAGGCGACCAGCTGATCTTTTGTGCTTAGGATGCGGTGCACAATACGGGCAAGGCTGCTAGGGCACAGCCACCCTAATCCCAGGAGCATCCCAATTGTCCGAGAGGATTTTCCTTGTACGACTGCTTATCCGTGGCAAACTCTGCTTCTTAAAATGCAGCATCTTGAAGTGCAGAATAGCCTGGGAGGCCTGTGCGGGGTGTAACCCAAGTTCCCATTGCTGAGAGAAAATGAGAAGGAAGGACAGTTAAACCAGACCAGCCGTGCAAATGAAGTTGTGAATATTGCTGACATTTGACAGTGATTATGCAGAAGTGAAGCTGTTGCCAGACTTTCTGCAGTTACTACCATCACAGAAACTTGAAATATTTCATTGACCAGTACAAGATGAGCGGATAAGTACGTTTTGGATTCTTTATTTCTTAATTATTTCTCTTTTTTTCCCAGGGTGTTAAGATTTTAATACTTAAATGATTTCTCAATTGGAAGGTTGTCCTTAGCCCAGGTCTCCTCCCTAGTTTTCAAAGGGCTCAAACATGTTTGTAATGAGCCAAGGAAAAAAAAAAATCAAGTTAATTAGATTAACAGAAAGAATAAGATGTTGAGTTATTTTCAAATAAACAATATAAAGACTATGACGTAGGTCTTATTTTAAATGACTATAATATTTGCCATATAGAATTAGTTAGAATATATGTTCAATAATTAGGAGATTGGTAAAAATGGCCTTGAGTTGCTCACACCAGGTTCTCAGCAGTTGTTTCTGCAGCTTTGCCCAATCTGAGACAAACTGACGTGGGGACGTGACGCTGTCCCCATGGTGCAGTGTGGCAGTGACCACCAGAAACANCTGCAGCTTTGCCAATCTGAGACAAACTGACGTGGGGACGTGACGCTGTCCCCATGGTGCAGTGTGACAGTGACCACCAGAAACAATCTGTTTTTTTTTTTTTTTTTCTAGCATTGTTCTTTAGTTGCTATTTGTTTGCATGTTGCTCAAGGGAAGCATGGTTGCACTTTCAAAATTGGTCTTTCTTGCCCATTTTAATAGCTTTGCTTGAGAGAAGACAAGTAAGTAACTTGTCCTGTAAAATAACTTGTTCTGCAAATAACTATTTTTAGAGGGAAGAATGTTAACATTCAGGGGTTTCATTTTTAGTTATTAAATGTATTAATTTAAAAAAAAATCCCAGATTGTTTTTTGTGTCCGAAAACACAAACTGGTGACAAGTGACAATTGTGAATCTCTTCACTGAACGAACACTGCTTGGCCCTTCCTAGAGAAACCCCACTGGATGAAGACGGCTTCCACTGCAGCGAGGTTGGTAACGCAGTGCAGCAAGCTGAGCTTTGAGACCTTCCTCGACAGGTACCTGCTGAGCGTTGAGAGCCGCGGGGAAGCTCTGCGGCTGGTTTTACAAGGGCTCCCTTGCAGGGAACAGTGCAGGAGGGGCTGGGACCCTGCAGCACGCGCTGCAGAGGCGAGAAACTGAGACAAATCCTTCTGTCAAGGCTGCTTGATGAACTCAGTGCCCCAGTGTTTCCCGTTTCATTGTGAAAATCCAAAAGCTTTCTATAGAAGACTTCCAAATTGCTCATCTTTGGCTTTCTTTCCCTTTTTCTACAGCATCCAGAGTAAATATTGAGAAAGTACTGTTAAAAATACCCGTCTCTTCTGCAGCCGCTCAGCTCAGCAGGCATCCTGTAGGTAAACAAGTATCAGACGTGGTTAGTTCTCTGCTTTCAAATGTGGTGTCCATTAAGTACGGTCAGAAGGAAGAAAGCATTTCATAGGATCAGAGATTACAAAGAGTTCACAGTTAAAAAAACAAAACCCAAAAAACCCTTTGTATAATGACAAAATAAATCTTCTTGATACTGAATGCAAACTTTAGCATAGAATGAAAATAATACTTTAAACATGCTCTGCAAGGCTCAGGCTGCTCTATAACCTTGTATGTATTGTGAAACTTTATGAATTAGTAAGTGGAGGCCAAAAAGCTGACTTGCCAAGGACGGAGCCCATAAGCAACACAGGAAAAAAAATCCCAGTTTTCTGGTTCCTGCTGTAAGCACTAGATATTTGTTTTCCGTGTTCAAGAGAATATTTGGAGTTAGCTGTTGACATGATGGGGCTTTAGCTGCCCAGGCTTTACGCTGAACATGCTTTCCAACTCCTTAAACGTTATTGAAAGCTTTTCAGCAGCAGGGGTTGAGGTTCCAGAGCGTTGTGTGTGGATGGAGCCCTGGACCTGTGAGCAGGGGCTGGGTGATCCCACGCCTGTACCGCGCTCGGGAGCCACTCGTGGCTCCACGCAGGACGTCTCTGTGCTCATACCCGGCCCGCGTAACCCCCGTACCGCGCAGGCAGCGGCGTGTTGCACTGGCAGTAACACGTGTAGTCATCTGGCGAGGCAGCGCTCCTTGATGAATGAGCAGTGACTGTGAAGGCTTTTGCTCCAACGTTGCAAAGACTTTCAGATTAGCTTCCTCCCCAAAGACACTGTAAGGAGATAAATGCTGTTCCAATATGAAAAAGCCTTGTTTAGTTATATAATGCCACATGCTTCTGGTTTGGGTCCCAAGTTCAGGAACTGTTCAGAGCTTGGAGACTGTAAATATTTATTTTAGGCTATGAAGATGGTCTCAGGCCAAAAGATAACTTTGTTGTAAAGCTTGGAGGTTTTGGCTATTGTTTAAGACAAGCATTTAACTCTGGGTCTGTTTCTTTGAAAGTACTTCAGCATTTAATGTACTGCAGTGGCTGAATTTCGAAGCCTGTATTTGAAATTCTTTGTCTTTCCAGGCACCTTCTCTCTCTGCTTCCCAAATACCCTTTTTTGGTGAGAAAGTGGAAATAAGCAAAATGACTTCTTTCTGAATAGAAAAATTGTGATTCAACAGGAGTATCTCATTAGAATCTATGTGCAGGTAGCTTTTAAATATAGGACTTTATTATCAGTTTTGATTTTATGTTGCATTTCATATTGTTATCTACAGTGCAATAAAGTTAAATTAAACCACATTCAGCTAATGCATCTAATAACTCTTTTTAAAAAATATTTTACCATTTTAACCTTTTTCCACCACTTAAACTACTGTACATCGTTGCTGATGTCTCAAGACTCTTAGTTTTCTATATGTTGAAGCAAAAAAGAGAAAACATGCTCATACCAGAAACTGGGATGCTGTGGTGTCTGTAGACTTAATAACTGGAAATAAATGAAGCCATGGTTGTTTTATTCCTTTAGCTGATTTTTTTAAGTTGTATTTACTCTAATGCACTCTAACTCCTGTAATACAAAATTTCTCATAATTACCTAATAGATTCTGGCTGAAACAAAAGAATGTAAAGCTGAGGAAACTCTAAGCACGACTTCCTGAACCGGTGAACTGTGCTTTGGCTCTCCATCTCTGCTGGTATTTGTGGCTGCAGTTTGCCAGGTCTCTATCAAAAGCAATAGCCTGAGGCCTGCAAGGACCCTGTGCTGCGCGGAGGAGAAATGTGTCTGCCCTGGTAGAACTTGTTCTATCTGTCCAGGCTGGCTTCTTTTAAAAGAAGTAATTATTGTTCTCCCTACAGCAGACCAAGGAAAAATTAATATTATTTGAGGAAGTAGTTCATTAAGATCAGAACAGTACACGTGAGGGGGAAATTTTTTATGAATGTGCCAATTTGGTGGGCTTTTTTTTTTTTTTTTAAGAGATCAAACTGGAAAGGATATTTTTTCTTTACTGACACTTAAGTTGGTGGCGTCAAGAAACCAAGAGGTTTTAATGGACCCAAACTAAAGCTTTCAGTGAAACTACTTTTTCTTTTTTTCCATAATCAATAATATCAAGTTGTTTAACACACTGGAAGTGTTTTCAGCGATGGCAGGTGGTGTTTTCCTTGCTGAGTGTCAGTTTTCTGTTACTTCCAGTTCTTGGTTTCAGCTACCTCAGCTGCAGCGTACTGGGAAGCAGAATGAGGAGCAGGTGAACTCCTTACCATCCATTATTGGAATTAAACTGGCCAAATAAATGGGTTTCAAATTTCAAGGGCAATTGCAGTCCCATTTCCAAATGAGCAAAGAGAGCCAAGAGGTGATTTATTAGGTTTAATTCGCAATATTCTGGATAACTATTATTAATGGGAGCTGCACACTAGCTGGGAGAGATCCTCTCTAGCTCTTTGCTCAGTTACTGCTCTTTTTTTGCACGCGATGTGGTGAATGCAGAGATGCTGAGTGACACAGAGCACCAGAAACCTGTAAATGCTGTAAATGGTAATTTCATGGTAGAATCTGTCCCCTCACACCTGTGACACATTGACAACTCTTCCCAATACTCAGTATTTATTTTAGTGAAAATATTGTAATTCTCCAAATCCTACTGTAAAATGGAAGGACATGAGTCTATAAAGTGAGTCTGGCCTCAGCCAGAAGCGTCTCCCGAAGGCCATGAAGTTNATTAATGGGAGCTGCACACTAGCTGGGAGAGATCCTCTCTAGCTCTTTGCTCAGAGTTACTGCTCTTTTTTGCACGCGATGTGGTGAATGCAGAGATGCTGAGTGACACAGAGCACCAGAAACCTGTAGCTGCTGTAAATGGTAATTTCATGGTAGAATCTGTCCCCTCACACCTGTGGCTCATACTGACAGCTCTTCCCCATACTCAGTATTTATTCTAGTGAAAATATCCTACTGTAAACTGGCAGGACATGAGTTTATAAAGTGAGTTTGGCCTCAGCTAGAAGCATCCTCCAAACTAGCAAAATATGGAGGACATGAAGTTGGTGACGTGGTGGCACGAGCGCTGGTGGCGCAGCCGCCCGGGAGGCCGTGGTGCAGAGGGAAGGCCCGTGCCGTGTTCGGCTGGACCTCGCTTACCTTCACCGTAGTTTTGACACCTCCCGCGTGTGCACCTGGCGATCCCGCAGGGTCGAGCAGTGTTTAACCCCGCTGCGAGCCGTGGGCCGCCGCACAGACCCTTCTGGGTGCCGCTCCTCCTCGGTGCGAGCCCGCTGAGGCCCGGTGGCCACGAGAGGGCGACGCGACACAGCGCAGGCCGCGGCCCGGGGACAGCGGCGGCCTCGGGAGCGACGCGGACAGCCGCGTCCCGTCCCGTCTTGAGCCGGTGTCGCGGTCAGACTGCGCTTAGGGGCACCCGCCGGCGCTGAGGGCCTGCGTGTTGTGTGCCCGGAGATGGAGCGCGGCAATGTTGACATCTGCCACATCAAACCTATGTTCTATTTCCAGCATCCAGTAAAAATCCAAGTCGGATGCCTTCGCATTGACTAGGGTCTCCAGTGGTAGCTCCATGTCCTTTTTCGGTAATGCGCTGAGATCCTTTATTTAACTTGATCTATGTCATTGCTTCCCAAATGATTGCATCAGTGGCTTGAAAATTAAGTGGAGTTTGGACTTAGCACGTTTCTAGTAACGCGCACATGGGCCCGACGAGGCGGCCGCGCACCAGGAGCTGTGGTGGATGTGCCGAAGAAGAACTCTTCGGGCTGCCCAGGGAGCATGGCTGCTTATCCTGACAGGATTCAGGGCTTAATCTTTATTTAATCTTAATTCATCTTTTCCTCTCTGCCTTCCTCGTTAGGGCTGCTGGTGGCAGAGCCCCGGTTCTGCTCTGCGGGTTCTCCTGCGCTGGGAGGGTCTGAGGCTGCTCTGCTCTCTGCTGCGTGGAGCAGAGGACCACATGTCTGGGCTTCCTTCTCGCTGCCCATAAACTTCCAGATTTCAGGACTTGAGCCAGCTGACCAGGCCCTGCTGCAGTTCCCAACAGGCCTCTAGACACAACCGGCTATTGTGCATGCAGTAAGCGGGAGCGTCTGAGAGCCATCGGGTTTACTGCACACATGCAGGCCATATGCACATCACAAGTGCAACGAGTCCCGTGTTCCTCAGACGTGTCGTACTTGCTCCGCAGCGTGTGCACATGCATGTCTGGCCAGGAAGTCCCTGCAAAGAAATACGGTGATGGTATGCATCATACAGCATGTGATGTGTCTTGGAATTAACTCTAAATACTTCTGCTTCTTCCATGATTTGTGGAGAAGGCATTAGAAGCTCAAAATTATCTAGACAAATTATTTTATTACCACTCTTTGTCAAGCTTGCCTTCCTGCTGCTCCCAGGGCTCAGCAAGGGGCCTGTGGTGACACACAGGGCACAGTGGCCAGGTGGAGCTGGTGGTGCAGTCAGTGAGGGTGGAGATGGCAGCCCCAGCATTGCCTGGGTGGCAGCACTGTTGGCATGTAAATGTACCTGGAACGTCTGTAAGGTCAATAAGTGATCCTTTATATTAGGGAAAAGAAGAAAAAACTTTTTTTCTTGAGAACAAAGAGATAAAAATATGTCTTAAACACTCCTCTCTCATATTGATGCAATGGTGTACTAAATACCGTGACCCTCATGTTCTAGGAGATTACACACATATTTGCTATTGCAGAAACTGCAGGCAGGGTTTAAATCCACACAGAGCAGGCATCCTGACTTTCTCCATCTTATTTGTGAGGACTTTTTCACATTTGAGAATCTCAGTAGTTTCTAATGCTTTCAAGGATAGTATGGATAAAAGCTGTTCATCTTTAGCTTCATGAAAGGCACTTAAATATGTTTAATATGAATACAAAACTGTCTAATAAGAAACTCTTGTGAGATTCAGGTTACTCCATATCTGTGTAGTTTTGCGCGGGTTGTGTAACACGTTGCACTGATTTTATGAAGCCTGTGCTGGGAGGTGGGTACCGGCTGGCTTCCTCTGCAGCTTGTGGCCATCGGCAGCGGCTGGAAGCCCTAGGAGATGGGCAAAGGGAGAAGAGCGGAGTCGGCGTCTCCTGCGAACACATCAGCATCTCCTCCTAAGAGCTCTTTTAACTGGGATGCAGGAAAACATGACTCTTGGTTTTCTATAAAAAGTGTGTTTTGAGGATGAACTTGACTTTCACTCCAGTGTTTTTTCTGCCATTCCATCAGGCTCACTTGGCTTTTTGGAGAGATCTTTGGTGAGGGGTAGCAGTGAAGAGCAGAACATACTGCCCATCGTGCCTGACAGCGTGGAAGGGCTTTAGAGAGATTTTTGCAGCTTTTCTTAAACCCGAATTTGAAGCATATCTGAGCTGAACACTAGTACCTCAAAAAATAAAAATAGAATCAGACAGCCAGGTAGGTAGTCACGAGCTATGGTCATGTATACTTAGTACCTAATAAATTGCTCAGCTCCAGAGGGGTTGGATGTGTGTATCCTAGCTGGCAAAAAAGTGAAGTGGAGCAGGGAGAAAATCCTGATTGCTGTTGGAAGTTGATGGAAGTTGAACTCTAACAAAAGCCTTTTTACCTCTTGAAGATGCTGGAGGTTCATGTGCTCTCCCTGTGCTCCAGAGCGGAGGTTCAGCCTGGGGGACCCAGGTGCGGTGACATGCGCGTTGTTCCTGCCTGGCCTTTGGCCCCTCTACCTTGGGGAGATGGGAGGAGGCAGCACAGGCACCACTGTGGTGGGGACACCCTCAGCTGGTAGCCGGCACAAAGCAGCCATCCCAGGGGTGACAGCTGAGCCCTGTGCGGGTTTCTAAAGGCCATGTCATGGGTGACTAACCTTTCTTGCTTCGGATGCCGCGCTCCACGTGTTACATAACCGAGCTCTGAGTTCTGTCCTCAGAGCAGCTCGTGCTGCCCCGTGGAGCCGTTCCCGCGGGTGCAGAGCGCGTTCTCCCCGCTCCCACCCGCGTTGTGCCCCGCACGCGTGTGCGGCGGGAGCTGCTGCGGGGGCCGGGCAGGGGGCACCGCGCTCCGCACGGGGAACCCTTTCCCCGCCGTCGGACTCCGAGCTTCGCCGCCGCCTCCCGCCGCTTTTCCCGCTCCGTTTTCCACGCTGTTGGTTCCGCTGTGCGCTTTACGTTGCTTGTTGTTTTTTCTCCCCCTTGCAGGTGAGAGGCTCCGCAGCCGCCGGGGGACAGTCCCGCTCCCATCGCTTCCCGGTGAGTTTTTTCCCTGTCCCCGGAGCGCGGGGGGACGGGAGGGAGCCACCCGCCCCCAGAAAAACCTCCCGGGGGCTGGGAGGGGGCGTCAGGGGGACAGGAGCAAAGGGAAGGGGGAGCAGGAGGACGGAGGAGGGGGC
>VWPW01015997.1:0-38332 GCA_013389825.1 Crypturellus undulatus | reverse complement strand
AAAAAAAAAAAAAAAAAAGCTAGGGGAAGTTACTAGGCGTAGGAACATTGCATAGGTATTAGCCTTTTAAAAGCTAATTCTGTCCCGGGATGAAATTTTAGAGCCTTTATGAAACATTTACAGATGTATTTTTATAGCATAGAGAACTTCTAAATGACAACAATATGGGTTCTTGTGTTTGTTTCTTTTCCCTTACTGGATTATACCACTGTCTCTGCCTTTTGTGAAATCTGGAGCTGTGAAATCAGCTTTCTGTTTAGATCCAGTTGTGTAAACAGCAGTTGTCAGGACTGGAGAAGGCTTCGCTCCCTGTGCACGAAGATGATGGGACGTGATGAGCAGTGGCCCTGCAGCTTGGAGACAACGAGAGCCGTGCCGGTAGCGCACCGGGGCACTCGGGGCAGCCTTAGCCTTGGTTAATGCTAGTATTGGTGTGTCTTATCAGCGAGATGCATGTTAAGATTTGAGGACTACACTTAATGTTTTAAATTTCAGGTTAAAATGAGGCGCAAATAGAATGTTAATTGGTCATCTCAAATGAATTTGAAAAATAGTATGGTAATTTTGTTTTTGCTTGATGTTCAGAAAGACTGACTTTGTTCGCTGGCTAGGACTCCCTTGTGAGAATGTGCTTAATAGGGATGTTAACTGTGCTTGTCTCGTATCAGAAGTGGACCCAGAGCGAGTTTGTGGATCTTGGAGTGCCAAGCGTTAGAAAGACCGGGAGGTTGAAGGCAGGCGCTCGTTGCCAGGCTCCTGCTCCTCATAACTTCTGGTGAACTTTACAGATCTCTTAAATTCTAGGCCAGCGGCTGCATGAAGAACAGTAGCTATTTCACAACCTTCGCTTTGAACTTTTTACTTCACAAACCACTGATATATATAATATTTAGCTGCCTTTTTTTTAGTAATATGTAATAGGAACGTTTGATTCCAAACAGCAAAATTAAATCAAGTTCAACAGTACCTGAAATCCTATGGAACGAGCATGCAGAGGATCCTTTACTAGCACACTACTCTGTACTCTTACATATGGCCTTCGTCTTCACCTTTTATTCTTCTAGTCTCTCGTGAACATTTCACTGATAAATCCTTCTCAATGTAACTGTATTTTAAAGCTTGTGTATCTAGATTTGCACTAACTGCACTAACTTGAATTTTCTGCTATAGGCAATAGAGGAGAAAAGAGCTTAATTCCCCTGGTTCATCATTCTGTTCGTAGATGAGACGTGAGGTCAGCCACTGGATGTACCTGAGTATCTCCCTGTTTGCTGTGGTCCTGGCAACCTGTAATCATGTCTGGCGTGACACTCGGTTGAGCTGTAGTCTTTGATTAGTTTGTCTAACTGAGGACAGATGCAAATAATTTTTATTTATGACAAAAACATTTTAAATCGCAGAGAAGTATTTATATGCTGAAATTCTTTTTAAATACATTTCTTAATGGCCACACACTGAGTGAATTTTTAGACTCTCAGACTGTGAAAAAGTCTGTGTTGCTTTCTGTATCCTTTTGAGCTAAAGTTTCTGTGTACTAGTCTAGTTTGGAAACTTTTCCTTTTGGCTTTAATTAATAAAAGATTTAAAAGCACCACTTAATCTTTGCCACTAAGCTTCTAGAGTTTTGTTTGTACAAAAGCTACAGAATGTTTGGGCTGCAGGAGCCAAGCTAAATATTATTTAAATTGTGTTAAAATGAAACCCAAAGAAAACTAAATTGAATGTATAACCTGAAGGAAAAGTAAGAAAACTCCATTGAGGGAGGTGAGTTGCCTTGTTGAGAAGCCGCATTAAGTGAACTAGTGAGAGTGCCCTGGCACTGCAAGAGCTGTTTGTCAGCAGAGCTTTGATGGGTGTTTTTCCATGATAAATGGAAACCACACTTTCTTCTTTCATGGCTTTAAGAGGAAGCAACTTTTGCAGAAACAATTCTATCATGGAACTCCTCAACAGCTTTTTTGTTTTCTTTGGTAGTATTTTTCCCAAAATAGCAGCATTAGGTCTGTGGGGCATTTTAGTTTGCTACTACATTCTGCACTAGTCTGTTGACTGGGTGGCATGGATTGAAGTTTGCTGCTAGCCCCCGTCTCGTCCAGAGCTTGGAGGAGATGCAAATAACTGAGTGCTGCTACAGGAAGAAATGTCACAGGACAGAGCAAATAAGCAAGTGAGGAGATGAAAGTTTACCATTTCCAAGGGAATTGCAAATTCCTTTTATCCTTCTAGAGAAAGAGCTCCCAGAATATCCCACGTATCGCACAGAAAGGGAGAGAGAAGAAATTGAGGCTAAAACGTACATACATGTATGTACAAGCTCCGTGCTCCATATGCTTCATGAAGGAGCTTGCCTGTCAACAGAGTAATAGAGGTGAACTTCCCTTCAGCGTGTCCTGGCCAACAGCACATTTGTTAAGTATCTTAAAATCCTACCAAAAGGAAAGGAAAGATTCACGAACCTCTTGTGCTTTGGAAAAAAACTCATAAGGTAACAGTTAACTTTTGGTCATGGGTAGAATGACTTCCTTTACTTCAGGCTTTGCAGCTGATAATTACTAGTCTTGTGTGTGAATAAGGGAGACAGTTGAGAGTCTAGAAATTAAAAATATGTTGACATATTAACAAAAGCATTTATAGTGATAATTAATTTTATCTGAGATTATAACAGGTAAATGCAGGGAGCAGATTAAGGCCATTTGCTTGGTGGTGGTTGAATCCTCCGACACCAAGAGGTAAAAGTGATAATAAGTAGAAAATAGACAGAGGTGTTAACACATGGGCAATATCTACTTTTTGTCTAGGTAAGAAAGATGAGCCCCCCTTTTTTTTTCCTCCCATTTCTGTCTAGTGCTTCTCTTGTTACTATCAATCTGTTTTTTACAAGTTTATTGGGAGAATTAAGTTATATGTTTGCGTTCTTGATGCATTTGCACTTGGTAGGACTTGGTATATATCTGGTTTAGAATTGGTAGCTTCTCTGGGATATTTATTTTTATTTTTTAACCTGGGGAGAATCTTTACCTTCCTGAATGGATAAATCTTGCAAGACTAATCAGCTCTGTGCTCTGCCTGAAAAGCTAAATTGAGTGTGTCCACATTTAGGTGCAATTTAGGAGCTTAGTCATCTGCTTACTCTGGAGTTTTCATGTGGTCTGGGGTTTCTGTTATACAAATATATTATTATGGTGTTTTTGGCCTAGGTGAACATAGCTGCTGAAGTTGCACTGGCTTGTAATAAGTCCTCAGCTTCCTCAATTTTGTCTCCAAATTAAATCTAAGCTCGTGTCTTGAAAGCTTCCGTCTCGCTGCAGGACACACAGGGAAGCACACGCGGATGTAACTGTGCGACCCTCCCGTGGACACTGCTCTTCGGGAATGCTTCCCGACGAGCATTACCCTCCTGCTCCTGGTAGGAATAGCCTCCAAAGGCCTGCGTGGGGCCCTGGTCCTGTCCCAAGGAGGAGGCATACATGGTTTTAGTTTAGGAAATATCAGAATTTGCTCTCAGAAGTGCTGGTCCTGGGAAAACTGAGCTGGGTTGCCTGGATTTGTATGTGTGATTTCCCTTTGCTAGCTCCGTAGTGACAAGCTGTGCTTTACTGAATGTCTTGCAGTATTAAATTGATTCCCAATTTCTTAGTGATGTGACCAGGAAAGAGGATGATATTAGCCTTTATAACATAGTTAACTAATGCTGGTTGCTGCCTTGTGGTCTGTGGCTGTTTTCTCAGTTTTGGATAAGAGTCTTGAGATAAAGCAACCCACTTACTGCAGATTATTTTGGTGAATTGCCGTGAGACTTTTCACTTTCTTGTGCTGTTATTTTTCTAGTTGCAGAAGTAGTAGGTGAAGGAAACCTTGTCCTTGCAAAGAACAGCTGCTGTCTCTGTGGTAGTCCTAGATTATAGTGATAGGCCTTGCTTTGAGTTTTTTTTCTTGGAATTTGTGTGTGCGTGGAGGTGTGAGTGCATTGCAGTAGGCCTAGCTTGTCTGCATTTTTCGGTCCTGTACAGCTGGTTGCTATGCTGCTGCAGCTGATCTTTTTTTCAAATAGCATTTTGCCAGTTGTTGGCCTGGTGGGATCCATTTTTCTGGATTAGCAAACTTAATGGTGCCTGAACAAAGTTGGAGGGTGGAAGCCGTTGCTCAGGTATTGCAAACATGTTGGCTTGCGCCTGCTGCACCAGGATCAGGCGGAGAACTGCTTTGCTTTGGGCTCAGATAGAAATACGTCCAACTGAAATGCAGGCTCCTTCCTTAGTCACAGCCACGATGCTCTTTGTTTATTCCTGCTGAGGTGGTTGTAATGCTCAGGTGGGTTTTCTGAAACCTGAACTGAATTGCCCCCCACACTTCACCCCTGCTTGGCTTACAACTGTAGTGAGCATCCAGCAGTGCTGCAAGGCAGTAAACTTTGTGTTTTTTTAGCATATATCTAATTAAAAAGTAAACTTTCCCCCCATGCAATAGTTCCTCACTTCTGTCTTTATCTTACTTTCCACTTTCTTCGCTATATCCCAATCTACAAAGCATAACTAAACCTTGCAAGTTCAGTATGAGCAATGCAAGCTGTACCTTCTGCACCCTCTTTTATCTTCAAAAGTGCCTCCAGCCCCGTGAAATCCTATGTTGTAGCAAAATCTTTATCATTAAAAGATCTGTCTTTCTTTTCAAGTTAACCTGAAACACCCAAGTGATTTGTATGAAGTGCAGGTCTTGGGATATGCCTCACTGTGCATCCTAAAGTGAGAGCTATTGAATTATCTCGGTTGTTGTTAACCTTTGGAAGAGATGGTGGAATGCTCTTCATAAGTAACCCAGTACCTCTCATTCCTTTAGCCTATTTGTTCTCTGTAACTGCAGATAGATACCGGCTCAGATAGAGTATTTCTCTAGTTCAGTATTAAAATTTTGTTCAACAGGGGCTCATCTTTTATGACTGGAGCAAATTTGTGAGTACAGCCAAGGGTGATGTTTTGATGCTAGTGGACTGTGCATGGAGGTCGCAGAGAGGATGACCAGAAGCGGTACGTGGCAAAGCTTTCCAAGGTATTTATCTTTCCATGCTTTGCCCTTTTGAGGATGCATGCATGAGCAGTGTTATCTAGGAAGTGTTATCATGGTGACACTTGTATCGTGGTCAGTCCTGTGCCCCGTCCTGTTGTGCAGTCAGTGAGATAGACTCAGGCTGTGTCTCCCGCTCGGCTCCGTTCTGCTCCTTGCCTGATAAGGGCTTTCTGTTCACCCTCGATTGAGCTCCATCATTTGGCCCAGGGGCTGCTATTGTCATTCCAGCCCCTTTTCAGTTTATTGCCAGGTTTTGAGCAGCTGGACCAGTTTGACCTTTTTCTCCCAGTAATTCTCAGGGTGAGGGCTGCGTTCGGAGGCACTGTGGCTGCAACACAGCCCAAGCAGTTCTGCTTTGGGGAGTTTTAAAGCCTTTTCCCCAGAAACCTGTAATGCTCCCGCTATTTTCAGATCTCCTTTCAATGTTGGCAGTCAGATGCCTCATTTAAGACGCTGAATGGCTCTCGGGCATGGAAAGAACTTGTTCTTCCCCATTGAGAAATGGCCTTGTCAACAACAGAAATTCCTTTCTAATGGTACTAAATAAATAACAGATCTACTTATTTACATAAGGGACCAAGTCTGTGATCTTATACTCACAGAGTGAATTTTGGGCAATCTCTAAAGGTTATGTTATCTCTAGAAAATAGTAAAAAAAAAGATAGGACTTAAGAGGCTGATTCTTCCCTCTCTGCTAGGTACTTAGCTCCCCCCTACAACTGAAGCTGGTGTCTCAGTTATCTCTGTCAGAATAAATGTCTTGCATTCCAGTTTTATGCCATCTGTTTGGTGGCTGCAATATATATATTTTAATCCTATGATTGATGGATTGCTGGATCATCAGACTTTGACCTTTCTATCTGGGATTTGTTGTTGTGGTTCCTTCCCCCTGCTATCCCCACCAGGACCTTAATTCATTTTTGTCCTCATGGTGGGAATCCATTTTAACCAATGGCCGTGTTCTTTCCTCTTTCCTCTCTTGTCACTCGTGAAGGGCGAATTTTCAATAGCCCCAGTTCAGCAGAAGGGGTGAGGAAAATCCACCGTCTAAATCTGTTCCTTTGTTCATTTCCCAGTGACACATGTTGCTTTAATTTAGATGAAGTAACCCTCAAAACCATTCAGAAATTTACTTGTAAATCAATTTCAGAATTTGTCTTGATCACAAAATTGCTGTTAGCAATCCTTTCCTCAAAACTTGCAGCGCTGTTGCAGGGGAGTCCTTAGCTTCTTATATGGACGAGGCTGTTGGGAAGCAGCTCTTGTGCCTGCTGCACCGGAGCCGGCCGGATTCGCTCCCTGCTTGCGCAGAGCCTGCTGGAGAGCAGCCGTAGGGAAATGCTATCTGGTTACTAAGGAAAACCCTCAAAATGATCAAGCGTGGGAGAGCCAGATCTGAGTCGCTCTCGTAGAGCGGCTGTGTCGCAGGCTGCCTCGTGGAGCTGTGTTCTGCCCGTGTGAGGTGCGAGGAATCAGCAGCGATGCCGTTTGGAGGGGCTTCACTGGCAGGACCTTAACCCTCTGCGTGCAGCGTTGTGGAGGTGCCGTAGTCACCTCTGCTGGGATCGGACATACAGACCTCACGCTGAAAAGCAAGACAGATGGGCTGTCTGTAATGGTTCAGAATTGTTCTCTGTTTAACTTCCCAGCTATTTCTGCCCCACTGGCAGAGGCAGCTCAGGTCTCCTATTTCATCACGTCTAGGTGAGAGGTGGGATGATGAACTGCTTTGGGGTTAGGAACCCTTCCTGACAACCCGTGAAGGTGTTTGGTAGGAACGGGGAGTGGGGCCAACCAGCCAGGCCCTGCTAACTAACTCCATTTCATGAACAGATTTATTTCTTCTTTGATTTTGGTGCTTATGTGTATGCAAGGAACTGTCCAGTTGAAGAAATAGACAAAGAAAACAACTGTTTGACAAAATGATTCTTTTCTTTGTTTTTTAATATGTGATGTCGTATAAAAGTAAATGGGGCAAGTTAGGGCACTGTAGAGTTGGGGGCAGTCAGTATGATGCTCTGCTTGCCTCTGCTCTTCTGCTTTTTTGGTCTTTGCTCAACACTGTTGGAGGCTTTTCCATTGGTACAATGCTCAGTACGAATAAATCATGAGCTCCAGTAACGATGTTGCCAGTCCTGAGGACAGAAATGGTGGTAAATGAAGATTGTCATGTGAGTGAGCTTGGGGTTCTCATCTCCCAGATCACGACAAGGCAACGTGCAGTTTTTATGTCTGGCTCCAAACTTGCCTTTTTCCGGGCATTGGGTTCCGTCAAGCTTGGCTGGGATGGGCTGGTGCTGGGGTAGATGGTTTCTGTGAATGAGCTTTCTCCTGAAGTGCTTCAAAAGACAGGCTCTCAGCGGCTAAATAAATACTATGCTGAAAGCAGAAGCATAGGTGCGTTCTCCTGCATGCCAATAGCCAGCTAGGGAACTATTTTTTGCTCCCTCTTCATTTGGGCTTTTTCCTTTGTTCTTGCTGCTGTTAAGAAATGCGGTAATTAATTTGTACAAAATCAGAGTGTTAATAGCATTACTGACACATGCTGCTAGGCAGATACTGATAAATAAAAGTGATAATTGTAAAAGGTGCAAACGGCTCTGGGCTTTCCCTGCCTTCTCAGATCATAGAAACGTGTTCCAAGTCAGCTCAGTCCAACTGTCCCGTCGGGTTAGAGCTTTCGCTAACGTCTTTGTCTCGGGAGGCGCTGCTGAATGATGAACACCTCAGGTATGCACTGCGGAATGAGGAGTTCTTCTTTGGATATTCTAGCAGCTTTTCAGCTTGAGTGAAGTACTTAGCTGCCTGTCTGGCAAAAATGGTGTTTGGCATTGGCAGGAGATGCAGTTTCATATATGACAAGTCGCCAAATATGAAACCTTGACTTCAAAAGGCTTTTCCACAAACAACTTGCACCAAAGCAGAAAGCCTTCTAATTCCTGCCCTCAGGTGTTCTGAGGAGAGTCCCAAAAGATCACCCTGAAATGGAAGAAATTTCCCTGGAATTTTGTGATTCTGTTCCTTGAAACATACTATCCGATCAAGGATGGTTGATCAAAGAAGCTCATAACTGTTCATTGCGGCTTAGATGAGTAGATAGTTTAGTTTTATTTTACTGTTTTATTTATTTATTTTATTTGTTCACATTAAGTAAATAGTCAACAGTCCTGCTGTCCTATCGAATGTAACGATTATACAATTACTGTGGCACAAAGCTGACATAGCGGATGTGTACACGGGGTGTAAAGCCCGTGACAAAAGCCATTGCATACGTGTGGATGTGCTCTCCTTAGTGGCAGATATGGAGGAATCATGATGCTAAAATTGACCCAATTTTAGGAAGAAAAATAAAACTGCTTCCTGAAAGCAGTTCAAACGCCTGGTGCGTCATGTCAGACAGCATTCCTGTCAGTCGTGATGCATTCTTTGCCCTGATTTTAGTGGGCCTTTAGTTCTGAGACTTTTCTCAACATTATCTTTTGTCCATATAGCAGTTTTATTTCATTTGGGGAGGCTCTATGTTAAGTACACCTTCAAAGTGCTGATTTTGGAAAAAGCTGGAGGAAACTGCTTGCCTTTGCTCATCTCGCCTTTCTTCTGTGCAGAGGTGGCGAAGGAGGTAGTGGTTACATCACGGGGTAGTGGTTACAACATCGTTTAGTGAGGTGAGAACTTGTATCCTTAATTACAAGCTGCTCTGAAGTTGCAGAATTGCTGAGAAGGGGTTTGTCGTTTCCTCATGGAATGCCGGGCAGGGAAGGTGCTTCGGGAATGAAGCTGGGAAGGAATGAGGTGACACATTTTAAGGAAGTCCCACAGGGAAGTGATTCTGCATTTTTGACATTGCTGAATAAATACAGCACGGCGGTGAGATGGAGACAAGAGGATAACAGTGAAACAAAGAAGTTCTAGAAGGAAGATAAAACATTTGTTTCCCAAAAATTGAAGTGTATGTTGAGAAATAAGGCCCTAAGGCAAAGACGGTGGTTTTCCAGTGAGGGAAACATGCATCTTGGATGCCAGTTTCAGTGATAAGAATGCAAAAGTATCTCAAACAGAAGCTGACAGTCCTTCGGAGTAGTGAGTTTTAATAGATAACATGAAAAGCCTCCCCTAGATAAGGACTAATCATGAGAGTTTTTTTTAAACGTGGGAAGTTCTTAACTTAATTGCTTGTGAGAATAGAAGTTGAAAATGAATTATTCCTAATTAGCATTAACGTTGTTTTTTAGAAGACGCTTTCCAAGAAGGTCCTGCAGTAGTTGCTAGCTGTAACTCAGTGCAAAATGATTTTATAAGAATGAGTTGTTTCAGTAACTTGAGCAAATGTTTGTGTAGACACCTAATGGTTTTTAGAAAAAAAAAAAACTTGAGTTTTCTGGAATGTACAATTCACTTAGCAAACATTGTGAAACAGTTCGACTTCGCTCCATCAAATCAAGTGTGGTGTTGAAAACCACAAGTAAGAAGAGCACAAAGAATGTAGGAGAGGGGGATGGAGGGATTCAGCTTCGAGTCAGGAAAATTGCTTGTGGTTGTCATCTCTGAACGCAGATTGTACCCGAAGAAAGGATGTCAGTTGTGTTAAAACAGTCTAGAATTAATTTGGAAATACAGAATATCCTTAAAAAAGAGAGTATTGGTTCTTTTAGAAGTTAGTGAACAAGTATTTTTTTTCTCATGACCATTGGAAGATCGATCATTTGTCTGTCTTGGTTAAAGAAAGAATCTACTCTTTACAGAAATGAAACTACATTCGATGAATTTGATTTAGCTTTCTTTTCTTTTTTTTCCTGCCTTTGTCTTTACAAGGGATGTTGACGCTTAAGGAAGTGATTTGGAAACGAAGGGAATTTGCGCATTGCATAAAATCGCGTCCCAAGTCTTGAGTTCCCGCATTGCTTAAGTTGAGATGAAAATATGCTAAATCTCCAGATATGCAGATTGTTCTGCCAGAGGGCTCCGGGGCAGTGCTCTAACCGAGGAGCCGAGCACGGCGACTTTGAAGTTCTTGGACTGGAGGCCCAAGAGAAGTGCCAAGGGCCTTTATGGAGAATTACAGTCATTTAAGGTTAAGAGGCTAGTGGCAATCTATACCCATTAAAGCCAAATTAACTCCGTGGCAGAAATGCTGGAAAATTGTTAAAGTAAAACAGATACAGGGTGTGTGAAGAACAAGAAAGCCAAAAGCCCACGTACAGGAAATGGATACATCCATGCATAAGGGAGTGGGGTTTTTTTATTATTATTATTTTCTCCTAATGGGTGCAGCGTTAGTGTGTAACCAGGTTATTCACCAAAGTACTCCCAGCGAGAGATGAGTTTTGCTGGAGATCTTTTTGCCCCAGCTCTGCAGGGAGCGTTTTCTGAGGTGCAGACGTGCTCGTCGGGTTTGCGCTCCCAGCTGGCAGCCCAGGTCGATGGTTGACGTGTCGGGAAGGCTCCGGTTTGCTGCTGCTCGGGGGTTCGTGGTCACCTCGCGCAGCGACTGGGGCTGAGAAACAGACCCAACAGGGAAGGTCTAAAGGCAGGAGCCGCCCGACTGTCCCTCTGGCAGGTGGTTTGGGTCGGTCAGGCCTTAGCGATGTCCTGGTGGAGCAGTCAGAGCCCTGTTTCCCGAGCACGTCTGCGGCTTGAGCTGTGTGGAGGAATGGGGCTAATGCAAAACAGCAGCAACTCGTCACGTTTGGGAATCCTCCTTCAGTCACTATTGATTGAACCTGGGCTCCAGCCTTTTCCATGTGGATACTGCCAAGCTGATCTGTCCTTTAAAATAAATATTTTGTACTGTGTTACAAATGGAGAAGACAAGTATCACACAGAGGTATACTCACAATATTCTCAAAAATGTCACTGCTAAATTTATAAGTAAATTATATATATTTTTTTTCTATTTTTCAGAAACTTTCTGGTGTTGCCTGAATCATATCCTAGTTGATAATTATTTTAACGTGACCTCTAGGTTCATATTGGTCTCAGACCTGTTTGGCTCTTAGGAATTAATAAAACTATCTGTTCCCTAAGTGCATCGCCCTGGGTGAGATGCCTTCTTTAGGCAGCCCTGGGTGGGAGGAAAAAATTCCCAAAGTGAAATGAGCAGAAATGAATCTTTCTAATATGTAGGCTACATTGGGTGTTGCTTTGATCGAGGCTCTTTCTAGCGTAGTAGAGTTGCTGTTGATTTGTGCTTGTCGTGACCTGGACGTGTATATTGGGGCTGGTATTTGGTAGCCAAATACAATGCAAACAGCCCCAACTGCCTTAGCAGGAACAGAAACTAAATCAGGGCTTCAGGTCCTGTGAGCAGAAATCTCAGGTAGCAAACATACATCTGAATACTACGAATTGCTGTGGTGTGATGGTGTCACTTTGAATTTTTGCATCCTTGTGTATATGAAGCGTGGAGTTTTGTGTAAGAGTTGGGATCTGTGTATACATATCGAGTTATTGATTTGAGTCTAAGATTGAAAAAAATAATTCAGCACGTGATTACTTTTGGTTGCTGGTTTTTCTGTAGAACTTGTGATATTTATTGTGTTGTTGATCGTTTGTCAAACTCGATTCTGATCTTGTATCTTGAGGAATTATAGGCTCCGTGATGTTTAGGATGGGTATATTTGTTTGCCAAAGTACATAAGTCTAGAAGGTGGAATATGGAGTCCTGTGAATTTAGCACATGGTATAATAAAAATATGACAAATGGATTTATTCCTCAAGTCATAAATTTTATAAATTCCAAGGCTGAGGGTGAGGCTTCAGATGAACAGTATCCAGATGTTCTGGAAGAGTTTGGTGGCTCAGCAGAATAGTTGTCAACTGAAATTTGTTTAAGCAATGTAACGGAGGAAATCTATGCACTTCTAATGGTGTTTGAAGCTGTGTAATGACATGCTCCAGAGAATGCTGGAGACATTTAAAAATGTTTAAATATCTGGCTTGGGTTCAGTAGATTGTCTTGAGAGAAGAATGAAAGATGAAGCAATTCAGAGGAATTCTTGCTATGAAGCAGGATTTGCTCCAGTTACTCCAAACATCCCTGTTTGTAATAAGTGTGTACACTGTGTGACTTGCTCTTCAGCATCTACAAAATGTGTGTTGAATTAAATAGTTATTAGAGCATAGCAGGACATGTTTATGAGTAAAGCTCACTTTAACAGTTCAATCTGAACTCATTTTCATGCTGTCTTGTACCATTCCAGTCTAATTCATGTTTCCATTCCCACTGAATTAATTACTTCAGTGTCTGTTTTCTCAAAGCTGTCACTACGCCTGCGTTGTCTTTAACATGTTGTATGCTAAAATGAGAAATAAAATGGCAGGAGAGACCTGGTACCAGCAGCATTGCTGCAGCTGGTGCGGATCTCCGTTCCTTTTCCTCGTGGTGTGTGAGTGGCACCAAGTGCTGCTGGCAGGCTGCAAGAAGAGACCTAGTTTCCTCGATGGGATTTTCTTGGAGTCCTTTAGGTCAGTGTTACTGAATAAGAAATGACACAGAGCAGTAACTGGGCTCGTGTCCATGTGGGTGAGATAGATGCGATAGGTACAGCTGGTACGCGATAGATACGGAAAAGGAATTCTGCCCAGTGTGATTTTTATCTTAAACATGTCTGCACGTGGGCATTTGTAGAAATGGATGTACATTAAATTCACCTTTAGGATTACGACACAAATTTCTCAGTGTCTTTGACCCAAATAATTTCTTTTCAAAGGCATTTCTGCTCTAGCTTCCAGCAGTTCTCCTGTACAGCGATGTATTAGAAAGCCAATTAAGACTAAATATGAAGGTTTAGGTTTTTGTATTTGAAACCCACTAGTGAGCCCATAATCAGCTGCCAGGCTTTTTATAAAGGAAACATAAAATATTATGTTGCCCACAAACACGGGCTGTAAACCACTAATGTCTGCAAGAGTTCAGTAACTTCACAGTCCCAGAATTTAATTGACTAATGGGTTAACCTGTGGCAGTTGGCTTTTTAGCAGCAATGTTAGCCCTGCTGTGAACAGGAGGAGGAAAGGTAATGTAGTGCATCCAGGTTTTAATCCCTTCTCTTCAGCTGGAAGACCCAGCCCTCAAGGGAGGCCTTTGCTGGAACAGGTAAAGGCTCAGGAGGGGAGGAGGGCGGTTATCAAAAGTACTGAACAGTTTAAGGAAAGCTGAACTTCATGCCAGACAGTTCTGTTGTAGTTAGAGCATTGTCCAAATAATTATGTTTTCAGAAAAGGAAACTTGTAGTCAGGCTTGGCTACTAACCTTCAGGAAGATTTCCTGGAATGGCCGAGTTTAAGGGCTGTGTACAAATAGGGGTTGTGTAACTCTTAAAGGAGTAGCGAAAAAGCAGTCTTGAGGTGGGTACTGATGAAGAAGTTGTATAAAGGTGTTTCCCATAGCAGGGCGCTGCAGATCCCAGCAGGCTGGAGAGCGTGGAATAGCTCCGTGTCCTCTGGAGCTCCTGTGTTGGGGCTGGTGCCTCTAACAGACTGGGGGGAAGAAGAGCCTGAGGTTGAAGATCTGCTGTGGATCTCTGATAGGAGCGTGGTTCTACACAGACCTATTTCAGCTGAGTAAAACTGCTGAGAATCAAGACCTTGAAACTGTGTTGCTGGGACTGTGCTGCCCTGGGCACCTGGGCTTGCCTGGACTTAATCCTTTCCAATGCTGCTTGCAGTCAGGTCACCCTGGTGCATAAGTTATTGATGCACCAGGATAGAAGAACTGAAGTGAGAGCCCAGGGAGAAGTAAACCTGGAAAAGCGGAAAAATGTAGGCAGCGAGTCAAGGGCATTCTTCAAAAATAAGTGAGGTTCAGTCAAGAGATTAAAAAAAAGTACAAATGAATGAGAGTAGCTGGAACGTGCAATGTACATGTCCCGTAGTTATCTTCTCTAAAGTACATCTGACTCGAGGAAGGTACAAATACTGTATTTGTTCTGCTTGTTCTTAGAACTGAAATAGTGGGATTTTTTTCCCCTGTCTCCTTACCATTAGCATTAGTTCCTATCTGTGGTAAGAAATATTGTTTCCGGACCAGAGAATCTATTTCTTGCACCATTTAGGTATATTCTGCATTAAGACACCTAAACTGACTCTTAGCGTATTCATTTTTTAAACCATTTTGTCACTTGAATTTTAGTAGCAGTTTGACATTTATAAATAACCCTCAGAGATGCCTTTTAGTGTTACAAAACAAACACTTGTCTGCACTCTGGTGCATCTCACACACTACTTAATTGCCTTTAGTCTCATTAATGTCCTACTTATCCATTAGAAAGATTCACACTAGGATTGATGATAGGAAGTGTTTGAAAAAGATGAGTGGGAGCAGAAATATTATGCATGTACTCATGTCCATGGGACTGCAACTTTTGGTGGCAGATTGAAGTAAATATTTCTGACTGTGGACTATATAGACTAATTAGAATTATTGGCCCAAATTTTAATGATTTTAGACTTTTTTTTTTTTAAATAACTCTTCAGTAGTTTGTTTTTGTGGCAAATATAAGTTACATTGCCAAAAGGTGAAGATCTTAAACTGTAGCAGGTTTGTCCCTGGTTATAATGTTGTAGGCATATTTGCTTAGGTTTCTGTCAGTATAAACTGTGAGCTGAATCATCATCTCTATCAACTTCTGTTGCAAGGTGCCAAACCTCAGCTGTCAAGTGGCATAGGACTGCCTTCAGCTTTTATTTTTTTAGGTTTTAGTACGAGATTTCGAGGGAAGCATCAGCTTGCTAAAGGTGCAGGAAAAGGAGCTAATTCCTTCTTGGACTGCATGGGAGGTTTAGGGAGGGACCATGTGACAGTGCAGTGAGGTATGTTGAGGAATACGAACAGTTTTTGTCTTGGATGCAGAATGCTTCTCTTCCTCCTCTGGATAAGGAAAATGTACTTTTTAACATGCTTCAGCTGCAAAATCCATGACTGTCTTTTTCTTTGACCATGTGATTAACTCTAGATACATGAAGTTTGTTACCATGACAATTGCTTTTTATTTAATGCTTTAGAGGAATATAACTTCATGATGGTCAGAGAAAAAAGCAATCTTTGAAAACACAGTAGAAAGCATTTTAATAATTTATGCTTGAACATTCACATATTTCTTCTAAGAAGTGGTAGGTCTATCTTACTGATAGGACCTAGAGTGAAGTGAAAAAAACTTAGGTTTAAGTAGCAGTCATCCCGAGGGCCTTGTATAGAAATACATGTGCCATAGAAAATGCCTGGGAATTGTGCCGGCCGGCACTGAGTTCCCCCTTATAGATGCTCTAAGAATGATTGCAAGTGATTAAAATGTTCTCAGCACTTCAAAGGCTCCCCCGTTCTGTTTATAATTGTACTTGTGGGGAACTTAAATGACTGTCTAGCGTAGCTTCAATGTAGTATTTGTCAAAATGCAAGCCTAAGAGTGAAGGTATGTCTGGAATTTCTTGGTCCTACTTTTCCTTGAATTCCTTTTTATACCTCCAGAAATGCTCAGCTTGAAGCAGTGTTTAAGAACAGCCGTTTGTATTTCCAAAATTATTTCAGGGTCAAGGGTTGTGCAGGTTTCAGGCAATTGCCAAACATGCATAAACGTAATCCGGTAATCTTGCTTTTTGTCTTATTGAATTTTACTTGAAATGGGAGAGAAATTAAGCCTTCTTACCAGAGAAGAGGTGTATCTCACTGCACACTCACATTGCGGTGTGGTAAAACTGAAATAACTAGGTAAAGCCAGTACTTGCTACGGTCAGTTTGTGATCTCGTATTCTTTTCCATGAAATAGAGTTCAGGCCTCATGATTAGTTTTCCTTATGCAGTCTTTTTCACTAGTGACTATAGACAACAAAAAGGCAAGTGCAGAGGAGAGACCCTAGTTCTTGGCTTTGTGTTAGTGACTCCAGTCCTGCATGGAGTATCAATTAATACATCCCGTTAATTTTGACAACAATAGCATTTGACTCTAACTAGACTGTTTTGTTCTTATGTCTGTTCTGTTAAGATACAAATTAGATAATAGCGTCTGCTCTGTTTTTGGTATGTTCATTGCAAGAAAAGGCTGCAGAAAATAAGCTAGCCCAGCATCTGGCTGCACTGGCTTTTCCTTAGCAATGGAAAAGATGTCACTTTGGGCTGGAATCTAGAATATGAGTTAGCTGGTGCTGAAGGTAGTGCTTAGTACATGACCCTGCAAGAGAGAGATGTGTTGGTGAGCAGTACAGGTGTTGGAAAGTTGGGAGGTTAAGTGCAGAAGAAAGTAAAGAATTAGAAAAGAGGGAGTGCATTTGGGAAACAAGTCAGCAGGATTAACCGTATCTTCTGAAAAACGCAATTAAAAATAAAAAAGAAACCTATAAAGAGGCTGCCTAATTGGAATGCTTGAAAAAAAGCTAAAGCTGCTCTTGAATGTTGCCTTATTCTTCTCTTTTGGATGGGACTAGAGTAGCTCCCTAGCCGCAGGCCAGACTCACGTGGGGTTAGAGGGCCCTGGGCTGCGTCTGCGTTTAGAGGGGCAGCTCTGTTGCACCAGCCGGGCCTTAAGATATTCAGGCTTTAGGAAATTGGGGTCTTGAGAGAGAAAGGAGCCTACAGCAAGCACTGATGCCAGAAACTTGTACGAGGGCACTGTGGTAATGGGAAGAGGCAAAATCCATCAAGAGTGCTCAACTGCTGCTTGAAATTGCAACGGCAAAATTGTTTTTGCAATTTGAGCTGTTGATAGTGCTCCACTGATGAAGTTACTTTCTGCTAACTGAATCTTGTTATCACTTACACTGTCTCAATGCTCTGTTTGATTTTTTTTTTTTTCTTTTTCTCTCTCTCTCCAGTGATCTAGAAAAAAATAACATCACACGAATCACAAAGACTGACTTCGCAGGACTGAAGAATCTCCGTGTCTTGTGAGTATGAAGCAAAACTTGACTTTCTTGAACAGACTCTTCCAGGCTGTTAGTAAGCATGTCTGTCATTCTAGAGATCAGATGCTTGTGACTTGTTTATTATCCAGTTACTTTCTTTCTAAACTGGGGAACAGTACGATTTATAACATGAAACAGTGAATTTTAGTAATGTATTAAACAGCTGTTTAATTGCTTGGCTTTTAGTAAGTACTGTGTTAAAGGTTTTGGTTTGCTTTAGAATCACTGGGGCTTAAATCATTTATAGTGAAACTATATTGACAGTAGCAAATGGATCTTTCAGATTTAGGCCATCTTAAGGTACAGTCCTGTTAATACAAGTTGAAACATAACTTGATTGAAGAATATTTGAAAGCTGTAGGACTTGTAGGAAAACTGTGGATTATTTTTAGTCAAATATGAAATATTTAACAAAAAAAATTACAGGCACTGCTGTCTCGATATAGAAGTTAAAAAACACACAATCTTTCCAGCTCCCACATTGTTTCTTGTGTTTACCTTCTGCATTTCCTGTTTTTTTAAGCACATTTTTAAGTCCTAAAAACTGGACTTGTTGAAATGAGTGTTAATTTAGTGATAGTCAGTTCATGAAAGAGCTGGACATTGCCAATGAAAAAGCAAGTCTTTGCTACTACTACCTTAACACTTCGGAACAGGCTGTCCTGTACTAGGGGAGCAGTTGAGATCCACGGAAGGACTTGCTTTCCTGTGTTGGATTTCTCATCTCTATCATTTAGACGTTTTGGGTCCTGCCCAGCTGTCAATACCATTTTGGAAGTCCTTATTAAAATCCTGTTTGCAGATAATGTGCTATTATTCATCTCAGGGGTTGTTTTGGTTTCACTGAGTTTTTTGCTATTGACTGTAGCGTTGACACTGCCAGATGCCACAGCCCTCCCTGATACTAAATGGCCTTAACAACATGCAAAAATCTGCAACTACCATCTGAATTCGAAGTTTTTTCCTGTGTTGCTTGCAGGTTTATATGGTATATAGTCTTTTAATATATGAAGAAGAAGCAACTTTGTTATAATGTTAAAATATATTTGCGTCATTATGATTATTGAAAAGAATTTCATATTTGTCTATGTGAAAACTAGTTCATCAAAGCCTAATAAGCTCTTTCAAATTATCTTTACTTGCGTGTGCATGACTCCAGTTTAAATCAATACCTACTATTGCCTGCAGGAGTTCAAGGCAATATTACTGTTTAAAATAAGCAAGATAATGTTTAAAAACATTATTGAGAGAAGAGAAACCGTTTCAGTGCAGTGTCTTGGTCAGCAGCGTTGGTGAGGAAAGCCACAGCATGTTTTCCTACGGGATTTTTTGTCGTGTTGACCGTGCCCCAGAGGGCAGTAAAGCGGAGCTCCTGCTGCTGCAGCTGCAGTTACGCACCAGGGACCTGGTCCGGGTGGACTGGGAGCTCTTGGTGTGTGCCTGGACGAGGGCTTTTACCACCCTGCGAAGCCAAATTGTGTCTGAGCTATTTAGTGATTGATGAAGAAATTTGTTTGTAATAGACTTAATCGGCTTATTATCAGGGTGGAGCAAAAATGCAGGGATGGATACTGCTCCAGAGTGGCTATATGAAGGGAAAAGGCCAAAGCGGAAGGTTCAAATTGGGCAAGGCACTGATGAAATACAAGTTTTTGGCTATGAGCAGAATTGACCCTATTGTCCTGCATACGTGAGCTGGCTGAGGGTGCTCTTGCTGTCTGTCTTGATGACTTTGGCCCGACGGCTGCAAGGCTGGGCTGGGAAGGGCGGCTGGCACGAAGGGTAGGAGCTTTGGCACCTGCTTGAGCCCAGGCTTAGCACGTGTGAAGTTCCTCCTGTCTGATAGTCAGCTGAAGTCACAAAAATTACATTTAGAGGGTCTGGAGCTGTAGCCCTGACCGCAGAGTGCTTCTGGGGATGCGCATGAAAGCGCACGGGAGAAGGGATGGCAAAGGCTTCCTCTGGNTGATAGTCAGCTGAAGTCACACAAAATACGTCTAGAGGGTCTGGAGCTGTAGCCCTGACCGCAGAGCGCTTCTGGGGATGTGCATGAAGGGAGCGCACGGGAGAAGGGATGGCAAAAGTTTCCTCTGGGGCAAATCTGAGGTCTTAGCAGAATGCAAAGCTGGACCAACCCCGTTGCACATGGGTTTCCTGCTGTTGACTACAGGAGTCCATCATCCCTCTGTAATTATTCCAAATAAAATAGGACAAGCAGCCTCCAGACCAGCTCCCTTCCTAGAGTTACGGCTGTGGCCACAAATGCATGGGCACAAAGAGGATTACAGCGTCCTGGCAGCCTGGAGGTGGTTTGCATCAAGAAATAAAATCTAGGAGGGCCCCGTTTCCTGTGGGTGACCACGAAAAGGAGTGCTGTTGTGTCCAGATTTCTTGTATAACTGTCTATAACTGTAAATGGTGTTCCTATGAAAAGCACCGTATAGCGTATGTGAAGAGAAGTGGGAAAAATTCTATTCTGTTGTGTTAAAATTAACTCGTATTTCTGCAATTGCAGACACTTGGAAGAAAATCAGATTAGCGTGATAGAACGTGGAGCGTTTCAGGATCTAAAGCAGCTTGAACGGCTGTAAGTATCTCTATTTATATGCCCATTAAAATCTAGAGGTTTTTTCTGCCTCGGTTTCAATGATTATTCATCGTATTCCATGAACACCAAAAGAGCTTCCTTTAATAAAAAAAAAAGGTAGAACTGGGTACCTGCCATAAATGAATTTGTTTCTAAGCACACTTGACTTAGTATTTACTAACATTGATACTTGAAATAAAATGTACCATTCCTTGCTAAGAGAACACAGATGCTGTTAACATCCTGGTGTGGCTGACTCTCAGGAGGATGTTATCTGGTCATTTCAGTGTTTGGGGAATAAGTTTTCTGTATTTAAAAGAAAAACCAAGTCACCTGATCAATTCTGGTAAAAGCTGTGGTTGTGTCCCCTGTTTCACAACCAGACATTTGGTTAAATTGGCCTTTTATTTTATTTTCTAGTTGGCTCCGTTTGATAGTCGTGCTTAATGGCACTACTGTCAGCGGTTCCAGGGCATGGCACTGGGCTTGGTGTGTCAAACACTTCTGCAGATTCCTCCTTTGATCAGCAATTTAAAAAAAAAAGCAAAGCGGTGACTATTAAGGACATGGCTTATTAAAATCCAGTTACTACTTTTAGTTGGGTATTTAGTTTCAGTCATGAAGAGGGGGAAAGGGTGCTCTCTGTCATGAAGCTGGGTCTCCCTGTGATGGAAGTGAACCAGAACTTTGGTAGTGCTAAAATACCTGTGGGAATTACCCTTTCTTATAGGTAAGTGACCAGAAATGGCACGCCAGCTTGGAATGTCCCTGGGTTAAATGTACGACGTGGTCTTGCAACAAGTTTTCATCACAGTGGTCTGCAAGCAGTGGTTTTCTTGCTGATCAGGGATTTTATAGTATCAAAGGGACTTCAGGAGGCAAGTCCCCACTAGTGATTGTTTGCAAAAAATCTGGGGTACTGAGTGTACCCTGGGCAAAAACTGTTTCAGGGAATCTCAAGATTTCATTTGCATTTAACTGGTCCATCGGTCTCATTAAAGAGTTCACTTCTTTTTTTTTTTTCTTGCCTTGGATTACAAAACTCCCTTTACAGGAATTGAGGGGCTGAGTTTAAAATCCTGATTATAACCTTTTTTTTTTTTTTTTTTTTCCTTTTTTTTTTTTTTTCTCCTCTATATCCGATACCTGTATTTTGTAAGAAAGCCCTTTAGGTCAAGACTTCTGCCACAGTAGTTAAGCTGTTGGCTTCACACTTCTGAGTGGTAAGAAAATAACCAGCTTAATATCGGAGAAATTAAGCATAGCCGTAGAAAACGGCTCAGGTTAGCTTATCTGTGAGGGAGGGTGTCCTAAATACTAGTTCTTAATTTTAAGCTCATTATACGCAGGACTTTTTCTTTTTCCTTTTTTTTTTTTTTTTTTCCTCCCGTCTCACCACTCTATTTTAGGTAGATTGAGCCAAGCTAAGAAGTGAGTTTTGGGGGATGGAATCTCCAAAGCCCAGCTATTAGTAACCAGAAATGATAAATATTCCACGTGTTTTCTTAATGTGTTGTTTTTCTGTAGGGACTGCTCTGTTAGGGAACAAAGCTAATGTATCTTGTGAAACCAGAAGTTAGGAAATTTGATCCTGTTAATAGTATCTGCTCAAGTATGTGATGGTTGAAAGTCTCACTTTGTTTTTTTTCCTGTGTGAACTCTTAACTTGGCCTGTTAAACATACTGCATCTCTGCTTCTCTTTTAGGCTTGCCTGTCATTAAAATATTTCCTAAATGAATGTAGTATGAAAGGGAGGCCTGGAATCTTGCAGCCTTTTGGTATTTTAGCTTAAATCATTTTTAGGATGTAACTATAAATCTGCTTTTTTTGCTATGAGTCAGTAGGCTTTGGAGAATGAACCGTGTAAGTTTGGCATAAGTTATAAAGGCTAAATTGAAACATTTTAGGTAATATTGAAGCCATTTTATTAAGTATTGTCAAACATTGCAAAATGTTAACGAAGAAAGTATGATGGTTGAATTAAAAAATGCCTGGCTTTTTTCCATTTAATTTCTTTCAAATAACAAATAAAAATTTGCTTATATTGCTCAGACTTTGGAATAACGTTGGCTTTTGATCTGTTGAAGGGGATGCAAAAGTAACTGTTAACTTCTTTTTTTTTTAGACAAAACAGCTGCATTGGGTCAGACGTTTTAAAACAAGAGTAGCTTTTATTACTGGCAAAATACCATAGAACAAGGTCTTTTATTCAAAATAACAGTGGAGATTTTATATTTACACACACACACACAAGTTTGCATGCATGTGTATACATATATATATATATAAAAAATATATATATATAAAATTTTTTTCCTCACTATTGAAAGGGCAAGGGCTGTAATGGTTTTTTTTAGCTTAACATAGTTTTGCTCGTGTGGTTATCAAAGCCCAGCCGTCATTATTAAGTAAACGAGCAGATCTTTTTATGTGAAATGTGTTGTCTTTTATATCTTTCTCTGTAACAATCTAAGTAGATTTTAAATAAAATGTGTGTTTGCAAAGCATTGGTTAAAAAAAAAAGTGTATTTTTCTGTGTACAACATGGAAAGCCTCTGGCGTTTATCTTTTGGGGGTTGTTTTGGTGGGAGTCTAATGCTTGCAATATCAGTAGAATTCTGTAGGTGTTATTTAAATATGGGGCAGAATATTGTCAAAATTGTGTATTAGCTTGATGAAGAGTGGAATTATCCCTTGAAGGAAGCACTTAAAGCACGGTAAGATAAAGGGACTGGTGACAGAAACTTTAGAAGCGAAATCATGTGGAAGGTAGAAGCCACTTGCTCTTGTGCCTTATTTGCACTCATCTTTCCAAGAAAAAAAAGGTTTGAATCATTGCATTTAAGTAAAAATCAGGGATATTTTTCATAAGTGATTGAACCCAAGACTCAAAAATGTTAAATACTGGTAACTCTTGCACCAGCACACTGAACGGGAGTGTCTAGTGGTGATCAGTCCAAGGGAAAAATGGAAATAGGTCCAGTCCACCTACAGCCACCCCTGGCTGCAGTATATATTTTGCTCTAACTCGAGAGTGCCAGCTGTAAAATGTGCTCAAGTGCATCCTCCCTGCCAACTGCAGTGTAATGATTGTAGAGCAACACCTGTGCCTCGTGGTATAGGGAATATTTCAAAAATGGTGTAATGGTTTTATTTCTAGCTGTCTCCCGTTTACTCCTGGTATTTAACAGCTGAAATCCTTACTTTGATCTTCTTTTTTGCTCTTGTTTTCTGAGGTTTGAAGTAGCGTGCACATGCCCATACAAACAGTCCTAAATGACCGAGGAAAACATACCTTGAGTTTTGGCATTTCAGCTGCATGCTCTGCTGTTAACGCTACATATGATTTTAAGATAAAGGGTAACTCCTTTATCTTAAATCCTGAAATTTCATATGCAAGGAGGTACCAGAAAGAGGGATACTGATGTGTCTAAAGGATGAACTGAGATTTCTTCAGGAGCCAGATGTCACACGTTTCTGTGAGAAATGGGGCAGGATATAAGACACCAAGTGATCCTGATTTTTCCACAGCCAACTGCCAGGAGTTGTCACGTAGCTGCATTATCTTCAAAAGCCTGTGCTTTGGCCGGTGGCTGGTGCTTTCTGCTCAGATTAGGCTCTTTAGCTAGCATAAAAGAACTCCACATCTGAAAACACTAAAAATGTGTGTTGTTTTTTAAGGGGGGAGGAAGGGGAAATGTATAAGCATGGCCAAATAAAATCTTTTCGAAGTTAGGAAAAATAATTAGGTCTTGAGGTAGAAGACGCTAAAAGCCAAATTTGAACTCTGACATGGATTTGTCTGGTTTTGGTTTTCTGTGCACTAAGAGGTCAAAATGGAAATTGAATATGACCCTTAACTGCAGAGATGCTACTGTATTTTAAGTCTTGGTAAGCTGATTCCTAAATGCTTAAGGCATTAAAATACATTTATCTGGCGTAATGTACTGTAAAATTGCTATTAGTGACTGAAGGTGCTAAGAAGAAGAGTAAATTGTTTTGAGATGCTTCACAATCTGGATTTCATAAATTGAGATTGAGCAGACTTTAAATAAATCATGTAATACAAAAAGCATCTTCCATAATTAACATGCTGAGTGGAAAGATTGCTAAGTGCTTCAGAGTAGTAGGCAAAATAATAAATGCATTGGGCAGTTCTTTACTGTTGTAAACAAGAGCTTATTGCACATCTTTGGCAGCATAGACGGATCTCTGCTGTTTATATAAGGTTTGCAGTGTATGCGGTTTGGATATTTTTCTAGAACTGCCAATATGACACTTCCTTTAAGAAACCATATGGATTTGTAAATAAGACACTTCCAGTGTGACCTTTCAGGAATGAGCATTATTGCTTTGCTGCCATTTCCCTACAACATTACAGATAATAGAACTAATCTGGAGTCAGTGATCCTAAAAGGCTTCATATGAAAATGATGGAGAACAAAGAAGCACTCAGAAGTTGTGCTATTTCTTTGTGTCTAGTATTTAATCAATTTATTTTATTTTTATTATTTTCATGTTTCCCTGCTCCTTCTCAAGCTGCCACATGGAAGCTGCCCGGCTCCCCAGGAGCCCCGGGGTGGTGAGGGACGGTACCTCCTGCCTGCACTGTGGTGCCCGGGCGGCTCTTTGCCCTNATTACAGATAATAGAACTAATCTGGAGTCAGTGATCCTAAAAGGCTTCATATGAAAATGACGGAGAACAAAGAAGCACTCAGAAGTTGTGCTATTTCTTTGTGTCTAGTATTTAATCAATTTATTTTATTTTTATTATTTTCATGTTTCCCTGCTCCTTCTCAAGCTGCCACATGGAAGCTGGTACCGCTCTGCTGCCCGGCTCCTGCCTGCACAGTGGTGCCCGGGCAGCGCTTTGCCCTGGTCCTACCCTGAGGAGGGGATGTCTGGCGAGTGGAGCCAGCAGAAGAAACCTGAGGCTGTCGTGTCATTGTGCTGCTGGGAAATTGAGGTTGTAGCATCCTAAAGTGTTCCCCTGTTCTCCAGATTTAAAGAAAAACTGGCATGTAGGATTTGTGGTGCCCTCTTCTATGAGCGAGGGATGGTCTCCTTGTTTGTGTCGCCTGATGACCACAAGGTCACATAATAGTTTGTTGATGTTTGTTAAACTTTTGCCCTGTATTTTATAGACTGTGACTGATGTTTAAAAAAAGCAGCTTTTACATTACGCTTTCAAGAACAGCCTTTCAAATGAGTGTCTGTATGACTGTTTGCATTACGATTAGTCCAAAATGATTAACTAGAATTGGACAAATTCCTGACCGAGTCGGGCATGGTCGTGGAGCACACCCGCTCCCTCTCTTTATGTCTTTGCTTGAGACGAGCTCTATCTTTTCATTTTATTTTCATTTCATTTTTCTTTTTACTGAGTTACAGGACCTTCCAATTCTTTTTCTGGAGCCCATACCATTCCTATTTATTGCTTGGTTTTAGGGTTTCACCCAAGGTTTTCTCTTCAGACTATCTCTGAAAAATATACTGAGAAATTATTGATTTGTAAGGAGCGACTACCTGGTTAAATTGCATGGGTGTTACCTTACTACTTCCTTCAAATATCACGTTGGCTTTTGGTGCTGCAAGTCTCCTACTTGAGGCAGTCTGGAAGTTTTGTCTTCATTGCTTAAGAGAGGGACCCACCTGCATATTTTTCTGCCCTTAATAATAGAGTGGCAGCAGTGTCCTCAACTACCTGCTGAGTTTGTGGGTTCCTTTATCAATCTGTTGTACAGGAACGTTGTCCCACAATTCGATCCTGTTCATGACCAGGAGGCCAGAGGAACCCCAAATCTCCCTGACTTCCAGTGCTCTGAACAGCCCCTGCTCTTTCTGCAGCGGGTGGGAGATCTTACTCCCCGTCTCTACCTTTATCCTTCAAGCCCCAGAAGGGCTGTCTCAAAGTGACATTGCGAGAGGTTGTTTGCACACTGGTACCTCCTGTCCGACAGAGAGCAAGGAGCAGTTCTTGGTTTTTAATATTCACCTGGAGAAAACAGTAGGCTCCCTGTATGTTCCTGTGTTGTAGTTATATTAACTCTGTAGTGTTGTATTGTGTCTTCCTGTGGAATTGTGCAGGTTTGTAGGTGTCTGCACAAGAGCTGCTTTTCTGACTGTCCTTTTGGAGCTTGGGTCACTACAGGCTTTGCTGGTCTCCATCATTACCTTTTCTTTCTCTTCATTCCACCCGGACTATTGCCCCATGCAGGCTGTGCAGTGCTGGCCTGAGTGCTGCAGTCCCCTGCTCTGGGCCATCTTTTCATATATTGTAATAAGAGCAATTTGCCATTCCCTGCACAGTTGGTGTCTCACCACGGGGCTCTTGTGCCAGCTTTTGCCAATGAATTTCCTTTCTTCCAGAAGGCAAGAGTGTTGTCTCCAGGTGCTCACAGGCTGGATAACACCTTAGCTTTCAACCTGGGATGATTATGACTCATACTTGGAGCTTGTGGCCGCTTCTCTAAATACAATCTTAGAACTCTCTGCAGAGTCTTTCATGATTTGTTTCATCAGTGCTCCCAGCCCCAGGTTTTACTTCCAGTCAGGCAGAACTTTTGGGAACTGGCTTGACTCATCTGTCTGACCAAACTGGGAGCAAGACCTGAGTCTTCTCCCTTCCTTTGTAAAGAGCAAGCTGGCCTGGTTCACTCGCTCACTGCTAGTTGGCTGTTATTAACCCTTGAGGTAAAGACACCTCTATTAGCCTGCATCCACTGGCCCTTCCACCGTCTTCCAGATTCACATGCAGTTTCCATCTAAGTGACCACTCTGAGGAATTGCAGAAGGACCTTTCAAGACTGAATTTCTGGGTAATAAAATAGTAAATGCAGTTCNCTGGTTCACTTGCTCACTGCTAGTTGGCTGTTATTAACCCTTGAGGTAGAGACACCCTCTGCTAGCCTGTATCACTGGCCCTTCCACCGTCTTCCAGATTCACATGCAGTTTCTGTCCTAGTGACCACTCTGAGGAACTGCAGAAGGACCTTTCAAGACTGAAATAGTAGATGCAGTTCAGGATAGATGAGTATAGAATAACTCACTAGGGGGAAAAATATCCTGAAAAGTCAAAACTAGTGAAAGAAAAAGTAAGAACCCAGGTGGTCACTGGGAGAGGGGGTGTTCATGAAAGAGAGATCCGTGAAGGACCACTAAATATGTTTACTTCATCAGCTCAGAAATCTACAGGAAAATAGTGGAAGCCGCTGAAGCTGGTAGGAGGATTATCCCGTGTGCTTGCTCTGTAGTGATGTCCTGGAAGCATCTCCGTATTATCACGGTTGACGATGGCATCCTGAGCTACGCGGTCTTTGTAGGACTTGGACAAGCTGTTCCAATACTGGGTGTTTTCTGATTTTCATATGTTGTAAAAAGTCAAGCTGCTTTTATCATCTTTTTCTAATGTTATGCTGCTAGTTACTGATGCCAGTTTTAGAAATGAGCTGTCTTTTAATAGAGAGGCTGAGACGTTTTCAGAAGGTCCCACTGCTTTTTATGTCTAAAGCAGAGGGATTTAACAGTCTTGTAGCTATCATACCCAATGGGAGGTTCTTCGTGGGGTATCTGAGCAGAAGGGCTGCTGTCACATCACCAGGTAGCAATCGCTGTTCCTAAACAGTAGCTTCCCTGAGAAGTAAGTTAACCCAGGATAAAATAATAGATAGGAACTTTGTGGATGAGGCATGATGAAAGCTTACACCACATGCAGATGGTGGCTGTGCCATTCCTACCGTGTCCAGATGTGCAGGATCACACAGGACAGAGCAGCAGCGAGGGCTGCCCAGTAGATGCGGGTGGCCTACGCGTGGTTCGTGCGTGTCAGGAACTCCCTGGGGAACGTGTACGTGTTGTAGCTTCCCGAGTGCCATCTCGGCTCGAGCAGAGCTTTATGAACTCCTGGGAGGAAAGAGAAACTTGTTAGTTTTGTACTGCTTTTGATTTAGCTTTATGTGCTGCTTTTGGCTTAAGCAGCCAAAATAACTGCTCTGAAGACACGGCTCACATACTTCACTTCTCTGTCAATACTGCACATTGGCTACTCCAGAAGACTTCATTGCAGTGTATTTTTCTTATACTCCTTAAGTGCCAGTAATTTAGAGAAACATTAGTCATTTTCTGGAAATGGCATAACCAGATATGGTTAGGAAAGATCAGTTATTTATTAATTTGAGTTCTCTCTCTTTGCTGTTCCCACAATTCAAGCATGCAGTCAATGCAGAATTATGGGGCAGGGGAATTTGGAACTACTAGTCCCAAAAGTTGTTCTTGTTGGAAAGGAATGTTGTAAGATCTGCAGTACATACATTTCCATATAGAGTCAAGCTTCTTGAAATAGCTAAGGATTGAAGAAAATACTCAGCCATGGCTTGTTTCATGCGGATGCCCAGTTTATGTAGTGATAATAGCATGTATTCTATCGCTTAAGTTGTAACAGTTTTTAAGGGAAATGTTAAATTATTTTGAGTACATAGGCTGGTCCTGTCCAGTAATGATAAATTGTCATTTGCAGATATTTATATTCCGACACTGCTCTCCTTTTTGAGTTTTAATAATTTAGTATTTTTCATAACTTCCAACTTTAGCCCTTCCATGAGAAATTCTTATTGTTTGCTGTTACTACGGAGTCAGGCTACATGTGGTGATGACTAGTCCCCATCCATTAAAGGTTTCTAACAGTTTAACATCTCCTGTGATGCCAGCACAAATCCTTGCAGCTTGAAAAAGGTGTCTGGTCCCAAACGCAGGACAGGGCAGTGCACCTTCAAAGTGAGTAGTTGTGGAGCAACAACTGAAGCACAAGCTTGGCCTGTAGTTAAATACATAATTCATGAAATTTCCTTGATTTTCTTCAAAGGTTCTAGCATAGGGATGAGATGGCACCGAATCTTTGAAATGAAAGATTCAGACTACTGTTTAGAAAGTCAAAATATGAAGTGTTTTGGGAACAAACTACCATAATTCTAAGCATCTCTGCTGTATGAAGACTGGTGGAAAAGAGCCTGTAAAGTAAGAACCATCTGGCAGCTGATTCCTGCTTACTGGGCAGGTAATTTTGAGAGGCACCCCGGGCTCTGGTTTTGCTTTTGCAGGAGGTCAGTGTCCTGCTCAGTGTCTTGCTCAAGTTAGCTCCATTTTTATCTCGAAAACTTTAAGTAGTTTAAACCACCACAAGAAAAGATGAGGGGGAAAAAAAATTCAGAAACATCACAGAGAAATTATAGTAAGAATGCTTTATCATAGAGTATGTTTAGCTTGTCATTCTGTTGGCATTGCATACTTTAACAACCACAATATTTCTTAACCATAAAACATATGTGATCTTGGTGTTAGCTCAGCAGTAATAGGTAACTGGCATCTGGATCTCAATACTTTATTTAAATGATTTTTCTTTTATTCTAAGCATATAAATTATTTTACCTTTTATGGAAATAATTAATCATTCGAGTATTGCAAAACATGTAGCTGTCTGATATGAAGACACAGGTTATATGCTCCAAATGATTTATATTTCTCCTGACCAGTTGAGCAAGAACTAAAAATTACTTTCTCCTTTTCTGTTATCCTAATAGAAATACAACCAACTGTCACTTTGCTGCAAAAGCAAAATGCTTGAGCACTGCTGAGCTTGAGGATCAGGACTGAAAAAATAACTGCAGATTAACTGTCTCCTGTCAGCTTGGTAAACTTGTGCCAGATCCATCAGCATAGGTCTAGTAATGCTTACTAGACATCAAAAGTGACATTATTTCTCAGAGTTTTGGCACACATGACTGGTACAAACATACAAGATAGGAATTCTATCTCATATGCTTGTACTATTGATAAGTACCACGTATAAACTACATCTTGTGCAAAGTATCTTGAAATAAAACGGAGATAATATGTAAAAAGGAACAAATGTGAGTCTTGATTGACTAAGTCTCTGAGGGTCTGCTGCACACCTGCTGCTTGACCCACGGCTATATAGATCTTTCCTCAAGAATTTGCTTATGCTAGAGCATTTTCATTTAACAGGGAATCCCTTAAGCCTGGTGATAAAAACTAGTTCAAAGATTAATCCTCGTGGTGTCCCTCGTGCCCTCACCCTGTGCCCTGTGAAATAATGTTTCAGTGAATCAGGAGGACCAGCAGTATGTTTGAGTGTTTGTTTATATGAATTCGACTTTGAAATGATAAAGTAGCTTTCAATTTCTTACCCTGTGGTGGCCATTCAGTGAATAGTGGGGATTTTACAGGGATGAAATACCTACTTGTCAAGGGTTCTTCCAAGATGTGTAAAGTTGCCCCTTAGTAGTTTTGTTTTCTAATTCAATACGCACATTTGAGAAGAGGCTTGTGCCCACTAGCTGTTGATGTGCTGTGGGCTCTAATATCCTGAAATGGTTTGGTGTGTCTGCCTGAAGGAGATTGTTACGTAGTTGTGCACTGCTCGGCCACCACTGCACAACCGAGTGTTTGGGTTTTTATGATGCCGATGGTCGCTAATGCGAGGGTGAACCTTCTTTTTCCTTTTGTAAACACGAAAAAAAATTGGCACCTCTTCTCTGAAGGAAACCATTAGCAGCTCTGTCAACAGGCCTGCACAGGAGGAATCCAAACACAGGAAAAGTGCCGGGGAGGCAAAGGGCAGCCCGCGAGAAAGCAGGATGCATGCTTCAGTGAAGGGGCTTTGGTTCGCATTAGTGCGCCTGACCAGGGCTGCATAACAAAGAGGTTTGTTTTAACAATATCATAATAAACCAGCCTGGTTTCATCAAAAACATTTTCATAGTAGGTCACTGACCCAGAAGAACTCGTGGAAAAACAAATTTGGGGCTCGTAAGTAGACAAGAGGTTCTGCAGCCGCAGAATTGTTGAGCTTCTGAAAGTGCTGGTGAGAAAGTGACTGGAATAGCGACACTTGGAGCTCGGTGTAACCATCACTCACTCGGAGCTGCTGATTAGCACGAAACATAACACGAGAGGCTTTGAACGTTACTCTTACTGTGCCCTGTTTGTTTGATTTTTAGCAGTTCTTTATACTTGATGAAGACTTATGGGAGTATTTGGTTAAGCAAAACATCTAAGAATTCAGCAGTTGTTTCTCCAGGAATTGTAGGGGATACTTCACAACTCCTGCATTACCAGACAGGATTAATTTGGATACATTTTGTTTAGTTCTATCACAAGGGTTTTGTCTCTTTGAGCTTTTTGACCTTAGAATGATTATAGGGATTACCATCTTAAATGCTGCTGTTTGATTTTCATGCTGTGGTGCCCAGAACTACTCAAGTAATCCTGTTCTCTGAGTGAGACATTAATGATTAAGTCCAAGTACTTTAAATCTTTTAGATCTTTCTTGGGAAAATAGGAATATGTAGTTCTGAAAGCCTGTCTCCTAGGAGCAGAGTCTCAAAATGGTTTAAGTTGGAAAGGACCTCTGAAGATTTGGATATTTCTGAGGAAGGAGATGCCACAAGCTCTTTGGGCAGCCTGTCCCAATACTCAGTCACCCTCACAGTAAAGACTTTTTCTTGGGTCAGATCAGTGCAGTCTTGATCTTGTTTTCCCTCTGGCACATCTGTTTCACTCATGTCCATTGACCTGGAGCTTGCCTGAACCTGCAGCTTTCCATGTGGAATAGAACAAAATAATTTGTGTTGGCTTATAGTTATTTTTTGTGTTAGTATCATGTTCTTGGTTGCTTAGAGACAGTGTGTTCTCCAGATCCTTCTCTGTCTGAAGGCACTATGGCATGAGGATGGCAAGAAGTGAGGTGGCTAAGGTTCATATAAATGTTCTAGATTTGATATATTTGCCTATTACCTAAGTTGCCTGTTACCTAAAGTTACCTGGTATTTAAATTACCTGTTTATTTACTTGACTTATTTATTTATAGGTCTTTGATCATTTGGTGTGGATGTAGATGCGACACAGCATATTAAGGGAATATATGAGATAAATGTGAACTGCTAGGTGCAATGAACCTCAGAAAAACTGACCCATATTTTTGATATTTGGCTGCTTCCTTCCAGGGAAGGGGATTGGTGGGACTTACCAGAAATTGTGTTTTCTTAGTTTTTAGACAATAGCATCTTTAATTTAATTTAACAACATTTTTTTTGTGGCTGGCTATTTCTTGTGGCTTGCTCTTGAGAAAATGCCTGTTGACTAAACTGCAGTAGGTGATTCCAGTAACTTTGTGATAAATTGGTCGCAAGAGCTGCCTTTTAACTCCTCAAATTTGAGTCATGTGTACAGTGTGTTCTTTATTCTCCTTAATTAATTATTTCCACATCTTCATTCAGCTGGCTTGGAGGATGTATCCCTTGCTACGAGCACCCGCTCTGCCTTGGCTGCTGCTCGTTCTCCCGTTTCAATAGCTCTGCTGGGCGGCAGCGGCGGGGAGGCCCGGCAGCTCCCGCCGCAGCAGCGTTCCTGCCTATATATGGGGAGGCCTGGAGAGCCCGGCTGCTCTCGGCTTGCTGGAGAAGATCAGATGGGAGCGGAGTTCTGGCGCTTCTGGAAAAAAAAAACACAAAAATCTATGTGCAAGCTAATTATACACAGCTATTTCTGACTTCTGGAAATAGTTAGTCTGATAAAAACAAGCTCATCAGGAGCAACATGCCAGAGAAATGCAAACTAAAATGTGCTGTTTGCTTTCTTGGTGGAGGTTTAGTCTGGAGGTTGTTCTCCAGTGTAAAAGAAGTTTGTCCATGCCTGTTCCTTACCACTCCTGACTGCAAAGATGCAGTACTGCTGTGTTCTTGTCATTGTCCTTGAGATTTTAAGTGGTGGACACTTGGGAGTATTAAAATACATCCCATAGTAAGTGGACTAGGTCCAATTATTTTCACATAGGCTGTGAAAGAATCAGCAGAAGGGTCACTACCTACTGCGTTGTATCTCATTCTGTGTTGGGAGGCCTGAAGATTTGAAGTACATGTGAGAATGCCTAATTTTTTCTCTTCTTGGTGGGGATTTTAACTAAGAGGACATGGCTGTTGAGTTTACTAAAAACGTGGCAGAAATAAGGGCAGAGGGAGTGTCTTTGTGAACCTGAGGGATCGTTGAGGAAGCTTTTTTGGATAACTAGTGCAGGCTTGGACAGTGAGTAGAACATGTGTTGTACGGTCACGATGAGGAAAGGCAGATGTCGTCTGCTGTTCTGAATGAATGTAAATGGTTTTATCAATATCTGCTGCTGAAGTAAGAGATGGTCCATGAAATGCCGCTTGCCACTTGTGCGTNATGCCTAATTTTTTCTCTTCTTGGTGGGGATTTTAACTAAGAGGACATGGCTGTTGAGTTTACTAAAAACGTGGCAGAAATAAGGGCAGAGAGAGTGTCTTTGTGAACCTGAGGGATCGTTGAGGAAGCTTTTTTGGATAATTAGTGCAGGCTTGGACAGTGAGTAGAACATGTGTTGTACGGTCACGATGAGGAAAGGCAGATGTCGTCTACCGTTCTGAGTGAATGTAAATGGTTTTATCAATACCACTGCTACTGAAGTAGAAGATGGTCCATGAAATGCCACTTGCTGCTTGTGCGTTTGCAGGATTTCTTTGATGTTGCCACTGTCAATTATTAATGTGCTCTGACACATGATTCTCCATTCCCATTTCCAGTTTGGACTGGTGTTAGCACATGATTCCCATTCTGTATGGTGCAAGGAGTGCCATGACATGACACAAAGATATTAAAAGGTCCTTTTTCAATGTTCATTTGGGGAAAATGTTGAAATTTCCGCTGGGTCCATGTGATTTTTTTGCTTGTGCTGGTAGTTTCTTCCCAGCAAGAGGAAATCTGTGTATAGTGTTTGGAAACCTTATCTTTCGTCTTAATCACGGATTTTCCATATTAAAAGAACCTAAAAAATTAGGCGGAGTTCCCATGTAATTATGCTGCAAACTGAGAGGTATTTCAGAGCTTCCAGTTTATATGCTGCTGTGCGGTAGAGAGAGAAGTGTAGTCTGCTCCTGATGGCGGATAAGATAACACTTTTTTAGTCTAATGAAAAATAACTAATAAAGATTTTAACTTCCGACAGCCCTGAAAGTGTGAGCTGAGACCACCCAGACTGCTCTGCATGTAATAAGGGATCTCAAAGTTGTAACTGGTGTAAACAGTTTTCCTTCAAAACACCATTCCTCTGCAGCATGCAGGGGCATCTCTTTCAGTGTTGGTAAAAGGCTCTGTACAAACATGTCATATAAATAGTGAAGTTCATTTACTCCACACCATAATCCTGTATTACGGTCGCCCTGGGCTTCCTTGGAGCAACCTTGCTGAAATCCCATTATATATCATCTGGTTTTATTTCCTATTGTAGTAACGTGAAGAGCTGCTGACAGATTGCAGTGGACAAAGTTGGCTTCTTTTTATTTTTCTCCCTGCGAGTGCTGTACTTGGGCTATTTTCCCATACGAAGAATGTGATGCAGAGTAAAGGAAGAAGCTACTTTAATGACCATAACAGATTTCTTGATAATAATAGTATTTTCTGATGAAAATATTGAATGAAATTATGATCATGGTTCTACTTTACAGTTTCCGAAGTCACTATTGGTTTAAAAAAGAAAACTTAGTAATTCCTTGGGGTTCAATAAGTCCTGTCTCTCTGTCCGAGGCTCTTGTAGTGCATTATTTCATTTTTACTGCTTCTTGGTTACACCCAAGCTTGTCATGTAGCCACTTTTCTCTTAAAGTAACTTTTAGAAACTACTTCAACTACATCATGTTCCCCGAGGCTGTTCTCCAAGGACAGTGTCACAGAGCCCTTAATAACAAAGGAGGAAAAGCTCGCTTGTTTAGTGCCAAAAATGAGACCCAGATGTTTTTGGTGTGAAATAAAATAAATGACCAAATTGGGGAGTGAACCCAAAGTTACTTGGATAATTTCCAGGTGTTAGCGGCTGGAGTATTGCGTTTGCTTCTGTAAAATTGCTCTTGTTTTAGAAATGTAAAAGCTCTGTAATGGTGACTTTCTGCTGGAGCGCAACGGTTTGCGCAATTGGTAGCAATAAAAATATTGATGCTAAGTCAGGTTTGAAAGATGTTCGACTTTGGAAGGAACAGAATGTAGAATACTAAAATTTTTGCATCAAATATGCAGTTTTTCGTTCAGTTGTCCAGCTATGGAGGGGCAGTAGAAAAGCAGAGCTGTAATTCAGAGGCCGGTGGGCACCTCACGCTGCTGGAGTGAAGCCAGGGCACTCGTGCAGCCAAACGGGCACTGAGCAAGTGGGCAGCTGTGAGATCTTCCAGCTGCTACAAGCCAGCTCCTTTCTCTACGTCTCTCCACCACAACCAAGCAAATTCAGTGGCTGTAAGGACTTTTGCTCTTGCCTGCCCTGAATGTGTGCAGTTTGCATGAAGCATGTTTTAGTGTTGTGATTTTTGAAATCTTCACACCAAGACAGAAGCTTTAACGTGGAATGAAGCTACCTTGGAAAATGGCAGTTTCCCAAGCTTGAATAACACTCGCTTCTCATTTGCAATGGGCTTTTTTGTTGCTCACAGTGATCAGGGAAGGAGATAAGTATTTCTCTGGGGCAACAGAAAGGGCATAGAGAGCATTTCTGGCATGATTAGTAGCTGTTCCCTCTCTACGTGTGTAGAAGAAGGATTTTCCACTCTGTTTTTTACTCCCAGTGGAACTTGTGCAGGTGAGAGTGCAGAGCACGAAGCTCCAAGGGCTCCCGTGTGAAGAGCAGTCCCACCGCAGTGCCTGTGCATCATCTGTGAAACAACACAGTCCCTGTGGAGAGGGAGGCTGCTGCTTCCACGTGTTTTCATTTCTGTGGTACATAAGAGTTGCATTCCTTGGGTTGCAGGGAATTGCAGATTGCATCTTGTTATGCAGTTGTTGAAAAAATGTTTGTTCAAGTGAATATTCATTGCTACTGCAAAATATGTTTTAGCATTAGAAAGGAAGCAGGTATGTAAAATGACAGTTACAGCCCACCGTGCTTCCCAGTGTGCGTTGTTCCTTTGCATCCCTACCCCGTGCAAAGGCTTAGACCAGATTTAGCTCCCATTCACTTATGAGGACCTAACTGTGGACAACAGTAACAAATCTGTTTCCAGTTGTGTAACTGTAGGGACTCGGTGAAGATTGGTACCTCGGAGAAAGTTTTCCCTCTGGGAAAGTGCGACTGCCAGGTTAAAAACTTGAAAATTGTCCCATTGGAATTGAGGGTTATTTTGTTCATTCAGAAGTCAGCCAGAAGCTGAAAAAAAAAGGAATAAAACAGAAGGATGATACAGGAAACGACTCCCCTATTCCTGTTATTTATGTGTTTATTTTATAGGATGACCATGATTAAACTGCTTAGTTCTGCTCGAAGGCTGCAGCATGACCATAAAGCACTATACTTCACCAAACTCCAGCTGCTGTTTGCTCCTCTGTTTTTTTTAATAGTTCAGGGAATCTTAATAGTTAAGTTCCCCTCCTATCCCAGCCTCAGACAGAGGAAGAAATATTATTAGCCTGGTTGGAGCCAGGAAGGTAAGAATTTCACAGTTAATAACTTCCCCCTTGTTTTTGTAAGGGCCCTTGATAGGCTGTGATTGACACTGCCCTTGTTCCTGCCCTCCCTTGCCCTTGGGCCATCGGAGCCCCCACATGGGCAGGGGGCTCAGGAGGAGGCAGTTAACTGGCCCTCCCTGTGCAGGAGCAGAGTGTGATGGAGGGGAGAGCCCCTGTTTGCCCTTGGTTGAAGCGGAGGTTTTGAAGATGCAATATATGACCTTCGAGGATGGGGATAAAACACTGGAAAATGGGGGTTGTAGTTTTAGTGACTTTAAAAAGTCACAGACTAAACAAGATGTCACCTATAGGCTACCTGAGTCAGCAGAAAGAAAAATATTAGTCTGTAACAAGCTGAAGTTGTGAAGTGCAGACATTTATGTATTTGCGTTGTGTGAGAACAGAGTCACGTCCATTATATCTGGGTGGAGGCACGTGGGGATGTCACAGTTGGGACACAAAGGCCCTGGGAGAAATAAAGCAAAGCAAAAAGCAAGTAACATGTAGACATACATATATATGGATAAGTGGGTATGCGTATACATATGCATAGGTGCGCACATACAAGTATACGTATTCCTTGCTTGCAAGAGTAACCAGGAATTTTTTACTTTGTTCCTTGATTTTCTAGTTTTTTTAAAAAAGTTTTTATTGAGTCTCACATTGAGTCTCCTTTTCGAGTGTAAAATCAAAAACTTTGCTCAGTATTGACGGTGTGTGGCATCATGGGTTTATACGGAGAAATAACGATCTTATGGGTTTCTTCCCTAACAACTCCTTACACTTTTCCTTTTATGGCTCTGCTTCCTGAAAAGCCGTCATCAGCTTGGAGACTGCTGCTGTGAGCATGAACTCAAAAAATTAAAATCAGTTTCCTAGCATATGTGTTACTAGCAGTGAGTTATATATGTGGCCTGGCCATTCAGACGCTCAATACCATTAGCTCCTGCTGGAGTCTGTATCAGCCATCCCTTAGTGACACTTAGAAGTGACACTTCTGTGTCACTTAGTGGCCCCCTGTGCTTGCGCCAACTTGAACTCCTCTGTAGGTCCCTTTCTGACTTCAGCAGTGACCTCCTTATTCTGTTTCCTTTATTTTAACCAACTATTATCCATACAGGGCTACTGTGGCATCTTGAGGTAGATTCCATTGTGCTTACAAATATTCCAGTGTTTCAAAGGCTCTTTATAGCTTTATTTTTAAAGGGCTTTCTGATTTTTTTTCCTGCAGGTCCAAACCAGGTCAAACGTAATCCAAGAAATCCAATACAGCTGTATTTTTACTGCCCCAACATGGGTGTTATATCTGATGGTTATACTGAAACAGAAACTCTTAGGTAGAAATGTTTGAGACTGTGTCCTGTGTACTTGTTTAAGGGTTTCCCTTACTTGTGGGCTCCCTTATTACTTCTCTGCAAGGCAGCCGTCTGTGGTAGCTTTAAACTTATTCTCAGCATCATACCCTGATGTGGCAATTAAAAACTTTACCATGGGATCAAAGAAATTATCCCAACAGACCTGAGTTACTATGCAGGCAAGACAAAATACGTGGTTTTAGTGGTTTATTTCTTCCACTTAAGAGGACCATGCGACTTTATTTTCATTGTAAATGTTAGGTTTTACTTTGATAATGAATTTCAGCAGCCTTAAAGCACAAGCAGCCTTATTTCAGTAATTTAATGAATTATTTGAAATTAGGTCTCTTCTAGATGGGAGAAAAGCTGCAAAGCTCCTGTGCTTTTGTGTGTGTTCTCAGTGGCTTTGAATGCCACAGGTGCTGTCAATTAGCGGTGCAGGGGTGATGGCCTGCAGGCAGTTGCACCTGAGATGGTCTCAATTCTTCCTATGTTTTTTCCCCCCTCATCTACTCTACTATTTAAATCCACTATAGTTGATACTAGCAAAATTATGGTGGGAGTATGCAGATATTAGCAGAGTAATAAATTTAGGTAGTCCCAGTCGGTAGAGTCCCTTGAACAGCAGCTACTGTTATGTTCCCCTGGCAAAAAGTTGCTGCCAGGAAGGGTTAACCCTGGCTGGTCACGCATGCCTGAGCCCAATTTGCTGCCCAGCACCTTTACGAACCGCGAGTGAGCTCAGCCGCAGCGTTTCTGACACCGCAGTGCAAAACTGGGGCTCTTCTGGGGGAAGAGGAGGCAATATATTCTCTTGTTTTAATACGCTTTATTTTTTTCCTCCTTCTTTATATGTTTTTCTCTAAAAAACATATAAAGTTTTCTCTCTCAGCTCCTTATGACTTTTTTTT